>OU744345.1:2817399-3417399 GCA_916610135.2 Macropis europaea | reverse complement strand
TTGTAAAATAGTATTCAGCTGTACCAGCAGATTTACTTATCAATTCTTATCCGCACACTCTTGTTCGCATTAAATAAAATTTAGAATAGCTTCCAAAGTAACAATGTTCAAGCGTAACACTGTTAATACTTTCTCCAACCCAATAAATGCATCTAACAATAAGAGTATTAAGGACCAATTTATCAATTATAAGGAAATACAAGTAAATCTGTCAATAGAGTTAAGTAGTAGTTAAGATAACTTCCAAACTAATAATCTTCAGACGCAACATTGTTAAATTTTTTTGTAAACCGTGAAGAACTGAACTCAATAGTACAGATTTCCATAGAAGAACAGTGCTATTGTACTATTCAGAAGTAGGAAGTGAATATTTTTTATATTGTGATTATATCATTATAATTGTAGACAGGAACATTAAATTTATCATTGTGACAGTGCTTTTGTAGAGATACCTGAATAAGGTCTTCATGGTTACTTGCCAACCTATGCATAGGATGTTTTAAACCTATTAAAACAGAGGCTGTCACTCACAACTTGATGAAACCATATCTTTAAAATGGATGGAGATAAAAAACATTCTTATAAGACTACATTAAATGGTTTCAAATGCTTCAGATTCCTATGTTACTGTCGTGCACTTTTGTGCATTGCTGCAGTTTTTCAGCATCTATAACTGCAACTTACAGTATTGTAATAGTTAACAGTGTTCTGCTGAACAGTTGTTAGTTTAGAAGTTATATTTACTCCGTATGGACATGAACAAGTTTGTATGCATAAGAAAGTAAGTACAAGTAACTCTGTTGATACAGTTAAATACTACTTTACAAACTTAAAATTAAAAAAACTTTTACAGTAACAACTTACAGGCACAACATGTTACTACTTATAACGCACATGAGCAGTGAAATAATATAACAATATAACATGTCAGTACTATTTTATAGAGCACTAACAACTGCATCCAATAGCATGGAATCCCTTAAAAAAAAACGTAGAATTGCACTTTATAGAAGTGCATAAAACTAACACAATAATGTAAAACGTCCCTTTCATTTTGCCTTTTGACAGTTCCTCCGACAATTTTAACATTATCAGTTGCATTCAATGAAGATTTCTATTTTCTCCATCGTTTATCAATCACACTGCCTAAGTAGGGTTCATCGATCAAACTCAGGCAGATTTTTCGCTTTATCAGCGTCAGAGTTCAACTCGAATGAAGATTATCTTATTCCACGTACCTTGACTTCGTGATAACGTTCTTCCAGGTAATATGCTACACCTTTGGCTTCCTCGTATTTCGCGGACAGCGCAACATACTTGTCGTAGTGACGCTTGAACAACACAAACCTGGAAACAAAAGAAAGAGATTTCAATTAAATTATAGTGGAAGCAGAAAAAATCCTGTAGACGTCATAATTCCCATTGTAACTTCAGTAACTGAGATACAATCTATTTTATTTTGTATTTGTTATCGAATTCATTGAAAAAGTCCAAAACACGATGTGATACGCAGTATGATAAGATTCTGTTCGTTTGTTATTTTTCTCATTGGCATTTGTAATAATTATAAGCTGCAGGAGTCTTAGTTCCAACTAAGACTCAACTTATTTTGTTTTGTGGTTGCTATCGAATTAATTGAAAAAGTCCAAAACGCAATGTGATATGTAGTGTGATAATATTCTGTTCACAGAAAGTGTTTAACTGTGAAGTGTTCCGCATACAGAGAGTTAGATTGTTTTAATTTATTATGATAGAAATTTTATAAATTTGATGTTATAAATTTTATAAATTTGAAGCTATAAATTTTATAAATTTGAAGTTATAAATTTTATAAATTTGATGTTATAAATTTTATAAATTTGATGTTATAAATTTTCGTACAGCAAAATCACTGTTTCACATTTTTCTCATAATGATTTATAATAGTTATAAGCTATGCGACAGGCTCAATTTGTTGCCCGGTGTTTATCAGAAACTCAAATTAGAAACGATAAGAACGGAAGGATAGCTATTATTACCAAACTTATCGCAGACTATACGAAAACAACGAGAACAGTTACTGCAATCTTTTTTTTCCTGTCTAATCTGATGATTCCCAGTTTATCGGTTATGAAATGAAAAAAAATTATTTCACGACAATAACACTCGATCGGACCAATTTTTTGTTTTTGCTCTCATCTGTTTGTAAGTTTATTTGGGTTTGGCAGTCAAGGTGTTAACCTTCTAAACTTTGTCATTCGGACCTTATTACCGGCTTGTTCAATCCTGCTTGACTCTATTGCGACTCACAGCCGTCACTCCTAGCTAAACTACACCGTACAATGCGAAGTTTTAATTCTCACTCACAGTTAAGCGTAAGCAAACTGTAAATGTGTTACATTTGTATACAAAAGTCGCTGTTCCAATTACGATACTTATCTGAAAGTAATGCAACATTATAATGATACACTATAAATTATATTTTATAGATTATAAATTATACACGTGTAATAATATTCGTTGGTATCCTGTTCGGTGCAATTAAACTTGTGAACGGCAGTACACGTTTAGTACAGGATAAATAGTTCATCCTGTTCCTCTTCCTGTATTTATAAATTTCCTTATAATTAAAACAATAATTGAAGGCGGTAATAAACAAAATCTTATATTATTTATTCAAGGAAATGCTATATCAGGAGCTCCTAACGTTAACACGTTGACTACCAAGCTACATAGGCTGAAAACGACACCTTTCTAGACTTTGATACAACATGAGAGTAATGTCTCAGATTATGCTCTTTAATAAACGCTGTTAGCAATTATTTGTAGTTCTTTGCTGGTTCTGTTGGACCTTTGTAAATATTCTTATTAATAGTGTTGGTAGTCAGATAAATAACAACTGAATTTAAGTGTCACCTAAATATGAGTGACACAGCAGTGAAACTGTTAAGGGAATTAATCAATTTCCAAATTCTCCAATTATAAAATAGCATTGCTATAGAAGAAATTATTACAAAAGCATGAGATGTAATAATTGAATTATAAATTTCATCATTATTAATTCAAGATCCAGGAACTCTTAATTCTATTCGAATTAACCCTTTCGCTGTTTAGTCCGTACGATATATCGGCAAGGTGGAAGATAGTGAGGTGCTAATAGCCGCCATATTGGCTCAGACATTAAATGTAGCCTATTTTATAATAAGAATCGCATTAACGATAGTTTTTCTCAGGTTTTCGCTGTCTGTTTCATTTTATTAATACATGCGAATTTAAAATTTCACCGAACCTAATTCCCTTTGCCTAAATCGTAATTTATTCCATTACTCTCTTATAAATAACTTCGATCAATGTCTCATTACAAAACTAAAATCAGTAAAATAAACAAGAAACAATAGTACTAAAAGCAGCTATAAAATATGAAGTATTATAGACAATAAAATTTGCAAGGGCAAAGTGAATTCAACCTGAAGAATTAACATTTCAATTGTGAATTTCACACAGAAATTGTCGTTGAGAACGTGAAACAAATTCAGCACAGGCGTACCTTACGATTATGATAAATAAAACAGTGAAAGGGTTAATAATCTTAACCCTTAAGTGGATTATTGGAGCCGTAGCGGTCCTGTGCAACTTCAAACTAATAATTATTTAGCATGCGTTGATATAATTATTTGAAGATTTATGTAATCCTCTATTATGTCATTATGCTTCCAATGCTGTAAGGAAAATTGATTTCTGTTTTGCCTATTCGGTCAGAATTAAACAATTATTAGTTTGAAGTTGCACAGGGCTGCTACGGTCCCAATAATCCACTTAAGGGTTAAACGTGCACCAATTATTCCAGATCATATTGCAAATCAAAAATAGAGTGTTCCAATATCTTTATTTATCCATAGTGCACTGTAAAATCGTTTTGCCTTTTTCCACGAGTTCTATCAGCCCGTTTTCTGTCTGTAATTCAGCAACACCCTGTACGTAGCGGATCCATGTGTTTCTCACTGGACGAGACATTCTCATTTCTTTCTTACGTCGGCCTCGCGCGACTTCCGCGATCTCTCGTTAGTGATTTTCTGTTTGGAAACCGGAAACTCGCTCCAGTCCCACGCAATTCTAACAAACGACCAAGAAATGCCAACGCAACCGCGTCAAAATTCCTCCAGTCCGCACAGAAACCTCTGCGGCACCCTAAACAGCGACGATCATGGAACTTGCATCATTGTGGAATTAATTGTATTAATTATTTACATTTTTAGCAATTTATCATCTCGTTCACACGAGATACTATTACATATTGTTTAAAGTGTTTCATTTTTTTCTATTGAATGCAGATCATTTATCTGATTCTCATTCTTTTGATGTTAGATGCTGTGATACTGATCACTGTTACGAATTCGACAGAGTTAAATCCTTAGACGATCAATATACAGGGTGTCCCAATTTTTAGTGAAAAAAATTTAACAGCCGATAGAGGAAGTCAAGCCGAAGAAGGTTTACTCTGATGCATTTTTTTATTTCGGTCACATTTTTGAGTTGTGTGTAAGAAAACCCTTTTTTGGCAGTCACGTTTGTTCGAATATCTCAACAACAGGTTAATATATTTGTACAATTCTTTTTTCATTGCATCCAGGGTAAAAAGTACAATAAAAAAATTGTCAAATAATATTAATCTACTGCTGAGATATTCAAATAAATGTAACTGCCAAAAAAAGTGTTTTCTTGCACATAACTGAAAAATATGGCCGAAATAAAAATTCACCAGAAAACCTTGTACAGCCTAACGTCCTCTATCACTTGTTAAATTTTTTCGAAATGTTATAATATTTCCCAATACTAAAATTAAAATATCTTCTAAACTAATGATTTTTCGCCATAAGTGGCTTAGTACTTTTGCGTAGGAAATGACGAGCTGCATCGATCAGTGCATTAAAAAATATATGATTCCATTTACAAAAACAAAGTTGACCTTCAAATGTCCTATACGCGACCACATAGGACAAACATACTCACATCGGATAATGTGCCCCTTGAAACCATTCAACTTTTGTCTGAAACATTTTTTAGTATCATCAACAGTTTCGAAGATATTCGAGGCGGTCGATTTAAATGGGTCACCCTGTATATCCCCCTCTGAACAGAGTGACTTTTGTTTGAAACATTTTTCCGAACAATGAATAGTTCGGGAGATAATCGCGTGGATTGATTAAAATGGGACATCCTGTATATCGTCAATATTTACTGATAAATTGCATTTGCCTCTCACGTTCAATATTTATTGACAAAACGTTCAGTTTCCAGTTGGCATTCAACGATTAGATTTAATTACACTATTCAGCAATGTTGAGCGCAGGCCGGTGTGTGACTTCACTCAGCGCTTCGATATGTGTTTTAGTATAACGCTGCAATCGTTTTATTATCTCCAAGGCAACGTAATGCGTTGGAGCCGTTTTGAAAAATGACTCATGCTGAACTGTTGTTGACTAGATGAGGTTTGGTGTAGGTTGATACAGAACTGACTGACTGAAGTGCGAGTGTGAGCTTGAAATCTTTGAAACGCCTCCGCTTTAGCAGCAGACACCTGCACTGCCTGTTGCACCATTCGAAACCATTTAATTTTTCCTAATGAAGTTTTTCTCTATACTTCCATTTAACGCTATGGTTTAATCCAGCTGCGTGGGATATTCTGTGTAGGTGACTCGGCAAAGTTTTGAAAAGTCTACACTCCAGAATAGAAAAGTGTACTCTGCTGCATGAATGAGGAACAAGAGAAAGAACTAGGCAGAAGCTGGGACTAATGATGAGCAGAAGGCTAATCATGCTGCTTGTAAGAAATCAAGAGATAAAGGACCAAAACCCTGTAAGAAGATGCACCGAGCTGCTCCAATCGACTCTAAACGCAAACGCAATTTATAGCATAGGGAGTGTTTCAAATGCTGGACAGCAAAGGACTTTTCCTGGTGTATACGCTGGCCCTTGGCAGACAACCTAACGGCAAGCATTCTCTTTAGTTACGAGCCAGCAGATGGACGTATTATTGAACATCTATGATTTGCGAGAACATTGTGTAATGGACATCACACAGGATAATATTCAGACGACCGAATTTGGACGAATCATTTATAATTATTGCAAACTTGACGCAAGCTTATTGTAATAAAGCTACCGCAACACTCTGAACTCGTACAATGTGGTGTAAGAAAATTCGTAAATGCCTGAAAACGTTCAGGTTACCTGAAAAGCGTCACCTGCTTCCGCCATTGGGGATGCCATTCGTGGACCTTCAACCAGTTAACCGCGAAATTTAGTTTTAAAAATCTCTCATGGGGTGCGTGAATAAAATCAAGCGATGACGAGTATACACGTCGAACGCAGGGCAAACGCTCCTATTATGAAGTTTACAACAAAATTAAAGCGAAACGATGAAGGCTTACATTTTTAACCGATGTACCAAAGAAAATAATCAAATTTTTCTTCATAAAATACATAGCTGACATTTTTATTACTTCTTACTAAAATTCGGAGTTTTTATAGTAAATGGTAATTTTTTATTTTACACGACGAGTATACACGTCGAACGCACCGAAATAAAGTTTTGCTTTGACGTGTATACTCGTCAAACGCAGTTAACTGGTTAACGGATATACAGGCCAGGGATTTTGGGCAGGGACCCGAAAATTCTGACGCAGCACCCGTCAAAAATTTACGACAGACCCTCGTGCGTCTATACCGAATGCAACCCTCAGAAACGATTCTCTTTGACGAAGAAGGCTGGGCTTTATCTGCCTTCGCACAGCGACGGAACGTTTCTCGACTTATCCTTAACCCTTTCGCTACTACGGGCAACTTAGTCGCTCTTCATAAAATGCCACTGACGTGCTACGGGCGACTTTAGCCGCTCTGCATAAGATGCCGCGTATTGGATATATGACCAGCGATTGGAGTTATTTCACATCGAGTATCTTTTCCTGGAATGTATCATCAGTATTTCGTTTTTATCATTTGTTTCAAAGTTTTTTTTTCAATAAACACCGTCAAACCAACTCGGGTTGCAGTGAAGCGTAAACGCGGCCGCTGACGATCTGACTCGAGCACCGTGCACATTTTTGGCGCGGCGACCCGTTCAGCGGGAGTACCACGGCGGAGAACCCGCCCGTAGCGAAAGGGTTAATCGATCTTGTTAAAACCTGAACGATCTACCGATAAATAATCTTATACAGTGGAGCCTCCCGTATTCGAACCCCCATTATCCGAATATCCTATTCTCCGAACGTTTTATCATCCGAATGTTCTGTTATCCAAACAATCGTTCCGTGGAAACTTATGTGATTTAGCAGCGAAAAATATTTGGGATTCTTAAATATTGAAACAAACCGTCAATTTTGTTGATTTCTGTTTGCAGAAATGAAGTTTAATATAAAAAAGAAGTGATTGTTCTATTATCCGAAAATTCTGTTATCCGACCACATTTGTCTTCCTAGTAGTTCGGATACGGGAGGCTCTGCTGTATTTTATATTTAACACGTTGATCGCTACGTCACCCATACATGGGTGACGGGTAAGTGTCAGCTGAGATCCCGTCACCCAAATATGGGTGACGTTTTTATTCATGTAATCAGCAGGACTTTAAAAACAATTTGCAAGAGTATTTAATACAAGAACATACTAAATGATGTACAAGGGCGTATAACTAATTTATACATAAATAAATTGTACAACGTTACAGTAGTCTTTTATGGTATTTTTGGAAACAATTTAAGCAAAGCTGGGCGTTCCAGGCAGGTAAGAAAATAAGTTCTGGTTTTTTGGACATTTTTTCTGGCTGTTTGACGGTCTTCAGTCTGCCTACTTTTTTTATTAGAAAAAACGCACATGTGTCTAATTGTTCTTTCTTCACAGTTTTTTCTTACTATTAAATAGTGTGTTTTACTCTGGTAAATATTACTAGCGATATTATTTTGCCTGAGTAATAATTCCGTAAGTAAAAGTTCTCTAATTCGCGAGATTTTTATTTTTTCATTTCTGGCTGGTACACAATTTGTGCATTTACGAACGAAATGCCCAGAATTAGATGGATCGTCGGCTTGCGATACCAGTTGATGCCTTTCCGTAGCGCCGTAGCATAGGAAACCATTTGGTCGCTTCGATCTGTGCCACACTTTCCTCTATTATATTCAACAACGGCTAATGATCGAAACACCTGCAACCGTGTTAGAGAAACAAACAAATTGTTGCCTGCGGCTTATACGCTGGAACGATGACCCACCTGGCCCGCGGATTTGGGCCCCGCGAGAAGCATACTCGATTTATACTGGTCGATCAACGTGTTGATCTCGCAGCGGCAACCTAGGTTTTTAAAAGGATGTCTGATTCATCCGGAGTTTCTCGAGGCGAGGAGAAAATGCAGAAAAGGGCGAAAAGAAACGAGTCGCAGGCTGACGCGCGGAGAAAGTTTGCGACGTGGAAAAATGTTGATTCGGTCGGTCTCGGACAAAGTATTGGTCAGGAGTCCGGTACATTGCGATCGTACAGATCGATAAAAGCGGTGTTAGCAAAGTTTAACCCTCTGCGATCGGATGCCGCCGCAGTGGCGGCTTTTCAAATTTGTTTTCGAAGTCGGATGTCGCCACCGTGGCGGCAAGATCTTGTTCTGTGCGTGCATATGCCATTACCATACTTTGCAAAATTACAAAAATTACAATTTTTGTATTTTTATACACTGTAAGTAACATGCAACAAAATATATTTGCCTCGAAATAACTTTTCTTTTTAACCCTTTGCGCTCGAGTGGCGACTCTCGGTCGCCATAATATTCAGGTTTAAAATTTCCTATTTCAAATAAACACCTAAAAATTGTGTTCCATTTCACGTATTCTACAATGCATGTTTTATGTAAGTGTTCAACCACAGGAACAACTGTACTGAAAACAAAAGAAATCTTCCTGTTAAGATTCCTTACATTTATATTTGTAGCTTATGCGTATCAGGTGAAAAGGACTTCGAGTGCAAAGGGTCAATATCTGTACATCCACTGATATATCATCATATGCAAAAATAACTTCAAATATAAACGCGCTTCGACTAGTTGGCAGTGCCGCCAGAGAAACGCGCCGATCGCAAAGGGTTAAAGGCTATTTCCACGGATCCTGGACACAACGAGGGGAACGGGATGAGTTTCACAGGGTCCAAGAGATACGACCTTTCGGCCATGGCGTTTCCTTTGTTCCCAGGATCGTCCAAGCGGCAATGCACTCTCCTCTCCGGCTGCAATCGATTTCTCTGGCCTGTTCGAGAGATCGAGCCGCCGAAACTTCCTCTCTCTGCCTCTTTTCCTCCACGACCGCTTCTCACCGACACTCGCACACGCGGCTCGGACGCGCGTCCATTCTCTCTTCGACTTTCGCTTTCACGATGCACCGTTTCGAGATCCTCGAATGATCCTCGGTCGGTCTTCCGGTTCACTCTGACGGGCGCCCTCGCCTTCCTGGACCGCGGAGCCTCCCGCGATCTCGCGGAACCTGAACTCCACGGTGTAACTCGACTCTTGTCACGAAGGCGATCATCGAGACACGCAATCGATACGTCGGTGACGCTGGTCGATCAAGCGAATTCGAGATCCCGCTCCATGGAGGATTTTAATGTTATGTGATTGCATGGAAGGCTGGTCCTGTGCTAGGGCAAAGAGGAGATACAGGAGGAGACACTCCTGACGAAGAAACCACTGTCAGAGAGAGAGAGAGGAACGATACAACCAATTTAAATGCCCTTTCGGTAGTGATCGTTGAACCCTCAATCAGGATTGGTTAGAAAACTTTTTCGGTAGTATCGGACGACAAGGTGGAAATGCTGTAAATCCAACAGCGATTCAGTTTGCAAGGGCGTTTAAGAAATTATTCTTAGCCAACTACTTCCGCTCAAAATGTATGAATTCTATGGATGATTTTGATAGTATATTAAGAAATTCGGCCTGATTATCAGAACCAGCAGTCTCCTGGTTAATTGGTCCAACCGCTCGTGAATCTTTTCATGTAGAAAATTGTGTTTACCAGCAACAAACTTTACCAGAGTAAAATGGTTTCAAGCAGATTGCTGAATATTTATTGCATAAATGTTTGAGAATCCATTCTTGCCAGATATGCAAAACATTTTCTATAGACAATGAACAGTTAGATGAAAGTAATTTATTTATACACTTTAAAGCATATGGCGCGCAGTAGAAAGTTATGACACAAATAGATTTCCGATTATCAGAGGTTTACGTGAAACGAGGATATTTGAAATCCGGATGATTCAAATTTCCCGCTTGCCTATACGACCAATTTGAAGGGTCAGCAAACTTGTTAACTTCAAAAGTGCCGCTCGGAGTGTCGCCTCTTGCTGTATCTACTCTTTGGCTAGGGTACGACTCCAATAAACTCGCAGTGGGCAGTCAACGTGTTAATTCAATGATTATTGACTGTCGCAGAATTCGGAGCAAAATTCATACTGAGACAATAATGTGGAGTTGGTGGATGCTTTGATGTGTATTTGTGCTAGCGTTTAGGCGAGGAGAAATTCGGCGCTTGATAGTTTCTTGTTTAGTCTCGAGGACAGTTTAGTTAGGCGAACTGTTTAGGTGCATGAATGAAAAGTGTGGAAGGATTGCTGGGATGCGTGGTGTAGGAGGTGCGTGCGTTCTCAGAAGTCAAGTATCGAACGGATCGTGTGACTTTCTGGGAATGCATCTCCTCTGTATGAATCTGGCGAGGAAATGCGTGTGGAATGTGTGTGTGTGTGTATAGATTTTTGGGACCTCCGGGTCAGAGTGCAGAAGAGAACCGTTTGAGAAGTTGCGTGGAGAGTATTGCGTGGAGTCTGTTTGTGAGGAGATATGTATTGTGCTGTTTTTATTATTTTAATATATATATTAGTTTTATTATTTCAACTCACGACTCATAGTTTGTGTCATATTTTTGAATCCCACAATAATATAGGGACAGAAGAACACGATTGGGTACTCAAATCTTTTTATTTCCTTAGGATTTGTATAAAAAAAATAGTAAATTATGAAGTGTCTGATGAGATATGGCTGTTTTCACTGTGGCACTGAAGGTGTGTAGCTGTAGGTTGCGTTGAGGAGGGTCTGCTGCAGGCGTGGGCAAGTGTTGCCCGGCAGAGATGCCGAATAGTTACATGTTTGCAGGGAAAATTGGTCTTATGACAGGGTACGACTCGAGTAGAGTCGATTTTAAGCTGCAGATTGGGTTAAGGAGGGTCTGTTGCAGGCGTGGGCAAGTGTTGCCCGGCAGAGATGCTGAACAGTTACGTATTTACATAGGAAAATGGTCCTAGGGTGGTATGACCGGAAGAGTATAGCTGAGGGATGGAAATATTAAAATATTTAATAGCACGCTAACACTTTTTTACGGAGAATGAACGACTGCATCGATTAATGCATTAAGAAACATATGATTCCATTTGAAAAAAAAAGGAAAATAACCTTCGCATCTCCGCTGCGTCTCCACCCACGCAGAACCCACTGGCACGACATTATATCTTCATAAAAATCATTCAATTTTTATTTGAAATGTTCTTCGATATCACCGATAGTTTCGAAGATGATAGTGTAATTGAAAGATTCAAATGCGATATCCCTGATAAACATTAATCTTCATCATTCTGAGAATTTTTCAAATGAGCAACTATCAGATCCAAGATATTTTTGAGGTGCCGTTCCTGAAAATTAAAAACTTCCAATAAAGACTCACGAATGTTTGTAATTCAAATTCTATTCATTTACTTCGTTGATTTAGTTTGTGCTATAGCTGGACTGTGGATCTTTATGCAAATATACATTTTCAGACTTCAGTATCTTCAATTTCCATGTAGCCGATGAAGCGCAACTATGGCAGAACTGCCACTTTGGGGTTGAAGTGTTTAAAAGCGTACTTTTCGTTTCAGGTCCTCTGTAAAATCTGCATTCACGAACTTGGATACAGTAGAACCTCGATCATCCGAACTGTGAGTAGCAACAGGATGACTCACATTTTAACTATGTTTCCATAAAAATAATAATTTTATTTTAGAATATAGCCTATATAGCGATGCAGAATTAAATATATAGTATCCCTGGTGATAATTGTAACTTGTAACCGGCATAGGATGATCAATGTTCTGATAACTGGTGTTCGGATAATCGAGGTTCCACTGTATATTAAAATGCATAAAGATCCTCAGTCTGGTTAAAACGAACAAAATTTGAATTTCACGTAGCACAGTTCTAAATGGACCATCCGATGCATTGTTCGATTTTGTTGTATCGCTTCTTTTTGAAGGCATCGGTGTTAACTTAGGTCATTCCGTTCGCGTGAACATCGGAAGACACGGCGACAACAAGCGAGCCAAGCTAAAGATAGCGAAATTGGGATTCTCCGGTCAATTTAGCACCGACATGCGCCTCTTTTCGGCACATTGTACTGTCCGACCTCAACCGAAATACGTGGACAATCGTCCTCGTTCCCCAGCTCCGCTCTCCCCTTAACCTTTAAACGTTCAAAACGAGGAAGCCGGGCTCTATTTATAGCTTTCGAAATATCTGCGACCGTCTTTCAGCTTTTCTGAAAGCTCGTGAATAAAGGACCATGACCACGTGTATGCACGCTTATACACGGTGGTAAAAGAAGAGGCTTCACCAGTATACGTTAGTACCATTTTGTGTACAAGGTATAGCCGGATGAGGGGGTGAAATGCGCCCTTAGACCAAATTTAACTTGCGTTGAACCATTCGATAGCTTACCAAAAGAAAACGTTTTATACAAATTTTCAACCTTCTATCTCGACCGAGGGGTAGTACCAGGGAAAATTTGTTATACTAAGTTATATACTGTTTTTCTGAATATAGTAATGTTTAATATCGCTTAGTATACCCACTGAATAAAGGAAATATAAAAATTTAAAGTAAAAGGTACTTTTTCGTATGAAATACTTCGATAAAATTAATTTTTAATTTTTTTAACTACGTTGCACCTTACCGAAAAATCTGAAAAAATTTGAGGATAATAGTTATGATAAGACGTCCTTACCATAAAAATATAAATGTGGTGTCTTTAAAACTTCAATAAAATATCCGCAGTTTTTGCATTTTTTGAAGGTTTTTAATTTTTTACAACTAGAATCTGCAACGGAAAAATCGGAAAAAATTCCCTAATATATGCCACCGTATCCAGAGTATGCTACATTTTTTTCAGAATTTTCGTATGCGTCTAAATAGGGACAACGGTGCAAAAACCGGATAACTCGAATTTTCCCTGTTACTACCCCCCTGGTCGAGATGGAGGGTTGAAATTTGTGTAAAATGTTTGCTTTTGGTAAGCTATCGAATGGTCCATCGCAAGTCAAATTTGGTCTAAGGGCACATTTCACCCCCTTATCCGGCTATACCCTTTATGTACATTTATTATTATTTTGGTCAATTTATATTAATCCTCCATAGGCAAACATATTTTTTTAGATTCTGTAGGTAAACTGGGTCGTCTATGTCCAACCCTAATGTTTTTACTCTTCTACGCTTTCAAAAAATCTGAATAATTCCAAGATACTTGTCGAAGTCTCTGCTGCATTCTCCAATCGTTCGTTCCGTTAAATGTTTAAAACTTTTATCAATAAAAAGGAATATTCGCAGGAACGTCCGTGAAAACTGGGTGCTTGTACCCTCAACGACCCAGATCGCCGATGGAGGATTAACCTTTACTGTACACTCGGGGTGCACGACACCCCAAGTGCGTAAGTGCGTCCTCTTTCCATGCTTCTTTTTACTGCGTGTAAGTTATAATTTTGAGAAAAACGCCATTGCCCCTTATTTCAGAATGTCTAAAGAATATTCAGTAATTTTTGGGACCCAAATTAATAAATAGTTTAAACGTGACAGCCGTCTAAAGTTGTTGGGGGTGTCACACCCCATGTGTACCGTATGAAATCTTTATGCGGTGTGTACAGTAAAGGTTAATACAAGATCTAAAACAGACTAAAATCTGTGAAAGATCAATCGGAGACCGTTTTAACCGATTTTGAGTGCACTGTTTTATTTTTGGAAACTTCGCGCGGACAATTGGAACGCTCTTTCCGACCACACGGTCGAAAGAAAGTGATCACATGCTTCTGCTTCTGCCAGCACGCCTTTTTCAGAGCGGAGGTGAAATTTTGCATGCGAAACGCGTGCAACGAAATTTGTCATTAACGCGTTCAATAAACCGGTAATGTGCCAGTATTAACGTTCCCAGCAGAACCTGTGAAATTTACTGTCTGCCTGTGCATCAATAAATCAATCCGCCGGTAAAAGTATCGAACGAATTATCTACTCAAAAGCGTACGCGTCGAAATAATAAAATGCTCTGCTCGGAATAATTAGAGAATATCCAGGAAAATATATATACGTTGAAAACACGATATTTTCATTGCTTTTAATTGAAGGCTATAACTAGACTGCGGAATTCTATGCAATTTAATTCACGTTCAAATATGTGCAAGATGTACATCTTACAAAATAAGTGAAATAAATATGTAGCTTGTAACATTTAAAATGCAAATTATAAGTTCTAAATACCACAAGTTCTATTTCTTCAACTACGTTAAAACAAAACATACTATGATATCTAAAATTTTATATTTGCATTAACATCCGCAGTCTAATTATAACGTTAGTTATAATTGTACGAAAGCATTATTCATAATTGTAACATTAACTCGTACGAATTGTACAATCCAACACATAGATCGTTGGCAGTTTCTAAAATTAAAAAACTTCAATTATTTCGTAATACTACAACTGCTACAATATACAGTGAAAGTAAATAATCCAATTAAACTACGTAACACATTTGGAATTGCTAAAATATGGGATGTAAAATAACAAAACTCAGTGTATCGTGTAACATACAGGGCGATTCACGCAAATTTAACAAACCATACCTTTTTTTTGGTTCAAGTTAGAAAAGACCGTTAGAGGAGAAAGATGAATGATTCAAGGTGGACTACATATTCAGGATCACATTTAATTCACAAGTTCAATAATGCTACTGCAATTGAGCCGCACGCAGCGTCCGCACATGGTTAATAAATACATTAATTTAAATATCTCACGAACTGATCATTTTTCGACCATGGTACCCTAATACTTTTTCACTTATAATGACGAGAGAATTCGACGTATGCAAAAGAAAAAGAAGGTTTCCATTTAAAAAAACAGTGCAACTGCAGAATGCACATGCATCATTGGAGTTGCGAAAAAAATGTGATCGTGAATATATAGTCCACCTTGAACCATTCATCTTTTCTCTCTAACATTTTTTTCTAACTTCAACCAAAATGAAGATATGGCTTGTTACAGTTGCGTGAATCGCCCTGTATAGACACTAGTTTTCCACAATGTTAACCCTAGAGTGGACGTATATGGTCTCACACACCAACGTGGTCAGTGATGTTAAATATTTTATTTATTGTTGAATCTTCAGTGCTCCTTCTCACACTATCTGATTATTTTAGCCTAAGAAATAATAGTTTTCATTGGCTGCCTGAACGAACCCAATATTTATTTATTTATGTGCCTGGAACACATAGTTGTGCTGTGTGAAAATTCCTTTGAAAATGACTCTACATCAGATTCCTCAAATTAGAAAGTAAATCAAAATTTATAAAATGTATGTTGTTTCGTTTAAAAATTTTTCTTTTGTTACATTTCAGATTTCTCAAGTAAAGACAAAGTTATAAATTCAAAAGAAATGTACATTTATTTGCTTCAGAATATTTTTTTATTACACTTTTGTTGCATGTACAGGGTGTCCAAAAATGTCGGGACCAAACTTATACTATGTGAATGAAGTTGAATAGGTAAGAAAAGTTCATATACACTTATGTCTGCAAATGCTTTATTGAAAAGTTATAAGCGTTCAAAAATTTGTATTAATTGTTAAGACGGTTACAATAAATATTCGAAATTTGTTCCTTATGCAAGAATGCAGGCTTCCACTCGTCGAACTAATGATTGTCGAACTCTTTCGAATATTCATACTGCATTAGAAATAGTAGTAAAGCTGGTCTTCGGTTTCTATCATATTTACGTAAACGAACTGTACAATTTTGCCCGTAAATCTTTGAACGCTTATAACTTTTCAATAAAGCATTTTAGGACATAAGTTTATCTGAACTTTTTTCATCTACTTGGCCTCATTAACACGTAGTGCAAGTTTGGCCCCGACCTTTTTGGACTTCGTGTATATTCTTTTGATTAACGAGTTATCATTCTATACATTAATTGCTATTACTAACATTTCAATATTTTAAACTGAAAAAAAGAATCTTTTCCGCTGAAACTTCAGTCGGTCGCCCAGACCGGTCCAATTTTTACCAAATAAGCTACACGCCCACCCTAGAGTTAACCCTTTGCACTCCTGTGGCGTCTCTCAGTCGCCATAATATTCACCTTTCGAATTCCCTATTTTAAATAAACACCTAAAAGTTATGTTCCATTTCACGTATTCTACAATGCACATTTCATATAAGTATTCAGCTACAGAAACAACTAAACTGCAAATAAAACAAATCTGCCTGTTAACACATTCGCATCGGGCTATTTTCCACAAACTTTTCATATAAATCTGGTGTATTTTAGTGATCTGGAGATATTTCAACATATGTGCATTAAAACTGCAATAATTATTTTTGTAATTAATATATGTTATTGAAATTTTCAGGAGTTGTACATAAGTAGTATCAGTAGTATTAGAATTCTCGTTTCCCGACGACAACGCTTATTTTTTAACAACTAGAATTTTCGTTTCCCGATGCGAATGTGTTAAGATTCCTTACATTTGTATTTGTAGCTTATGTATATCGGATGAAAAAGACTTCGGGCGCAAAGGGTTAATCTGCTATCATAGGTAAGAAGTTTTATAAGAAACACCAGGGACACCCTGTGGATGATGGTAAAGAGTATTGGTAGTCGATGGTCCATTTTGAAGTTCGAAAAAGAAAAGGCACGAGTCGACGGTCACGCGTCGACGAGCGCGTTGATGGCCGATTCCCATTCGATTGCCAGACCACGAAGAGACATCGCTGCATCATAGTTATTAGCTTTTCGAAACCGTCGTCAAGTTCGAAACGATGCCGGGGAATTGGAACGCGCACTTTCGTCGACGACTCGCGATCACGGTCGTAAAGATTCCACGGGAATTAGAAAACGCGAATATTCACGAATTCTAAGAAGCGTGATAATCATAACAGCCACACCTATCGAGCCTGTTTCGCGTCGCGATTTGAAATCGAAACGAGCTGGAGATCTTGCGGATTATACAGGGTGTTCACACGGTTATATGCCAGCCAGCGTTTTGCTCGTAAAAGGTAAGTGTTCGGAGGAAATTAAAGGTCATTGTATAACACGTGGTTGAAGTTACCTTGACAGTCGCTTTTGTATGATATAAAAAAATATGTAGCTTTCCGTTTAAAAAATAAGGGTAAATGTACCAGTAGTTTACTGATATAAAATATGATATAAAAAAATATGTAGCTTTCCGTTTAAAAAATTAGGGTAAATGTACCAGTAGTTGACACTGATATAAAATATGATATAAAAAAATATGTAGCTTTTTATTTAAAAAATAAGGGTAAATGTATCAGTAGGTTACTGATATAAAATATGATATAAAAAAGTATGTAGCTTTCCATTTAAAAAATTAGGGTAAGTGTACCAGTAGTTGACACTGATATAAAATATGATATAAAAAATTATGTAGCTTTTTATTTAGAAAATAAGGGTAAATGTACCAGTAGTTTACTGATATAAAATATGATATAAAAAAATATGTAACTTTCCGTTTAAAAAATTAGGGTAAATGTACCAGTAGTTGACACTGATATAAAATATGATATAAAAAAATATGTAGCTTTCCGTTTAAAAAATTAGGGTAAATGTACCAGTAGTTGACACTGATATAAAATATGATATAAAAAAATATGTAGATTTCCATTTAAAAAATTAGGGTAAATGTACCAGTAGTTGACACTTTAAGACTCATTTCCCATTGTAATTATTATCACAGTTTTACTTTTAGTAAGCAATTTTGTCGGTGGATAAGTTGATTCGTCATCTGTTTTTACATGAACTGAATTCATTAGTATTGACAAGTAATCCTATAATAAAGTTTTATTAATGAAAATTGAACTCTACAAACTGCACGAGTAGTTGACAGGTTCATGAACCAGTAATCAATACCAGACAAAATAAAATACAATGTTTATTTGAAAACAAAAATACAAGATTCTGTTGTAAATACAAGCATAAGGGTAATAGTAAGTATTTAGACAAGAAAAAAGGACTGCATTCATTATTTTGATATATTAATCACCATTGTAGTTTAAATAAACTTCCACAAAGCATTTACTACGAATCGTTTCGTTTAATTCTTTATAACCAATGCAGTTTATGTTTTTCACACACCGTTATAGTTAAATAATCTCCCACAAAGCATTTAATACTAATCGTTTCTCTTAATTCTTCACACCCGATACAGTTTATTTCCTTCCTGCACCACCCAACGATTACTTCTTTTCAATTATTTATCGTCATTTGAAATTGAAATAATCGCATGTTACAGAGACATAATCGTTAAGATATCGTTAAAATTTCTCGCATAATAGTTACTTTTTGTATCTGTTTGTGCTTGTTACTCCATTATTCACGAGCACTCGAGGAAACGCGTCCGAAGGCAGATATAAATTCGATTAAACGATAAACCGAGAAGAATTAATTAACAATAGAGGGTAAAAGCGGTATTGTTCAATTAAAGATCCCCTCGCTCGTCGAATGAACGTCTTTCTGGATATTCTGATAAACTGTTACTCGCTTCGTATTGGTACATGGTTAATGAAAAACGTAATCCTCGAAAATAACCGGCAATGAATAAGTTAATAATGAGTTTCATTATAGGAATGATTTATATTAAGCATTTAATGCTTGTAACGTAATCCCTTCGGTGCAAAAATGATTGCTCGTTTATCACTGCTAAAAAACAAGAAATTTATACAGGGTGTCTTATTTGAATTCTCTCACACAAGTATTTTCGAAAGTATTAATGATACCGTGAAACGTTTCAGTGTTTTCTTATAACTTATTTATCAATAGCGATGAATTCGCGTTGAACAAATTATTTTAACGAATTCATCCCTGAAGAGGTTCATGATCAATGAGTAATGAATTTTCCAACAGACCGTTACTACTTTTCTTCTATACATTATAGGCGTCAGTGTCTTGTTTACTATGAAGATTAACTATTATTTGAATTTTAAATTGATGAATAAATTTGTCATTTTAGCATTTAACTGCGTACACGTTTGGTTGATTTTTATAGTGGCTGTCAGAAACAGTTGCATGCATAAAAAATGTATCTTACAGTGTGAAATTATTTCGAGTCATAAAAGGAGCCCCCTGTTTGTACCACGATTTTCGACACACCGTGTATATAAATTTAATTTTTACAATTAGCTATTACAAAGATATTGACAGGTACGTGTACCCTTATTTATTCTATAAATTAACAAATATTGAAAAAATATGATGGCTAATTACATTGCCTGTATTCTTTCAAAAACTTCTGGAATTTCTTTCGTTTTTTTTTGGTTCTCGTTTAATGCATATGAATTGATATTAGATGCAAATAATTATATTTTAGACTCAACGAATTTGTTGTCAAAAAGTTTCACGTACTTGGGTTTTATTAAAATTATTCGAGTGGCGATCGAAATTTCGATTGAAACTTCGATCGAAGGTCGATCATCGAAATACCGCGCCAAAAACGACAGCTATTTATACTTCTTCGTATTTTTACCGTTAAACGACGTGGTTCGCAATATTTTGCACACAATTCGGCCAACCTACTTGAAAGCAACATGTTCACACTCGAAATCCAACCGAAGGAAATAATAATAATAACATCGACTTTATTGTACAATACTTTTGTACAGTTATACTAAATTGAAACACATAAAAAACAATGTATATAGACGATGTTCTGGAGAAAGGCTCCTGAATTATAGGTCTTTGAAACTACTTATTCAACTTAGGTTTGCATATTAACCCTTTTGGAGTGATTAGCATAATACCTATTTGAAATTTCAAATTGGTTCAAATTAAATTGTTTCAACTTTTACAAAATTCGAAAGCATTATCTGTAGCTTTTCTATTACAAAAGTAAACCAACTACTACATTAACCTAACATAACCATAAAAATAATCGATCTCGTCTTGAAAATTTCCACACGAATCATAAGACTAACCTAACTCAACCTGATCGAAACAAACATAACCCTAAACAATCAAGCTTGTATTGAAAATTAAAAACTTCCACAAAAATCCTCCGCCATAACGAACCTAATCCATATAGTACAACTCAACGTAATCCAACATAATCAAATGTAACCCCAAAAATAATCAAACTCACGTTGAAAGATAAAAGATTATTCATATATACCACGAGACTAACCTAATCCAACCTATTCCAAACAAACATAACCCTAAATAATCAAGCTCCTGTCGAAAGTGTCCATAAAAACCGTAAACCTAACCTAATCCGACCTAACCCCGAAAACAATTGAGTTCCCGTTGAGAATGAAAAAAAATGTCCATAAAAACCAGACGCCTGGCTCAATCCAACCCAACCAAACATAATGCTAAAAATCATCGAACTCGTGTCGGAAATAAAACAATTCCGTTTTGTCTCGAGCGGTGTAGAGGCATCGTTCGTTATCCCTAATTACCAGACGAAACTGCCGACTTACTGAAACTTAACGCGAGTTGATTAATTGCATCGATTAGATCGCGCGTTTTAAGTGGACGAGCCAACGGCAGCGGCGGCGGCCCCGTAATTTCCTTCGGAGCCGTTTTCATTGAGAACGACCGAGCGAGTACGGAAGCCACTCCTTCTTCATTAAAAAATGAAACGCTCTTCGCTTTCCGTTTTTAAACACGCGCGCGCGCGCGAGCACGAGCACGAGCCTACCCGCCGACTCGAATTGCTCGACAATGATTCAACGCCGCTAAATAAATCTGTGCTAAACTCGATGAATTCTACACGCGAGCATACCGGGTGGGACAATCAAAATCATCGCTTCCGAACATTTTGTTTGATTTTTCTGACGATACCAAAGGGGCCTTACTATGAAATACACACCCATTATTTTCATCTTCATATACATGGTGTTCCGGAAATTATGATACAACCGACAAGAAGGTGATTCCTGAGGTGAAAATAAGGCGAAAATATACAATACAATTTTTTCGTACGAGGCTTTGTTGTCGAGAAAATGAAGTTTAAAAGTTTACCGAATACTTCCTCATGTTCCGTGCGGGTAACGACAAGCTTATTCATTGAGCATGATGTTTAAACGCCAATGGGCGTTCTCCGCACGAACCGCGGTAATATTACGGGAGTGTGCTGGATTGTATTCACATTATATTTTACTTTTTCATTGGCGGAGGTAGTTAGCATCCACTAGATGCAAAGACTGATAAAGAATCAGCATGACATAGGATATTAATGCCATTTGTAAACGAGATATGGTTTGTATCGAGATCCGTTCAACCACTACATAGTTAACACTTTGAGGGCCGCAATAATTTTGCAAATACTAATTACCTTCGTCCATTTTCGCTAATTACCTTTGTCCAATTCTTTAAGTAAGAAAATATTTTACGTCATTCTCTTTATATTGAATATTCTACAATGTCCACTTTATTAATACCTGAATATTTATTTGTCACCAATGATAGATATGTTTATTTATGTATTTGACAAGTGTTCCATTCAAATTAATGAAATCATGTCTACGCGACAGCGGTCGTAAATGTGTTAAATACTCATATGAACACATATTATTCTATACTTTCAAGTTATTTTGACCTGAGGAATTACCTCCTCTTCGATTGTACCACGACTTCCGAAACACCCTGTATATTGTAGTGCAGGACCTCCGATGTAATTTGACCTTTTAACCCTTTCACCACGGGCTGCTCGGGGACAAGGCGAACGCTGCGTGCGGCCCAGCCGCAGTAGTACATAGTGAGCCATTGCATTGAACGCCCATAGGCGTCGGCAGCACACGGTGAGCGACTTTGTCAAGCGTAGATATACGTCCTTCAGGTCGAAGGGTTATGTATATGCCGAAACTCCATCGTTAATGAACAAATCGCAATGAAAAATCAGCAATTTTTACGATTACGATATAAACCTTGCTTGTATAGGTCAATCATAGCAATGGCGTAGCACAGCAGCATGATACGAGCCTGCCACCTTGGCGGCTCGGGTTCGATCCCTCTCTGGTTAATTTTTAAAAAATTTGTTTGGTCTTTTTTAAATACTTTATGTGACAATTTCGTTGTGGACAGTGCCTTAACCCCTCGGTGTAGTACAGGCATGTAATATCGATCGTTCAAGGTCACTCCTTCGATGGTAAATGGCGGTAGACACTACCAACGGATTTGTACTGCTTTTTGTTAATGTGAAAAGTCATCTAAATAGTTTGTAAAGTCTTAAGAAAAAATTTAGACAAGAAAAGAACGTACTTCTTAAAAATTTGTGGTCCTCATTTTTGGTGCGTACAGTACTCATAAAAATAAATAAAAACAGTGTTAGTGAAGATGAGTCTGAAAATGAAACATTTTTGAGTTCGGGAGATAAGTTTTATTTCATAAGGGGAGTTGTACAAAATGTCTTGGTGAAATTAAGATTTTCTTTACAGCTTAGAAGTTATTAGTTTTTGGACCCACGTTTACTAACATTATTTGGTTTATTTTCATTAATACCTCACGCTTCTAAAATTAGAATCAACAAATTTAGAACAACCTGCATACTCTTTCAGAACTGTAATGATCATGTAGAAGATCTGAGTGTAACTGTTTATTATTTATGTTTAAATTTACATCCACTATAAATGACTACGGCCAATACTAACGATTCTAATAAATTATAATTATTCGTTTTTGTAATTTATGTTTGAAGTCACTTCAAATACAAACAGCTGCCAACAACCAGTACCGACGACTGTAATAAAGTATTCCGGTGAAAACTATTGTAGAAGTGTACATTTACATGAATGTATTAAACGAGTTAATTGATTGTAGATAAAGTAATCAATTCCTAATGTTTCTAGCACTCTCGAGATTGTCTTTTGAGTCAGATTCCAGTTTAATAACAAACGAAACCGTTCCGGCAAGTGTTACGGATAACCAACATCAATAATAGCCTTATTGACTCAACGATAACATGTTTAGTGATTATTAATGAATTACACATGCTGCGAAGTGGCGGATCAATTTAGGAAAGTATCGACGATCGTTAATCACTCAACCTAACCTTCCAATTTCACCCTCAGCACTCTGGTATCGAGCCGTAATCGACATAACATTTCATTCCAGCAGCTGAAGGAATGGTTCAAAAAATTATTTAAAAATGAAAGAAAAATCAATTTGTCAATCTGATAAAATGTAGAAATACATTAAACGCATCATAATTAAATCCGATAGGTCTGCGCTAGCAAAAGTAAATAATAATAAAAATAAAAATAATTCTATATACTATCATGTATACTTTTCATTTTATTATCGAAACGTCAGAACGAAACATTGAATTTATAACAGAGTGCAAAGGGTTAATATTTGCAATTCTTATCAGATATCTGGCTAGTGGATTTTCATGTAAACACACCTCTTTAAAGTTAACGATTACGTATTTTTCTTTCACGCGTTAAACTGTGTTTCCTGAACGGAGATCTTTCAACAATCGCCTCCGCGCCTTTTGTTTGCGCGTCGAGTGACATCACCGATGCTTATCAATCTTTTTATCACGACCAGACAGTCCGTGCCTAAATCCAACCGATTCTGTCGCCAGTGTCAAACATATATTTCCCTTATCTCCGGGTCAGTTCGGTTATACCGCGCTCAACAGCCGAAACAACTCTCAATATTTTCATAGTATTTCGGCAACCCATTCAACACCGCATATAATAATAAAAACACACGTTTTCGTTAAACCCTTAACCTGTTAGCTGTGTATGACGAGTATACTCGTCATGCAGAAATGTCAACACTTTTGTATTATGACGAGTATACTCGTCATGAAGAAATGGCAACTGTTGTGTTATGACGAGTATACTCGTCATGAAGAAATGACAACGTTTGTGTTATGACGAGTATACTCGTCATGAAGAAGTGGCAACATTTGTCTTATGACGGGTATACTCGTCATGCGAAAAAAGTAATTAGCATTTGCTATTTAAATTATAATTTTAGTGAAAACTAAAACACATTTGTAAATTTCAGACACTTTAGAATATATTGAGACAAGAACGAAATAAGAAAAAAAAATATTTTTTCCATGTATTTGATTTTCCTTGTTTTCTTTTTTTAAATAATGAATGGTTAAGTTTTGTCAATAATATCGATAAATTTGAGCAACAAATTATTCATTTTTCCAAAAAACCAACAGCCATTTCGTTACAATTTAACTCAATTTTACAGCAGCTGCATATATTCTGTGTTTGACGAGTATACTCGTCATTTCTTCATTTTTGCGACACAACGTAAGCACACTTTTAAAATAGGGCTACACAGCTAAGAGGTTGTGCGTACAAGGTAGGGCTCTGCGTCTATATCAGCCGTAGCCAAAGAGTTTAGTTAACTAAAACTAATCCTTATCTACATTATAACCAAAAAAAAAAAAAGGAACAGCAAATTTGTACGAACCTGTAGAGATCATTCTCAGTTACGATGTCCCGTATGGAGTCCTCGGGATCGATACGATCAGCAGGAACACCCGCCGCCACCCTGGAGGACAACAAAGGGCAGGGTGGTTTAGTGTCGGTGACCTCGTGGAGGGCGCTGGCCGCGATCAGGTCATCCTCGGACGCGGTGCTCGGCAAAGGCACGCTTGGACTCGGTGATCGCGAACCGGAAATCACGCCGAGAAGGTCCTCGCTCCTCGAGTGCCTCATCTCCGTAGCGGCGTACCTTCCGGTCGCCGTCGCCATCGTTCCGCCACTGGGGCGCTCGATTTTTCCACGGCACGCTCGCACGACCGTCCTCGTTCCCGTTCTCCTCGACCTCGACAGCCCCAAGGAACCGAACACCCAGCTACTCCCATCCGGACCAGCCACCTGCTGCCTCTCATTCAACGACCATCCTCATCCACAGCCGACTTCCACTTCCACTTCCACGCTCGAGAATTCCACGCAGTCCTCTTCGTTCTAGTTCATCGGTCGAACCGTTCGATTTCTCAGCTACTCGGTGAGATACAGGATTTTCGGATTCTATGCGAACCTCGAATCGATCTGACGTCTGCAGAGTCTACGGTCTGTCGCGATTCAGAGATCGAGATTTGTTTGTTTATTCGTTTCGACTGTCCTTGAACAAGAGATTCACGAGTTCTTTAGAGATTTATGTCCTTCGCTCGAGTCTCTTGATGTCCGCGTGAACTGTCGAGAACGAGGAGCAGCAGATTGTACAGTTTGTTGTGAGCCAGCGATCGAGATTCTTGGAATATTCTTGGAGAAAGAAAGATTCACGAATTTCCCAGCGGTTTCTGTCCTTCACTCGAGTCTCTTGATATCTCTAGGGGGAAACAGAAGCTTTCGTTACACGATATCGGGTTTCAAGGAATAGTTTTGAGAGGATTCTGTTTAGTTACTGCTCCGAGTAATGTATAAATAGAACGTATGATACACGGCCTACGCAGAACTACCAAATAGAGAACGAATCTGGGTCTCGAGAGTGCAATCTCGTGGCGAGTATCCTGAACCTGTTAGATCTGTTTGCACGGCGACTTTTGACGACCGAGAGAGTCGGAGGACGGTTCGGAAGGAAAAGGGAGAGGCAGAATGGCGAAACGCGATTTATCCTGTGCCTGACACGTCGGTAATGTTATCTATGTCGAAATTTGAAAGTGTTTTTTCAAATGGCGCGTGCAACGTCAAGGTTTGCGAGAAACGGATGACACGAGTAGCCCTCTGGTAGACGCGCAGGGAACATCGCGACGATGGTCATCATCAACGTTTCTGCAGGATCCAGATGCTACAGCCGTAAACATAATTGCAGTATTCTTCAATAGTTGCAGGGGCAAAATGAAAATATGCTTGAAGCTAGTATAATACACCAGGAAGTACAAGATTGAAGTTTTTCTTATGACAAATATACGCCTATTTTGGGGAATTTTCCTATCATAAATGTATGTATATTTTGGAAGCATTTTTATCTGAAAAATCTCAGAAGAAGTCATCATCAAAATTAAACCGGCCATAAAAATAATTGCAGAATTCCTAACTAGGTACAGGACCAACACGGAAATATGTTTAAGTGGGTATTCTTTGTTTTCGGCCTTTGAAGGGAATTGTTTTTGAAAAAACTAAACAACATACTGTTATGATACTTTGCAGATTTGTTCATATATATTTGTACTACATTCATGAATTTTTATACATTGTTGTCATGCTAACTGTAGTAATTATTCACTGGCGAAGTATACAGGTTGAAAGCTACATGCATCAATATTTATAATTTTTAAAGTGGCTTTGGTCGATGTATTAATTAAAAAATTACAATTTTTTTTCGTTTTTCGTAATTGTGGAGTTAGCCTCACTCATACATTGATTTCAGATGATTCTAGACGCAGTTAGTGTGTGAGCCGTCCGAGGAGAATTTTTTCAACCTGTCTACTTCCCTGCTGAATAATTACTATAATTTAGATGATAACAAAAATTCATGAATGTTGTGTAAGTATACATGAATAAATCTGCAAAGTTATATAACGATGCGTTGCTTAGCATTTTGAAAAAAAATTCACGAAATATACCGTCAAAACGGACCGAGAATGGAGAATACCACCCCCTTAAAATCAGTATAATACAACAGTCACAAAATTGTAGTTTTATTTGTAAAGATAAACATCTATTTTTTGAGTAACTTTATATAATAAATACAAGTGCATCTACTTTTTAATAATTTTTATATGACAATTCTACATTTAATTTTATATTCATTTCTATTTCAGTACAATTTCAATATATTATCATACTGTTAATTATTTAGCATATTGTTACATGGGAATAAATATCATATCGCTCACGCGAATATGTATTAAACAAATGATTAATAGACCAGAATTGTTCCAAAGCCGCTATTAATCAAATAAAAACCTTAATAAAAAAAATGATGGCCACTTGTATACTAATAAGTAGAATCTTTGCAGTCACCATTAGATTAATATAACAGTGTTCATAAAATGAAACAATTTAAAAATGAAGTTTATTTACATGACTTCACTATCTAAAACATTCAATATTTGGAAAAATATAATTATTTGATGAATTTCAGGTATTCGTGATCGTTTTATAAACAACTCATTACTACACTTGCTATTTGTTACTTTACTGTTACGGTACTGTTATTGTTTTATAACATCTTGTTGACTAATATGGTTCGAAGTTTAATAAATAATAAAAGGAAGACTCGACTGTCGTTACTTTATTACAGGGAATACTTGAAAAGGTGAATCTTCCGTTCTGAGGTCGATAACCTGCTAATGTACCGCCGTTAAAATTAGTTTAGGGTCTTTTAGGTATGCCATAAAGAGGGAACCTTGCCCTTTCGAATTATTACGACCTTTTTGAAAGCAATTTTGAACACTGTTAGTCACTTTGGGGCAATTTACATACATTATAGAAAAAGTATAGGAATCTGAATGATTTAACAACACGAAATCAACTTTACGACGATTACTTCCATCGCTGTACGACGACCGCGCAACATTGAAAGAACAGCGGTGCTAATAGCCGATATATTGACTCAGTCGAGCCGTATCACCCGTGCTAAGAACCACTTTAGTGACAAAACTATTTCTATTACATTTTTTTAACTGTTATTTTATCAATGAAAGTTTACAATTTGGAATGTAACATATACATAAGTATTTTTATGTCAAACAGATACAAAATATATATGTTTATGCTGAAAATCATTTTTCTCGAAAACTATGCAAATTATCAAAAGAAAGATATTCGAAATTTTAACCCGGCATAAAATATAAAAATAAAAACGACGGAGACAGAAATACAAATATTTAAACAGTAAAGTTGTAAATTTACTTTTTCAAATTTTTCATTGAATAAAGGTATGAAGATCTAGTATACAGATATAATTGCATAATACCTAGAGAATTCGTGGTTGGAAACGCGAAATAAATTCAGCACAATCGTACCGGTCGACTGTAACCAATTCAGCAGTGAAAGGGTTAAACGTAATCTACACGTACTATTGAAAGAATCCGCAAATTCGGAGATTTTTACAGCAACTCGTTCAATTTTATTTACGCAAAGTTAGATATTCCCTTTAGATCTTCTTACGAGAAAATTACCAGTGAAATTGAACGTTTGATCAATATAACAGTTGAATTTCGTACAGAGGTTTATGAAGAATCCTCAAATTTGGAAAATTTTAACGTTAACGCGATGAATTACACCCACGCAAAATTAGATACTAATTTCAGATCCTGTTACCAGAGAACTACCACCGAAGTTGAATATTTGATCAATACAACCCTCGAATTTCGTGTTAAACAACTCCACAACGGAGATTCCTAAAGAATCCGCAAATTCAGGAATTTGAACATTAACGGATCCAATTGCATTCTCAGGTATGCCGTTCTTTTCAGATCCTGCTACCGGAAAACCGCCACCGAAATCGACCATACGAACGCTACAACAGGCGTTCCCATCGGATCACTTCAGAACGAGCCAGGAATAATACGAAAAGAATCACCGGTGTATGAATTTCACGACCGTTACCAGTATAGTTCACGGAACTCGCGTGCATTCTCAGCGTCGGTAACGGACCGCCGTTTATTCGCGCGTTCTTACGCCTTACTGACTGTACCTCACGGATCTCAGCTTCCCTTCTCCTTCTATCAAAACTCTCCTCCAGGTACTACTACACGCACACACTTATACCGTCACTATACCAAACTATATTCTCCTCACAGAAGAATCTACCTGACATCCGAAAACTCTGCTCGAACTTGAATATTAACATCGAACATCAACGAACAGTAATTTCAACATGAAAGGTGCTGCCACACTCGCGCGTACTGTCACCACGACGAACTGTATCGATACAAAGGACTCTCTACCTGGTGTCCCGAAACTCCGTTGGACGTTCGCGTGATTTTATCATTAATCCGCCATTTTCAACGGTGTCTAGGTGCGCGGCGCACCTCCTGGGTAACTGCTCGTCCGGAATAGCCTCGTCTTGGCCATTAAGGCGATTAGGAAAGTCAGGGTGGTGGTTGCCGGACCGACCATGCGCGTTCGACCTCGTCGAACACGCTGCTGCCACACGGAATCGCGTCGTCCACTTTCCACGACAGCACGAGACAGACTGATCCGACACGACGAGTTTTCACGGCCGAGCTGCCGCGGACGAACGTAACGGAACAGCCGACGGTGCCGCTCCGGTCCTTTTGCACCAGGAGAAAGGATACCTGCGCGCAGGTACGAGCTGACATTGGCCAATGAACGCGCCGGGAATACGGGTCACAGGTACATCCTGCGCCCGGCTTCCGGATATTCACGGAACGAAAAGGGACTGTGCGTTTTCAGTGCACGGGATGAGTCACGAGTTTCAACAAAAGAAGGAAAAGTATGCGTCGGAGGTTTAGCTGTTCGGGACAAATGCTTGCAGGTATTCTCTGTGAAGGTAACACAGCGATGCAGTGAATTAGGAGGAACCCAGGGACGTATGATGGAGTGGCTGTAAATGTTCAGGCGGGGATCCACGACGAGATTTTCCTCTCATGAGTGCAAAATCTTAGGAACGAGTAAATGTAAATCCAGTACGTGTGACAGCGGTCAGCATAGTGTTAAATATTACGAAACATTTTAAATAATGTACAGAGTATGTATTAAATGTGATTGTGTTATTATTATTAGGTTTATGATATTTTTTGGTATTGGTACTTCATAGGTTCACAATTATTGTGAATCTTCAATTTTTTAACAGAATATTATTGTGTATTTTTATTATTGTACTTTCTTTTGGGAATATAGAATTTTGCATTCATTCTAAGAATATACAGTAGATCCCAGGGCCGTTCAAAATATTTTGATGCAGAATCAATTGCAGTCGATTTCTTTATATAATTTTCAGTACACGTGATGAGTCAGAGTTTGAACAAAAGAAGGAAAAGTATACGTTGGAGTTGTAGTTCGGGACAAATGCTTGCAGGTATTGTCCGTGGAGGTAATACAGCAAAGCAGTGATTTAGGAGGAATCCAGGGACGTATGATAGAGCGCCTGAAATGTTCAGGTGTAGATTCACGATGAGATTTTCTTCACGAGACGAAAATCTTAGCAACTGAATGTAAATATATGTAAAGTTTCATGTGAGATGAAATTTCTGTCTCACCGCGGATCTCCAGCTTTAGGTTGTTCGGAAAATACTGCCGGTTTTTCCTATCGAAAATTGTAAATTCTTTTTATTAGTTTTATTGTTTGTTCAATATATAGGAGATTAAGAGGGAGTTTTAGTTGTTGAGGGACAGTATGCTCGCAGGTATTGTCGATGGAGGTAAAAAAGCGAAGTAATAAATTAGAAGGAAATAGAGAGAGTGGAAAAAGGTCTGCTTTACTCAGGTACGTATAATAAAGGGGCAGAAATGATAGGTTGATCAGAAAAAACTGTCGGCTTTCCCTATTGAAAATTTAAATTACTTTTTATTATTTGTATCAAGTATGTAAATAGGCTGCATCACAGATGAAAGTCAAAGATAGACTGAGGATATTTATGCGAATATACATTTTTACAGTTCAATATTTTTTATGTTAATGCAGTTACAGAAATGAAACTGTACATTGTTCTGTAAATGTTTAAAAATTGTACTTTCTATTTTTTTTCTCAGATATTTGGATATGCTAAATTATATAAACACCCGCAGTCTAGTTGTAGAGAAGCACAGGCAATACATAGGAGATAAAAATTATTTTCAATAGTATGAAACACTTTTTTATTAAAACTTTCGACAGAATTTTCCGATCAACCGAATAATTCGAGGAACGTACACTTCGATGATTCATAAAGGTGTTAATACTTTGACGGCTACAAATATTTTGTGAAAATTTGTTACCTTGACTTTTTTTTGCAAGGCTTTAGTCAAATAGAACATTTTATGTTATTCGTTTCATATCGATTACTTTGCAATTCTAAGTTTGTAAATACTCTACTGTTTATTTTTGTTCAGTAATAGATACGCTCATTTGTTCGTTTCAAATATTATAGATGCGTATAATTCAAACCGGTTAAATCACGCACGCGACAGCGGCCATCGTAGTGTTAAATACTATGGAACATTTTAAATAATGTATAGAGTATACATTAAACGTGACTGTTGTTATTAGATTTTCTGATATTTTTTTGTATTGATACTTTATAGGTTCACAATTATTCTGAATCTTTAACTTTTTATCAGTATATCATTGTGTATTTTTATTACTATACTTTCTTTTGTGAATATAGAATTTTGCATTTATTGTAAGAATATATAATACACCCTACTCAGGGCCGTGCAAATTATTTCAAATACCGAATTATTTTTTATACCTGATTTCATTATATACTTCCATTGAAAATACAGAATTTTGCTTTGATTCTAAAACGACATAACAGATCTGTTGCGAATCAGTTACGATCCACTTCATCTTATACTTTTTTCGAAATTCACAATTTTTCGTTCATTCTAAGGATACGTAATAGATACCGCTCAGGAACGTACAAAATATTTCAAATACTGAACTATTTATACCTGATTTCATTTCACAGGTTCTCGTAGACATACAAAATATTCTTTAATCTTAAGAATGCGTATTTTATTGTATTCTTAGAGTATTAATAAAAATCGTTGTTATGCAACTAACCAGGCAATTTGTCAACAAAAGCAGAATAAACGCTATAAATAATTCCCATTATTTGAGAAAGCAAGTACAGATAATTCAAAAGTATTTCATTTAACCTTCAAAAATATCATTGGCTATTGAATGTTCGGTGACGGGCACAGGAACCACACTGTACGTCCCTGAATTCCCGCACTAACGTCTAATTCACGATTCGCTGCATCGACTACACTTTGGAATGACAAGAACACCAAAAATTTTGTCTTTCTTTTTCAAATACTCTAGGAATCCAGAAAAGGAGAGGTTATGTACGAATTCTAAGCAACCAAACACCTTAATGACTGTATCGGCAGAGAGAAAGAAAGTGAATTACTATGGAGAAATACGAAGATTATCAAATACCAGGAACTGCACGGCGTTTCGAGAACTATAATCGAATTGCGTGATCACGACCGTTCATCGCGTGCCGGGATCATCGAACTGATCCAAAGTTTACGGCGAAAATTATCCTAGATGATATCAGTATTTTAATACGCATTTACAGGCCTGTTGCGATGCAATTTCCCTATATTTCCTAGAACACGATCGCATTGCTTGTATAAATCGCTCGAGTATTCAAACGAATGTACATACACCTTTGGGTAGAATACTTGTTAACCCACTTTTGCAACTCGAGAGACGCTAGAAAGACGGCATTCCCATCTATGATGCGAGGTTCTATGGCGCGGACTACAGCGCCACTAAGCGCAAGAATTGTGGCGTTAGGCTAGTAAATAGAGAATAAATAGGGAAGGGTAGATAGAGAGACTCATCGGTAAGACTACACTAACAGACCCGTCTCTTAGACGCAGGATAATTACAGAAAGTTTGGAAGTTACATATATAGCAATTAAAAGTCAGGCGGGAACTTGTGAGAATTGAATTGCTTGTGCCACTGTCCCTCTGACGGCGAGTGGAGGAGTATCGCCACAGAATATCGTAGCTGGCGCCATCTCTGACAGATCCCCGGAATTAACTACCGGCGTTCCTAGTGGCGGTATCTATGGCAGAATCCCAGAACTAAATAGCGAAAATACAAGTGGCGCCATCTAGCGAAAGGGATCCGATTATTTGCAGAAAAATCCGCCAGGGGCGCCCTGAGCATCACGTCGCTGTTTAGTTCAAGATCCCGGGAGAAGATGGCGCGGATGGTGCTGATCGGGTTTATAAATGCGTCGCCATATTGCTCCAGTAAGAAGTCACCAACGCGATCTTAACATTAATTGATTTGTACAATTATATTGAACCAAATTACCTGTATTTTTACAATCATGTTATTACGAAAAGTTCAATAAAAAGTTTTTTTTCATTGTACGAATGTTGTATTTACTTAACAATCCCGATACACGCGTTCATCCTGCCCCCGGAATTCCTATTATTATCCTTAAGAAGCTCTCAGAATAATGCGAAACTAGTTTTAATTATGTGACAAAACATCGCAGATACTGATTGGCAAAATGAAACGAAGAAGTCTGAAAATTTGATGATCCGCGGTTTCTACGAAATGACGTCATTTCCAGGAATACGCGAAATTTGTGCCACCTCCTCTGGTATCATATTCTCCTGATACCAATTCTCGATTTTGGCGAATTTGCACTTCGGAGCGCCGAAATTTCCAATTCACGAGAATTCTTGGAAATGACGTCACAATTCCAGGAATACGCGGAATTTGTGCCACCTCCTCTGGTATCATATTCTCCTGATACCAATTCTCGATTTTGGCGAATTTGCACTTCGAATCACCGAAATTCTTAATTTACGAGAATTCTTGGAAATGACGTCACAATTCCAGGAATCCGCGAAATTTGTGCCACCTCCTCTGGTATCATATTCTCCTGATACCAATTCTCGATTTTGGCGAATTTGCGCTTCGAAGCATCGAAATTCTTAATTTACGAGAATTCTGGGAAATGACGTCACAATTCCAGGAATACGCGAAATTTGTGCCACCTCCTCTGGTATCATATTCTCCTGATACCAATTCTCGATTTTGGCGAATTTGCGCTTCGAAGCATCGAAATTCTTAATTCACGAGAATTCTGGGAAATGACGTCACAATTCGAGGAATACGCGAAATTTGTGCCACCTCCTCTGGTATCATATTCTCCTGATACCAATTCTCGATTTTGGCGAATTTGCGCTTCGAAGCATCGAAATTCTTAATTCACGAGAATTCTGGGAAATGACGTCACAATTCCAGGAATACGCGAAATTTGTGCCACCTCCTCTGGTATCATATTCTCCTGATACCAATTCTCGATTTTGGCGAATTTGCGCTTCGAAGCATCGAAATTCTTAATTCACGAGAATTCTGGGAAATGACGTCACAATTCGAGGAATACGCGAAATCTGTGCCACCTCCTCTGGTATCATATTCTCCTGATACCAATTCTCGATTTTGGCGAATTTGCGCTTCGAAGCACCGAAATTTCCAATTCACGAGAATTCTTGGAAATGACGTCACAATTCCAGGAATACGCGAAATTTGTGCCACCTCCTCTGGCGTTATGTTCTCCTGATACAAGCATGAATTTTTCGAGAACGTTTCCGTACAATTTCGAAAACTGAATTTGTTACGAAATTCTTATAACAAATTTTAGACAGCTTACGACGAAAGTTTTGCGAACAGCTTTGATTACTCAAAGGGAGTCTTATTTCTAGTGGTGTGGATGTTACAAATAAAAAGACATAAAATACTTTTTATTCGTGGTTTTATTTCTTTTATATTCATGGTACATTACAGAAAGTACATAGTATCAGTGCCTTATATCTACTTAATACGTACTCAAAATATGTTTACAAACTGTTACAAGTAAATAGAATGTAAAGGTTTATTTATCTTTCAAATACATTAAATACATTATGTTTTACAATCTTTTTAACACGTGCTTATAGTTCGAACTTCTCTTTGAAATTGAATTTACAAAATTAAATAGCGTAAAGATAGACAATAAAATGTTCAATGTGAATGAATAAATTTCTAAATGAAACATGCATCTTCTTTTTCGAAATTACCGATGTCACCATAATCTTCTTTGGAGAAGTTACTGACTCCAAATCATTCGCTTAAAGTGGTGTCGCCACAAGTCTTATTTACATGAAATCTTCAAGCGTCGTTCCCGCTGTTTTCCAATGAAATAGAAATTGGTTTTCATTCAGTTATTATTTTTGTTTTTGATTATCTTCCAACGTTCTGACGTTCCCGCAATGACGACTTCTGTTAGCACAAATCCGTCGACGCTTTTGCCATTGGGTAAGATTCTATTTTATTTTTGGAGTATTTCTAACCCTTCCCTGCTGGACACTGCACAGAAATTGAAATTTAATGTCATTAATTTTCAATGAGTAATCAGTTCCCTAATAAGCACTAATACTTTTTGTTTAATTATATCTTAATAATACTTCATTCATTTAACAACTTCCAATTCATGTTTTAAGTATATATGCTTTTATTCATTAACCCATTGCACTCAAAGGTTCTTACGTTCTAGGAAAATAGCAATTCAAAGCTTCTTTGTTAACAAGTTGATAATGATTCTTAGAACTAACATGAATTATCGGATAGAACTATTTTATTTCAATATTTCATGTATTTTGAAATTATACAAGATAGATATTGAGTCAGAGTCGCTTCACGAGTGCAAAGGATGTCTGTTTGTAAAACAGTCATCGCTGCTTCTCAATCGCCATTTGAGTTGTTGCATAATATAAACTGGCGACTGAGGCTCGCCTCTCAAGTGCAAAGGGTTAAAAGTTGTTCACATTTCTGTTGTCTGACTAATATTCCACACCAATTTACAGAGTTGGTGGACAAATGTATTGGTTCCCGGATACACATTATTATGAAGAATGACAAGGAAATTGTTGGCACATTATTAGGTTTCGATGATTTTGTAAATATGTTGCTGGAGGATGTGACGGAAAGTGAAGCTACTCCAGAAGGACGCAGAGTCACAAAGCTAGACCAGATTTTGCTTAATGGAAGCAATATAACAATGGTTTGTAATTAGTATTCACGATTACTGATGGCTATATTTATTTTCCTTATTTCTACAAATTTCTTTGCAGTACTTTGTACTTCAGGAAATTCAGTCTTATTATATATGATATTTGTATCATCTCCATTTTTGTTACAGCTTGTACCTGGAGGAGAAATGCCGGATACGTAAATCAAAATAGTTCCTTTTCTTACATTTTTGTACAATAAAAGTATAAGTATTAAGTTAAGAATACATACTGCAAGATTAAAGGTATCCCTCGATTAAGAATATTAATTGAAATAAATATTACTGCATAATCAATGCGTCAATCGTACTGATTACTTTGCTGGCAGCGGGTCTGTTTACGGAGTTCTGCGACCACATTTTTCTGTATAAAGTTTTATAAGCACCCTCGAAATCGTCGTCGATGTCATCATCAGGGGGGCGACTTCCTTTCGCTGAGAGATAGATGATCGTGTGACTATGTAATCCAGGGAATGGTACTTCCCTAGATATCAGTTGCCAAGCTACGATACCTAACGAATAAATATCTGCTGCTGGAGTCGGTATATCTCCTTTTAACACTTCTGGTGCTGTGTATCCTGGTGTACCCTAAAGAAAACGATGCATGTACATGTCAGTACCTGCTGATAATTTTTCTTAACTTTGTTGAAAGAACTAAAAGTCCGTTACAATGAACAAAATTGAAATGTACGAATCGCATAGGCCTTATTGAATGTTACAGAAGCACGACGACTAGAAACAGAGAACATAATGAATAAAAATTCATAAAGAATAATAAACATACAAGGAATTTGATACTTTCATCTGGTTCCTCTATTAATACAGAACTACCGAAATCAGTAAGCTTAGGTTGGCCATCGGCAGACATCAGGATGTTTTTTGGTTTAACGTCCGCGTGTACTATGCCAGCATTGTGGCAGAACTGCAGTGCACATGTTACATCCCTCAGTATGCGAATCCTTTCGCTTCTTGTTAATGCTACTTCGTCCAAACGATCTTGCAATGTAGTACCACACAATTCCATGGTAATTAAGGATAAAGAGGGCCCTTGTTCCACCATTAACACTCTTACTATGTTCGAATGCCTTAGGAAGGAAGCGTGTCTCTCAGAGTTCAGTGCACTGCTGCACTTTTCTGTTTCCATCACTTTAGCTGCTACTTGATCACCTGTTTACTTAACAGTTTAACCGATATGGAAATTTAATTTAATAAAATGATGTGTTACCTTTGTAAGAAGCTTTATATACTGTGCCAAATCCACCACTTCCAAGTATAGTACAGTGTTTGTGTGGAAGACCATTTTCTAAGATTTTCCTTCTGTTTGGAGTGTCAATATTGAAAGGAGACAGCCGATCCTCCTTCTCTTTGACAGGTGTTTTGGGACTTAAAAACTGTCTACAATAGCCAAACGTTTTCAATAAGATGTTACTGTCTTAATATTAGGTTTCAGATTTCTTTGAAAGTAATTTACCTTTTTTCTACACTTTGCAATACACGGGGTGATAGGCTGCTCAATTTAACAGCTAGCCTCTGCGGCGAAGCCATTTTGAAATATTCCTCAAAAATGGGTACACATCATAATGAAAACAAACATCTGAAGGACGTAGATAGCAACAGACAAGACGGTGATAGGATACGGTCGGAGTTTGAAAATGATTTACTCGCAAGAAGGGCATGATCTAAAAAGATTCTTCACATAGAGGGCAATTAAAACGTTTTATTTCTCTATCCTCTACTATAAGGCGTAAACCATCTACTATTTAGGAGTACTCTATCACTAGTTATTACTCTTTAATACTGTACGATAACTAGATTATTTACAATGCTTTTCAGAACTCAATAACAATCGATAATTGCTCCGATAATCTCTCTCTCTCTCTCTCTCAATATAGGTAATATCAGCGGTATGCATATAGTAACATGTTAATGTACTAGACATAACATATCTAATGAAATTTTCTGTGTTAAAAAGTTCACGCTAACGGTAGTACATGCTCTCGTAAATACCATAAGTGTGTTTGATTTCTCATTTTCCTGGATCTCTATCACAAATACGCAGCAGAATGTCGTCGATTGTTAATTATTTCCATATAAATTAATAATACAATGAACAACACGATAGTACATTTTCATCTTTACAGAAATATAGTGCGACTCGAATAGATTATCATATTACCCCATAAAAGTACTTTAGTGGATTAGCAAAATACCTGAACGAATTTAAAATAGAATGTCTTTTTTTTCTTTAGTTCCAACAGCATCCAAAATATTTCTTTGTTCAGTTTATACTCGATATACGATAAATCTGTTTAGTATCATATATAGCTTGGTCTCGTTTCGAATGTAGAAACAACTAACGACTACGATAAAATTAATAGTTACCAAGGCGAAGTACCTAACAATACTGATCAGTTCTTACACCGAAAGTTAAAGTACAAAGTGTGAATGTTCAAAAGCATAGTACAGCTTCATTTTGCTTATACACTATCCTTTAAATAAGTACTGGCTTCATTCGTTTAAGTAAATGGAGACAAAATTGACCCAAGCTTTATTACGGATAAAACTCTTCAATCCTTTGATCGTGAAGTTTCTTTCCCTGCATGTCACGGTATCATCAGGTACTTTTCTAGCTATACTTCAGTATGGAGTACCCATGTAATTTCTTTGATTGCTCACAGCAGAAGCACTGGAACGATTCAGTGCTCGCTCTTCGAACCAGCAGTAAAAAAAAAAAAGAATATTTCTCTTCAATTTGTTTTTTTTTTCCTTCACGCAACACTTTAAAAATATACTCAGGAGGATGCTGTCGATAGTTGTACGCTTAACGTTTAGCTTAAGTAACAAAGTAAATCTGTTCCTTCTTAAGTACTCAACCAGGATACGATGGAGACCATTCCTTCGCGTTGAAGTTCGCTTACAAAATACAGTTTTCCCATTTAGGTAACAGGAATGACCTTTCGATTAACAGATATTGCTAGATGATTGTGTGATACTTCAGCGCGCAACGCTGAAACGAGTTACGGTCCCAAAGAAATTAGGTCTACGCGATAGTAATCGACGAGAACAGCTAACGTGGATCTACTCGGAGGTTTCTTTATGAAAGATTTAGTTTCATTCGTCTACGCCTTCGAGCGAACGTAGACGGGCCAAGCACCATTAGTATTCTTTGATCTTTTTGATTTGGCACTCTCGCATCCTATGCCATAAACGCGTTTATATGTTCCTGAGCAACGTGTCGTTCATCAGCGTTCTCTTTTCTTTTTTTAGGCACTCACAGGCACCTTTTTTTATTCCCTCACCGACTCAAAATAAGGCGAAACGATACTGATTCTTCGCCACGAGCATCCTGGATACCGTTTAGGGTACTTTGTAAATAGACTGTGTGGATGTTTATGCAAATATACGTTTACACATTTCAATATTTTTGATGTTAACGCAGTTATGTAACTGAGAGTTTGACAACATTGTATTTTGTTCTGTGAATGTTTAAAAACAGGTACTTTCTATTTTTTTTTATGCAGTTTTAAATGTGCGTTTTTCAGATACTCGGGTATGTTAAATTGCATAAACATCCACAGTCTATTTATAAATACATATCATCCTAAAAATCTTAGTCTCCTTTTTATTTTTTACATACTGCGCAAAGGATTTAAAGGGTCACACACTTAACTGACTTATTGTCCATTAAGGTGTCTTGTGGTGTAAAAGCTCCACATACTGTACACGCTAAACATCCAACAAAAATATTGTATTAGACACAAACTATTTTTGTTTCAATGCTGACGTTTGATACATCGTCTGAAATTATTAAAAATTCTGAACCCCTAATTGTTTTGAGCAGTGTATATACTTTTTGTACGTTGTAAAAGAATGGTACAGATTTTCAGGCTGGCAATATTATGTGTGCACACTGTAGTTTTAGTTGAAAAAGGTGTCATATTGTATTAAGATAAATTTCTGATAATTTGGAAACAATTGTGAGGTACTTGAACGTGTATTCAGGACATTCGTGACGATTTCATCGTTTCACATTGTAGGTACTGTTAATCGATTATTTACAAATTTTGTAGTACAAAATAATCTTCACGAATTTAACGAGTTAACCAGCTCTCGAACACCTTATCTACCCCTTATCTACGACCATTCTTAATTCATCGGTATACATATTCGCTCTTTCATGAAAAATAGACTCTCTCTTCGGGAATTCACGCGCAAGCTATCCTGACAGGAATTACAATTCAACGAATCCTTCGAACAAAGGAGAAAGAGGGGGGGAAACAATATATACAGGATGTTTCTAAAACGTTTAGTCACTTTAAAACCTGAACGATCGAAAGTTACCCATTTTTAGAAGATTTAGTAGATTATCCGAAAATTTATAGGCGCGAAAGCTTAATAGAAATGGCAGAAGAGTCCTCAGAACTGTGGACAAAGGACTCTAAGGGTCTATAATAAAGACGAGGGACTTTCACTGTCCCTGCAATAAAACAGAATTGACCTTGAGGTACAACCCTCTGAACCGGTAGAATAGATGAAAGTGCCATAGAAATTTCGACAAACGTTTCAAGAACACTCTGTAAAGGGACAGAGAAGGACGAAGGAATAGAGGTATATCGGAGAAGTCGAATAAGGCACTATCTAACCAGGTAACGGAGCTTCTTCATAGAAATCAGGCTCGTCTTCGGTGCTCTCGTGTTCCGACCCTTTGCTGTCGAGTGCCCTGAGTTCAGCGGCGGTGAAGAAGTGGCTCATTTGAGCCCTAAGAGGTATCATTAGAATCAGGAAGAACGGAAACGCCAGGGCTGCCCTGGTGCTCTTCACGATCCACAGTACGGCCAGGCACAGTATTTGTATGAGCGTGAATATGTGCATCTTGTAGGTTTGCACGCGGCGCACGTAGTTCGCTGTGCCGTGGTGCTTCACAGGCATGAAGAAGAGTTTGAAACGGTCGAACAGCTGCACGCCGTTCGTCGAGGAGATACCCATGTAGAAGAACACTCCCAGCAGGACGGACATGGGCACCCGACGCAACAGTGGCGCCATCAGCACGCTCACGCCTACCAGAATGGCGACCAGCAGAGCGCTGACTCGCTGTTCCTTCACCTCGACGATGTGAGGCTTGTCTCCAGGCGCATGGGTGCGTGACATCACCGTCACGGCTGACACGTGTGTCAGAGATCTCACCGAGGCGGCGCAACACCAAGGAGCACCCATCAAACCACATCCTACGTTCATTAAACAGACCACCACTATGTCCATGTGGTACCCGTTCCCCTTACGCAGTTTACGCTCCTTCTTGTCGATGATCAGCCTGAAAAATAGGATGTTCGTGAGTCCAGTTGACCCACAGCAGAATGGGAAGCATAAGGAAATAATTCTTACTCAGAAATTTGTGTTTCCATGAAGACAAGGATGTAGACCAGCATCGCAGGCACGATGCAAGCCATGGCCATCCACAGTGGAATGGGTTTATGAATTCCAATCGGTGAAACTAACCAGCTTCTTCCAGGCAGAGTCGGCGTCAGACCTTCCGGTACCAACAACTTTTCCGTCTTCACCTGGGCTAAAAAGTCAATCAGCACGAACAGGATGATACTGATAGGCACACCGAAGTCTCCGAAGGCTCTCCTCGCGCTTCTCCCGAGATAATGACTGTTTCTGAAGATTCTGAGATAGTATGCGCCGAGAAAAGTGCCCAGACACAGGATAGTGCACATCAGAGCGGTGTTCGGTTGGTTGATCAGTAACCCAGCTACGTTGTAGCCAGGTATCAGGATTTGAGGCTTTTCTAATTGAACGAAAACCCCTTCACCGGTTTCAGGAGAGACGATCTTGATCTCAGTGACGTTCAACGGGCCCGTGAACATCGTCTCGTTGGTCTCAGGAACGAAACTGTACTCATCCAGCAGTGGGTTCTTCACAAAGTAGTTGTACAGTTTGACGAACGTCTCGACGATGTACAAAATTGAGATTAAACCCGTGAAGATCTCTTCCGTGAAGCGGGTGAAAAGTCTGACCAGAACCGAGCCTTCGACGCAGGCGATAGCCAGAGCTATGATGCCCATCCAGGCCCCGACGTACACCCTGACGGTCAAGAACTCTAACTCGTTCGCCAGACAGAAGTTGTACAAGCTTTCATCGAACAACAATAGAGGACCCGTTGTGCCTATGATGACCAACGGTTGAGTGGAGAACAGAGCCATCACTACTCCGGTCCAAGAGCCAGAGATCAAGGTCTCTGAGATACCAATTATATTGTGCGTCTTGTCGCTCATCAAACCTCCGAACGTGATAGCTGTGCACAGTGCAGCGAAGTACATGAATATGGCTGCCGCTATGCAAGAGGAGCTCAAGCCATCTGTGAAATCTGATAAGTAGAAGGGATAACGTCTCTTGATGTCGTTGATCAGACCACCGAAGGGGCGTTTGGTCCTTCGTAGAGGATCATCCTCTGGAGGTTTCTTCTCTTCTTCACCGGCCAAAAGAGCTGTAGAAAACAGAGAGTTAGAGAAACTCACCACCTGGACGAACACATTTTTTTATTGAACCGAGCTCAAAATGATGTGTGCATGTAAATCCTAAAACAATGAGATTCGAGAACATGCAAGTGTTTAGAAGTCAATGTAAATCATTTTGAACACTAACTATATTATCTAACTTATCACTATATTTTGAGCTCAGTTCCATAAAAAAGTCTCGGTCCAGGTCGTAGCTTCTGCTTGAGAGTATGGCTGACTCTGACTGACCTTTCTTGACAGCAGCCTCAGTCAGAATGGGTTTGCTCTTTTCTTCAAGCGCTTTGGCCTTTCGTTTTCTGATCGCCTTGCTTTTGGCCTTCAACTCGTTGAACGGTAACAACGCCTGTCTCTCCCAATCCCCAGGCGGCAGCACGATCGAGTCATCCAGGAACTCGTTGATGGCGGACAGAAGTTCCCTTCTCTCGTTAGCTTTGTACGCACTTTTATGGAACGACGTATTGGCCATTAACGTGGCGATCGATCTACCGATTTCATGATAGTCTAGGTCAGCGTTCCTCGGGCCCAGCAACGTGAACATGAATCTTACTGGTATAGTGACCTCCGTGATCGAGGGGATGAACACACCCTCCGCGAGTCTGACAAACGCTATCGTTGGCTGATCCAGGAAATCGACAGCCCCAACCAGGACCACCGTGGCCTCTGCACCGGCTGGTATCCTCTTCAATATGTAATCGTTGTGACACTTCTTCAGGTCCTCGTGGCTGCTGGTGTACGTCAGCTCCTCCTTCATGTCCACCACGGTGTGGTTGTTGTCCAGGGCCAGATTGGAAGATACGATCTTCGGTTTGGCGTCATGCAGGTTCTAGAGGGAATGAGAACACCCGGATTAGAGGAGACTGGAAAATATTGATCAGGTTTGAATGGTATGCGGATAATGCGTCGAACCAGGCAGAGGGTTTTAAAAGGTTGCTCCTAGCTGGACTAGCTAAAGAGAGTTTTTGTTGTTTCAGAGGCGGATGGTTGATACTTTGAAGCTACAGGCCAATTATAATCTGTGTGTCATTACTATAGAACTATCCCTAAAATTTACAAATCTTTAGTGTTACATTTTAAGCTGAAATTGAAGAAATGCATAATTTTATAGAATATATTGTAAAAGTATCTTTTAAAGTCAGATGATAACAGTAGACTTTAAAACAAAAGAAAAGAACAAAGCAATTCTGTGTTGAAGGTATTCTGTAATTATAGAATCAGTATAGGAAACATACAGAATATACTCAAAATAATTACATTCCAATGTGTTAACTCATTTACTGTCCTCAAAGCTACATATTGTTAAGGACCATTTTGTCACAATACTATCTGATTCTGTTTTACCTTTTCAGCTCATAATTCATATTAATATCGTGTTGAAAAATTTTACTGTAATTCCATAGTGATGACCCTACACTTCTTTAACAATTTTTTAAGTGAATAATTTTGAAGAAAATAGGAAACATTATCAAAAGTGTCAAGCTATTTCGGTTTGGTAGACAGTGTACCCTTTCTACAGCTTACAGTTTAGTCGAATTGTAGCCTCGAAAGCTCTACTTTTCTCATTCAGAAAGTCTTGTTCACTGTACAAAATCCGCCTCTGTTTCATACTCTAGGGAAGAGTCAGAACATCCTTTAAAGTATCAGGGATTGAACAGAATTGAATGTTCAACGAGTTGGCAAACAAAACACCGGGGAAGAAACCAAAATCGTACGTCCTAAGTCGACCAGTTCTACGCAAAATGCAACAAGAATGCAAAACGGGGAACTCTGGGTCAAGAATGTTCTGCGAATGGAAAAAAAAAACTGAGAAAAGGATTCCAGAGGTGAGATCCCAATGAATGAAGGTGCGATCGGGCACGCTGGAATCAACAAGCCTGTAAACGCAAAACACAGTGGAAAGAAAAGAAAATCGCAAGCCACGAGGGAACGATATGCCATGGACTTACAGGTGCTCTAGGCTAAACACAAATCAACAATCCCTGACTAATTTGTTAAAAGTGAATACAGGCTGTCCAAAAACCTTGGAAACAAGCTCATACGGTGTGTTAAGGGAGTCGAGTGGGTGAAAGAAGTTCATGTGAACCCATGTCCAAAGATGTTTTATTAAAAAGTTATACGCATTCGAGGGTTTATTATAGTTCAGGCACAGAGTATTGGCCGTTCAAGGTCACTTCTGTTATTGCAAATCACAGCAGGCACAAACACAAAAAAGAAAATGTGTATATTCGAAAAATGCAGCGATGGTAAAGTTAAATTGAATTAATCAAATGACATGACCTTGAAGAGTGAACATTACTTCTCGCCACTATAGATGAGGACGATCAACAGCCTTTTTTGAACACCCTGTATAGTCGTTTGTGGCCCTGTAAGTTCATGCCACATGATCAAAATCGCATCGGTGCCGGGGCATGTACCGTACACCGTACACCGTACACCGCGTGCGGAAAACCCCTGAATGTATCTCTTAAACACACCGAGTGAACGCCCATGGGCGTTCTCCGCACGGGGGTGATTTCGTTTTTAGAAAATCTTGAAAATCGTAGCATTCGAGGGGTGAATGAGAATCGAGATGATCAGAGAATGTTGAACGAGGCGTAAGCTAACGATACAAGGGTAAAAGTACTGCGTTCGACTCGGGAAACGAGAGATTTACATGTTGGGTTACATAGTTCTCAGCGGCTTCCCGCGCAGCTTCTTCCTCCTCCAGACAGACGGACTGTGGAAACAACATTAGCACACCGTCAGTCAAGCCTAACATCTTCTACACACTTTACTAATTATTTTATCTTTCATTCATGTAAGCGTTTCTCTCTATCGACGATTCTTTCGATCTTCCAGTTACATTCTGTACGGCCAGACTGTTACAGTTGGTGAAAAAGATACGGTGCGGTCAATAAGCTGAGGGAGATGTCAGACACGTGCCTTAGATTGCCAGAACAGGTGATACCAAAGCAGAACATGGAGCTGAGAGACTCAATTTCCTGTTTCACCAATGCAAGATATATTTTAATGTGCTCCATTACATAAAATTTCACAAATAATATGAGGGCACTTAATATGAAAGTAAAAGGTAATGTGAAACTGTTTCAGAAATAGCATCTGTCTGTCTCTTGATATCTTGTCTACTTTGTGACCATACTGTATCTATTTCGCAGACTATACGCTCTTTAGCTATAAATGTTGGCACACTATGATAGAGACTAACTGAGAAGCTGGTTAAGGATAGTTTCTTGGCTAACATTTGATCAGGTGATTCCATAAGTAATGTTTTTAAATATGACGTCCTTGTTCGATTACTTCAACACTTCTTTGTTTTTATTTTCCATAAATTTTGGTTGTTTAAAGGCAATTCATTTGAGGTTGATTTCAACCGATTAGCATCATTGAATTTTTTGTCAGCTGAAACAGCTGTTGAGCTACCAAAATAGGTTGGCAAGTGCAACTAATTTGGAGCGTGACAAACGTCATCATGATATCTTTCCATTAAAATTGCATCCCATTTGCAAAATTGTAAATAAAGTAGATTCCTCACATTCTATTACAGTTAAAGTACAATTTAACAAAATAAAACCGGACAATATATTTATATTTATTTAACGAATGTCTTATAAGATAGAGAGCGAAATTACTCATTGAATGACCTGATACATGTGTCAGTAATAAATCTGCCAATCAGAACGTGTCCTTGACAGGCCTCTTCGGTTGGTCTCTGACACAGACAGTTAAGAGTAGACCGTTTACTTTAGTATCAATGAAGCAGATCGAGAACCGACGATGAATCTTATACTAAACGAGGCGGTGCTTTCACGAGCTTGTCAGCAGTGATCACACAACGTTAGAACACCGCTAGAACCAGCCTCCTGAACCAGGACAATTACCTGCAGGCTGGTGTAGCTGGAGTAAGTCCTCTTCCCGCCGAACCTGAAACCACGATCGTGGTCGTGAACGTGTCTGTGCCTGAGAAGAAGAGCTCTCATGACGACAGCTCTGTCCTCGGGCAGAATCAGTTCCTCGACCACCATCTGTTCCACGACCCTGTACGCCAAACCGGGAAGATCCTTTTCCTCCAGGTCGAGGAGGACTACTCCAGTCTCCAGGCACCTTCGAAGGTTCAGCAGGGAGTGGAAGCTCAAGGACGCGACGTGGGGCCTGCCCCATCTGTCCGCACCCTCTTCAACGTCCTCTTCGTACTTGATCCAGCGAGCAGTCTCTCGCCATTCTCGTTCCTCGCCGACACCGTACAGCTCGTCCAGCTGTACGAACACCTCGTGAGGCGAACGGTCGTACATCTTCTTGAAGGTGTCGTGAGGGATGCCACCCTCCTTCTTGCGACCTATCTGAATGGTCGGATGAGCGGCCTTGTGACGCCTCATCCCGCGAGGATCGTCGCTCCTGTGCGACTCCAGGTCGTCTATGTCCAGCTCCTGAAGAGTGCTCGCCTCTTCGGGCTGGACGCTCACTCTTCGAGTGAACACGCTCGAACCGTCGGGGAGACCTGCTCCTGAACGCTTCCGCCATTGTGGGTCCTCCTGCAGGGAGTACTTCCGGGATTTGTGGTGATATCTTCTGCAGAAAGAGAATTTTTGGAGTTTTATTAATCTCTACTGTGCTGTTCTTATGTTTTGGATATATTTCAATTGTTAAGTAATATACAGGATGTTCCATGTACATGGTTATCAATTTTTAGATTCAGGGTTGATTCTTGTAAGGCGATCATTTCAGTTTCCTCTGAAAGTAGAGGAGATAAAAGACCTGTTTGTAGGCGCAGAAGGGAATTCCAAGGTGAACTTCATATTTTTTTATGGAACTTCAATATTTTTCCTCCATCGGCTGATATGTACTATACAGGGTGTAATACTTTACATTAAACAACTTGAAATATCTCTCCGAATATTGATTTTTTTAATATTGTACCCTAATACTTTTTTATGCAGACTTTTCCGAAGAATTGATCCACGTAAAAAATATATGTATTTTTATTGAAAAAAACAATGCATTTGCGTTTTTTGGCGCATCGTTGCAGGCATAACAAAAACTGAGATTATAGAAAAATAGACATTCTTATACCATTCAACTTTTGTCTCTACAACTTTTTTTTTTCTCGAACCGAACTCGAGTTGTAAACCGTTCTAATTGCGCGATTTACCCTGTAGAGGACTCATTAAAATAAGGAAGAAAGTCTTCCTAATTGTGTATTATAAAATAGATGTATTATGTATGTATAATGTAATGTAATACACGTTTTATACAGTATCATACATACATTACATTGTACATACATGATATATTGACTTTGTATAATAATAATATATATTATAGCTCTTATTTAATACTTGTATATTACGTACAAGAGTACGCATAATGTAATGTAATAAACTTATATAATAGGTACTGTATAGACATTTATGTTGTTATACAGGGACTTCAGCTGTCAAATTACATAAGGTGCTCCAAAGATAGGGTTGCAAATTTTGAAACATGTATAGTATTCATCTAAGTGAAGAAGACAGTCTAAACATGTACATTGTATTACACAAGCATAATACATAGACTTCATGAAATACATGTATTGAGTTTCCTACTTACTTTGATGAGTAGTATACATATAATATGTATATTACACTGTATGCATTGCTCAATATTTGTTTTAATAAATTTGTACTTGTGTATTATACGTACAAGTTGTTCTATGTGGACAATTGTGCATATAATAACGCCTTCTGCAAGTATAAAACTAAAAATTCCTAAATATTAACAAGTAAAAAACGTTGAATATTCAGTTACTACAATTAATATCACTGTATAATATTTAATATTAAAACCGCATACGAATCTACTGTATTCTGTCTCTGTTATTACTTACAACTGTTGTCTCAATTATTTTTAATTAGTTTCAGGGAACATCTATGTTCAGACTTCCTTATTCATTCTATGTTATCTAAACATTTGTAATCCTCTATGTAGAACACCCTAAGTAATACTTAAAATTTAAAACTATTTCTTTTTTTATAAATATGGTGCAATATGAACACTATTGCTATACCAGATGCATCCAAGATAGACTGTACAAGGTCACAACTTCCCCTGAAAACCGTCTTGCCATTTTAAACATGATCTGTAATTTTCATTACACCATACTATTTGTTATTTGCTTTCTCTTTCAGTCACATTTTCAGTACAGTATTCCCAAAGTAAGAAGGAAAAAAGAGGTTGTTCCTAGTTTATTCTCAAGATCGTACCTCCATTTGCAAACTGACTTCCCACATTTTCTCTTTCATTTGAATGGGTTCAGTCCTAAATAACTTCAGACATATAACACATTTTGTACTCTTAAAAATTCAAATAGTTCATCTATGCAACTGATCTCGGTTTCACATCAAAATAACATGCTGCAGAGGTAACAGAAATTATTCTTTAACGAATTATTTCACAAATTAAACAAGACAAACTGGAAATTATTTATGACTGAACCTAACAGTTTCTTCCTATCACACTGTACCCTGTACCAGTTTTTTATTCCACATATTTACTTTCACACTGTTCAAGTAAAATTAGAGAAGCTGTACCACAGACACAGAAATGACCCTGAGAGACTCAATTTCTTTATCTTCGCCATATTTAACGAATCAGCAAAATACTTGAGACGCGTCCGAGGTGAACTCGAAAGGAAAAACCTACGGAATGCGGAAAATTGTACGGTATAGCGACCAGACATTCTTCTGCACGAGAATACGGAAGCAGGCTGCCGGTGAAACATTTATTCCTCCGTGGGTAGCATCGACGATCGTGAAGAACGCGCACGCAGGTCGACCTCGGGGAGCATGATGTTCAAATAATCAAGTTCGAAAGTTTCTTTAAGATTTCTTCGCAAAGATACCGGAGCTGGGATCGATCCTTTCGCGTGTACGTATATAATTCTCTCGGCTAAGTTGATTCGTGTCGTACGAAAATTAGCTGGGAATGTTTCAATCTGTTATTACGAGCAAGGTCAACACGCATTAACTTGAATAGTCCTAATAACTCTTTTCTACACTAACTACCGTAATCAACTTTCAATTTAAACAATTGTTTTTCTATCGACCAACCATTTAGCTCATCCAGACGTACCATGGCGCAGAATGAAATATAAAATTGTCTCTTCCAGGTCTATACACCCATGCTGCAATCAACTTTCAATTTTTATAATTTGTTTTTCCATCGATCAACCATTTAGCTCATGCAGGTGTGCTATAGCGCAGAATGCAACGTAAAATTGAATCGTTTATTATTGAAAGGTCGAAAATTTCACACCAGGCAATAAAAAGTTTACCTAATTTTCATCGAAATAATGTTTATTCGGTTCTTTCAATTGGAATCGATGGGAGATATCGAAAGACACTTTTAGTGTTTTTTTTGAGTCCTATAATCCGAAGTTTGGGTTACCTGCAGCAGTTTAAACGGATAACTTAATGTACCCCAAAACGTGGACGTACGCTTTTTCAATAATAAACGTTTCAATTGTCCCTTCCTTGTGTACAGATCAAGTGTATGCGCTAACGAGGGAAGGACCCCAATTGTCCTGCTTCACTTTTGACGAGCTTTCTTTAGATGATTGTACACAGGTTTCTAATGATATACACTGCCGCTCAAAAGTATGTGGACGCTTTCTGAATTGTAACAACTACCTGAAAGAAGTTATGACATCGTTAATCTTCAGTAAATTTTGAAATTCCCACTTTTCTTGCAATTTCTCTTACAGAATATCCTTCGTTTGAAAGCATAACGGTTCGAAAACACATTTGAATACTTAACTCTGTTCTTCTTGTACCCATCGTGCTCTCGCAGGTGTTCAAACAAAAATGATTTCGATAGAACGACGGGACGGTCTTATGCTCTTACTTGAAGTTCCCTCACACTGAATCGTGATTCTAAATGTTTATATTAGTCTAAAGAAGACAGAGGATCGCACTAAAGTAATTCAGTCATCGTGAAATAAAAAAAGAAATCCTTAGAAACCGTCTGCGCGCAACAGAATATAATGCAGCGTAGACATCGCATAAACATTTAATTATTCAAACGATTTAAAGGATTTAAATAATTAAATTATTCAATATAATAATACTAGGCTCCCTTGAATATTCTTAATAGAATTAAGCAATACACATCGTTTAACAATAATAATTCGTATCGCATAACATTGGTTCATTAAAAATGGCAAGTGTCCACATACTTTTAAACGGCTGTGTATGTGTTTGATATCACTCGATATCAGATCGAAATTCGTAGATTGGCATCGATGGTATCGATGCGGTATCAGTCCCAACCACAGACCATGGTTTTGAACGTGTATTAAAGATACACGTGTACACGTGTAGACGTGTAATTAACATATCCGTGTTTTAGCCGTGTACTTTTTAATATATGGGTACACGGGTACTGAAATACACGGGTACACATGTATCAAAATATACGAGTACAAGTGTATTGATATCTTCATATTTTTTCATATATTTTTCATACATATTTTCATATATTGATATATTCATATTTATGTAGTTTTTTATTGTTACCTGCAACCTAGAAAATCATACATTTGTTTCGCAAATGACTTCCGTACATGTACTTCGATATTTGGGTATTTTGTCATACACTGATAATCACACGAAATAAAATATGAATATGTCAATACACGTGTACCCGTATATTTTGAGACACGTGTACCTGTGTATTAAAAACTACATGGACTAAAACACGGATATATTAATTACACGTATACACGGATATATTAATTACACGTGTACACGGATATATTAATTAGACGTGTAAACGTGTATTTAGATACACGTGGAACAGAGAACTCTAGTCCCAACACTATGTGTGACATTCCCTGTGAGATGTCATAACTCACTTGTGCTCGTGTTTATGTCTCCTACACTTCCGGTCGTCGTCGTGGGTTCCCGGTGCACCCGCACCGGGTGGTGGGTCGTCCTTTTTGGACGTTGGCACCTCCTCTTCTTTGATCCTCTCGAACTGTACGCGAGGACTGCCTACGGGGGGGCTGTCGCTGAAGCCGGAAGCAGCCCTTTCCGAAAGCGGCGCCTCGCTCTCGCTGCTGAGGACGTTCTCCGTCTCCTCGACGGTGTCCTCGTCAGCGTCGTGGGCGCTGGTTGGCGACGACCCGTTGTCCATCGTCTCCGTTTCCTGGCCAGCGCCATTTCCACCCTGTGCCTGCCCGTTCTCCTCTTCCTGTCCGACTTCCGCTGTGGATCCTTCGCTGTAACGGGTCGAACGATCAGACAATCGATTCGCACCTTGAAAATCTGATTTTTAACCCGCCATAAGCAAACTGGGTCGTTCGTAACCAAGATTAATTTTCTTTACCGTTCTTAAATTTCTTTAAAAAGTGTGAAATATTCTGGGAGACTTTGATCAGTCTCTGATACATCATACAATCGTTCCTCGTGTCAAATGTTTGAAACTTGTTTCAATAAAAATAGAAATTTGGAGCAAAGTCCAGGAAAATAAGAATTTTGAAAATCGTGATATTTAATGCAGAGTGTTGTTGTAATGAGTATGCCTGTTTATTGTCTCCTCTGGTGAGTTTTGCGAGGTCATTTAAGCAGTCAAGTAAATGGTGAAATTCTGTAAACGAATGACTTACGGTGAGAGATGTCGTCGCATAGATCTGGAATGAAGGCTCTTCAGGGGCATGTGCGGATGAGGGTAACTTCTTTTACGGTGCTCTGCAAGGATAACGGAAACCAACTTCTTGAAAAACAGTTCCAGAGCAATTCAAGTTCAAAAAATTATTTTAAAAATGCAAAAGTAAGTGTAGTCGAAGGGTCACTATAATGAAATTCATGTACTGATCTTTTGTTTCACTATATTATTTAGAATAAAAAAAAATTAAACATTCTGATTGATTAACAGGAGCTTCAAGACAGTTTAAACTCCTTTCAGTTACGTTGAAAAAAAGCAGTGTCTTTCAGTTCTAAAAAGCTGCTCCATCTAAAAGAAATTTTGAATACCCACTAACAACGTGCTCCTTGGAACCACAAAAGTATCAAAAAGCCACTTTTCAATATCTTATTATACTTCAGATGTACTGATTTCTAATGGTTACATCATTAACCCTGTGTGCGTGTATATATTTAATATATATTTATAATCTTACTATTAATACATACATATATATAACTGTTGATAGGAAATATTGGCCGTTCAAGGCCAATGAACACTTCCCTGTTGTATTATTAACCCCTCAAGCCGGTAGTTATGCACTGACGAATTTATGGCACAGGTGATAATTAATTTAGATGAATTCATTACGTGTGAGGAACAATACACCGTTATTTTTTTTGTACTTTATACTACGATCGTTTAAAGAATATAATTTTCCTTGCCTAATGCATTTTAAATAAGGTTCACTTATGAACACCAGTGTTGGGAAAAATTTTATTTGGATAACAGATAACGGATAAGAGTAATGAGTAAAATTGTATACGTCTCTAACGAATATGAATTGATCCGAATAAGAATTTATTCGGATAATAGTTCACTCGGATAAAAATTCATTTCTCTTTTTTTTGTTATAATACAGAAGGACATAGTCAAGAAGTAAACATAGATACATCGCCAGCAGAAGAAGTTGAAATGGAAACAGTCAACAATTATTCGTATTACTATTCGAATAATGTTGCAATTATTATTCGAACAAAAAGAGAGAATAATTTGTTACGAATAACGAATAATTATTATCCGAATAAAATATTCGACTAATAAGAATTTATTCGGATAATTATTAGAAATGAATATGTATTCGAAACAATTCGGATAATGCCCAACTCTGATCGACACAAACAATGACTTTATACTGACTTACGCGCGTATGTCGAACCATCCGGAGGGGTTGAACTACTCAAATTTAATTATACCATCGTTTCATTCCTCGAAACTATTAAGACTACTTATCACGCCAACAAACACGTGAAATACTACAGACGCAGGGGTGGTGTGTCTACCAGAATTCACAGTGAAATAATTGACTTTGAACGATTAACACTTCGAGTGCCACGTCACCCATACATGGATGACACAACAATTCAATCACTACTTATTTGATCATGTATGGTATTAACTCTTTGACATACAAATAATCTGAAACTCGATGCGTTCAAAAAATATTATTTAATATATAACTTAACAGTTATGTAAGCTTTACAATGACGTAATAAACAAATGACGTATCCCAGACGCCGTTGTATGTCAAGGGGTTAATGAATCTATTTAATAAGGTTTAATAGTAGCAGTAAAAGAATTATGAAAGTTATTGATATTATTGATTAAAAAAGGTACAATTTATAGTTATATTAACCGTTTGAGTGCTGAGCATATTTTCTTAAGATATGCCAAAACATATTGAAAGATTTTACTAACTCTTTTTTTATTCTTCTTTTTTATCACATTGACGTCAGAATATCGACTCTCCGCATTTTTGTTATAGAATGGGAGAATCGAAATATCGACTTTCAGCACTCAGACGGTTAATCGTGTATAAAAATTTAGAAGGTCCGTCATTTTCAGCTAGCGCAGCGGGGCAGTTAAAAAGTGTTAATGGTAGTCGATGGCGACGCTATAGTACGTACGATTAAAATCGCGGTCGCCATATCGCGACGGTGGCCCTCGGTCCCGATCTCGATCTCGATCGGATCCAGCCGATTCGGATGGCGAACCGAACCGGGCTACGTCGAACTTTTCCCCGGCATCCATCGCGAAAACCTTTTCCATCTCCTCGTCGAGTTCCGGTCCCGTTTCCGTGCCATGACCGTCGACCTGTCAACAAACAAAATATCAACATGACATTACACACGAGATACAACAGATGATTGAGCCGGTCAAAAGCCAACCTCATCAACTCGACTCTTTTAATCAATTTCTCAATTTCATTACACGAATACGAATGTTTGTGACATAGTAACTAGACTGCGGATGTTTATGCAATTTAACCCTCTGACTGCGACAGGCGTATATGTGTACAGGGTGTCCAATTTTAAGCCTTTCATTATGGGCTGTTTGAGATCGAGACGAACGCTGCGTGCGGCCCAGCCGCAGTAGTACATGGGAAACCGTTGCGTTGAACGCCCATGGGCGTTTGCAGCACACGGTGAGCGACCATGTCAAGCGTATACGTACCGTGTGTTCATTTCAAAACTTCAAGTCTAAATATCTCGAAAACAACGCATTTTCGGGAAATATGTTGAATACAAGAGTTTCACGGTTTCGAGTGGGAAATACAACTATCCTATTTATTTTTTATTTGTTAAACGTCTTCAAGGTTATTTAAAGGTCAACTTTCTTTTTTCAAGTGGAAATCATATTTTTCTTTGCAGATTCTTATTCTACGGGAAAAAAGAATGTTTATGTTTTCGACGCGTAAGTGACTTGCTGTGATCAATAAAAATAGAGGACTTAAAATGGAGAATAGTTAGAAACGCAGAAATATTAAAAAAGACACACGGTATGTGTATACACCCTCCGGAGGCAAAGGGTTAATCTATAAATGCGAATTACTCGTAAACTACTTGCTGTATAAAAAAAATGGTTTAGAAAGGAATTGAATGGTTTCGAGGGGGGCATAATTTGGTGTAATTAGGTTTTCTATAGATGGACGCGTAGAGGTCATATGAAGGTGACGTACGATTTCTTAAATGGAATCATATAATTTTTAATGCATTAATCGATGCAGCTCTGTGTTTTCTACAAAAAATTATTAAGGTATTTATGTCGAAAAACCATTGGTTTAGCAGATACAGTGTTCCACGGTTGGCTGGAAGAGCATTCAGGGCCGAGAACTTCCAGCCAACCGCGGAACACTGTATCTGCTAAACTAATGTTTTTTTATTATTCCGCACACAGCGAATGATTCTCAGTAGAAGCGTGCCGCAGTCAAAGGGTTAATATATCCAAATTGGTGAGTGATGGTCATTTAATAATAATAATTTAGCAAAATAAACATTACGTATTTTGAACATTTCAAGGAGCAAATGCAGTCTTGTTGAAGTATCATTTAATTAACTGTATTGACACAGGAAATCTGTAAGTCTAAAAATGCATAGTTGCATAAACATCCTCAGTCTAATCATCGCTCTCCATTAATTTTCATTTTATGGAGTCGATCAATTTGATTTCTGAGCGGGTCAATTGTAAAAACGAAATTAATCTCGTCTTATCAGACGGATGAGCAATAGATAACCGCATTCAATCGATGCGATTATTGGGTACATCATTAACGTTATTATAGTACGTTGCATAATATCGATCTGTCTAGCAGCACACAACTTAATACCTTCGAACAGCCACGTTTACCCTCGTCGAGTAAACATCATGAGTGAGAAGCTTTTTATCGTTCAACGTTGCAATGTACTTATCGAGGGAGTATAACTTATTGTCACTGTCAAGTTCACTATAATATCAAGTCCGTCAGAAAGTTCTATTACCAGTTCCTCCCTGAACGTTTATAACCATTGTCAGAATTCTCACTGATCACAAGTAGTTCATGCGTATCCTCATTCTAATTGTCCAATCGTGGGTAATATAAAAAGGGCGCAGCATTTCCGGATCAGTCATTTCTTCTGGGACCAGCAAACATGTCCTCCGGGGAAGAGCACCATCTTCGTCACATTTTGCACGAGTTCCAAACGAAGCAATCTGCGACGGAGGCTACTGAAAATTTCTGTCGCGTTTTTGGTGCAAACACTGTGTCCACGCGCACGGTGCACAAATGGTTCCTAAGGATCCGAGGCAAAGGACTTCAACGTTGAAGATGGACCACGCAGCGGGAGAGCAAACTTCCGTGGATGACAACGTTGTTCGGGTGAAGTTGAAGGAAGATCCTTGCAGAAGAACGCGATGGCTCGAAGAAGAACTCGGCACAGCACAGTGAACGACAGTGAAGCATTTCATCGGGTTGGCTTCATCATGAACCTCTCTAGACGGGTACCGCGTGATCTCGCAGATCGGAACTTGGCAGATCGGATCAGAATTTCATCGTCACCGCTCCCTCTCGTCATCGTAAATAGCCTTTCTTAGACCGTTTTGTAACCGGTCACGAGAAATGCAGAACATATAATAATATCGAGAGGAAGCTGACTGTCAACCCGGAAGATCAGCCACTTCCGTGTCCAAACCACCCCTTCCTCAGTGGAAGCGAATGTTTTGTCTTTGGAGGGATATCGAAGGACCAATGCGTTATGGCTGCTGCCAACCCAGCGATGCAATTGCAGCTGGGCCATTTCACGTCAAATCGACTACTTTTTGACTTCAATGTCAGGGATTTTGTTCAAAATGGAATATGATATACTGCACGTGAAATTAGGGGGAGTTTAAGTCATCATTTTGCTGGTTTCGAATTTGTTTAAAAAATACGGACCTGTGAATTTTGCCCTTTTTGGGTATTTCCATGAAAACGGGTTGCACTTATGAATTTTTATCTCGGAAACTATTTGTCTAATTGAGTTCGTTCTTTTTTTATTTTAATTTAGAAGGTTTGACCAATTGTAACAATATTTTGGTAAAATAGGAAACCGGCATTTTTTGGTGAAAAAATGTTTCAGACTATATAATAAATATTCCAAATACTAATACAGAGGAAGTCGTAGAATATTCAATACCCAGGTAATTGTTATTTAAAAGGTTAAAGATTAAAGGTTCAGTTATTTGAAAATTCTTAGAAAAATGTCTAGAAACAATTAGCGTTCACAAAATATTAGCGGTCGTCAAAGTGTTAAGTGGTTAAATAATAGAAATACAGTTTAAAAAAATTGACTCGCTTCCCTTTGAAAGTAACGATAGCATTCCCTGATCAACCTAATATTAATTATTTGTATGTAGACCGTGCTCTGTTCTTTTGCACCGTGTCGTTTGTATCGATCGAATCTACCTACAGCTATAAGATAATTTAAAGTTGCATATTCAAAAGACGTTTTGTGGCGTCGTATCAGCCGAATGAATAATGAGTAATCGCATTCAACGATCGTTCGGAGCATCGTTAACGGTATTATAGTCTGTTGCATAATATCGATCTGAAAGCAGCAACATCTTCGAGCAACCACCACGTTTACCCTCACCGAGATAATACCATAAGCTGGAAGCTTTTTATCGTTCAACGTTCCAACGTATGTATCGAGAAAGTGCAAGAGTTATTTTTACCGTATTATGTTTATTCATAAGTAATGATTGCATTTTTCAAACTCATTGTAACATTAACCCTTTCGCTACGACGGGCGAGTATACTCGTTCTCCACAAAACGTCATACGTACACTGGAACGCTTCTGCAAAGCTTTAGTTAACACTAGGTTTACGGGACGCGTCATTTTGACGCATTACGAATTTCACAAATGCGCGGAATAAATGTAATGTTGTATAATGTTAAATATTATAAATTTTATATAAATATATAATATCACATAGTTTCATTTGTAAGTTAATAGTGTATAATATGTTGTTTCTAAATAAAATAAGTTGTTTTTTGAAGAAAATGTGCGGTTTCGTTTGAGCGTCAATTTGACGCGTGTCCGTAGAGATAGGTACTTAAGAAATGTCCGTGAACCTAGTGTTAAGCAACGAAATATTCTACGTTATTCGTTTTACATCGATCAGTTTAGAATTTCGATTTTCTAAGTATTCGGTTGTTTAGTTTTTGACAGTGACACTTACGATAATTTGTTTGTACCTCAGATATATTATTGGAATGACCTAAATCTCGCATGCGTGACAGCGGCCATCAAAGTGTTAACACTAGAACTACCGAGGCTGTCAAAATGACTGGTTTGCAATGTTACTATGCACAATTTATTTTTCTATTACGTTTATTTTGAATTGACGGTGAATAAAGCTAAAGAAAAATATAAACCAACACTGTTTCCTTGAATTACGTATTTTTTCTGTAACGTAACATTTTGATAGTTTCGACGAAATAGGTGCACGTTAACATTATACAGGCCGTTGACGCACTTATGCGTCATTTGTAAAACTATCGTTAACGGCCGTTGGCGCACTTCTGCGTCATTTGTGATTCTAATGTTAACGGCCGTTTAAAACACATTAGCGTAATAAAATTTCAGGAAAGCTGATACCGAAAATTCTATATATATTCTGATAGAGTTTTTAATTAAAAAATTGCAGAATTTACAACATTCACAGCGACCACTCGCGCATAGAAATTCGCAGGATCAGCGGCCTGTGTAGTGTTGATCGTTGGTGGATCTAGTGTTAATTATTTTCTGTAGATCGTGTTCTGTCTTTATTGTACCGGCTCTTTTGTATCGATTGTACCGATCGACAACTTTCGTAAGTTCTAGTTGCGGGATCGACCGAGCGCGGCGCTGCGGACGTCGCGAAACAATAGACACAAAGGACAACTTCTCTCTTCGTTTCGCACTTGAAAATTTGCACCGTTTACATTGGAGCATCTTGCTTGTATCAACAGTTTTTTTATAACAATTCATCATCTACGTTAAATTTATGAAATTTTTAAATTTCTGTATCTTAAACGTGAACTGTACATACAGTCGAACATTTCTTCATTAACCCTCATTCGTCCCTCGTGTCAATTTGACACATTTTTTTCATAAAAATGCGATAAATGTAAAAAAACAGTGTGTCTAGTATATCGAATGTAAGAGCAGTTATTCGTTTTCAAGATATAGTATTCAGTTACTACGATGGTTTATTTGTACGGTAAGAATCGCTACGGCCCGTGCGGAGAACGCCGATGGGCGTTCAATGGATGTACTTATTAAATGAAGCAATGAGTTTTCCGCACGCGGCGTATGAGTACTACAAATATTTTTATTATTAATCCTGGATACCTGACCTTTCATAAAAATGACGATCGGAATATTTGCATCTCGTGATATCGGATGATCCGCTTAATAAATAAACTAATTATGCGTATTATTTGCTTATTTATTTATTAGTACATTCAATACCAAATATAACTTTTTCATTTCATTTATCCTGTTTCTTTATAAGATAAAATATTCTTGTTGTCAAATAAAAAAAATTCAATTATATTCGTATTTTTAATTGACGTCATTTCCACGAATGCTTAGCAATAACGTTACTCACATAGTAGGTTATTGTTAGTTATCTAGGGATAATGTGAATTATTATGCTCTCAGAGACTCTAATCTATTATACATTCCTTACCGTTACTAGCGACTCGATTTTAAATTGCAGATTTTTTCTCAACACCCTTTGGTCCACCTTTAAAGATTACACTATTTTTGGAAGGAGACTCGATGAGAATTTCAGCTCGACACTGTTTGATGAACGAATCTGTTTTTTAAATTGGCACGGTAGAGTTTGAAGTCCAGTTTGCACCGAAATGGATAAAAGCTTTGATTCGAGCTTTTGAAGCGAATACCCCGATAAACGATGCACTCGTGTCCATCCCCTGTTATGGAGGGTGATGAAACTGTCTCGTGTCAAAGACCCCACAACCCTGTGTGCAAATTTTGACCGTTCTCTGTATAACCTTATAAGTTCGAAACTTCTTCAGGGACACCGACATGTACGTAAACGTTCACTACTACTATTTTAATTCAAAAATTACTGACAAATGTCCGATGTCTAATGATCCCACACATGCACATTCTATTTTTCACAGATTTCTGAATACTTCACGATCTTTTATTTTTCTCTAAAACCCTGTTGATCCATATAGCATAAATATAATTAATTTTCTACCTCGAAAAAATTCGACACTGAAGAGATTAACATGCACAGGTCGACAAAGCAGATCAATAAATCTACACCATGCATGTTCAACTGGTTGCTCGCATGGCACCAATCCTATATTAAAGAAAAAAAAACAGATTTTTCTCAGAGATTCCTGAATGCATGACTTTAAAATTTTCCTACATTAGTATACTCGTGGTTGGCAGCGAATGAGTTAAATAAATTTGTACTTTTTAGTTCGTGGAAAAGTTTTCTGTGTGCAACATTCTTTGCTGCTACGAGTAGTTTTACGTCGGAGTCATCGCAGCGAAAGGGTCAATTCACATGGACGAACATAATTATTTTCTGGTTCGAAGAAATTCGACTTTGAAGAACTGAAAAGGTACCGCTCGACCAAGCAGATTTTCCAGAATATCTTTGTAAAACGAACGAGGGGGGGGGCTGGCTCTCTCGTGATAGACGCAGAATCGAGGTCCCTTTTGTCGGTGGAACGCTTCCTTCACGCTTTTCGACGACTTCCGTTCGTTTGCTTTCCGCTCGAACCCTTTTACCGTAATGGAGGTCGGTGGAAATACCATTAATGGAGAATTAATTCCGGCAGCGGAACGGCACGGTCATTAACGATCGCCAACGTCACTCGACGAGGCGAATGATGAAGAGAAGCACAGCGCACCCGCTCGAATTCGATCCATTCCGTTTTTCGAATACTGCGTAAATCACGAATGACGGAAGTACCGATGTACCACCCCTGAATGACTGTATACAGTCAATATCTTTCGTTTTCCTCCACCGAAACACTGAATCACTCGATGCCTAAACACCACACCATCCCTATTCCTTCCTTCAAATCCTTTAACACGTGGGCTGCCGCAATGGAAGCAGCCATTCCTAATCAGACACGACATAAGGTTGCTGTTCCGATTGTGAATCACAGAGAAAGAAAATGTTTGAGTACTCACATCGTATACACGCCTTTCTATGTTAATCTTATAATGTAACATTCGCTGAGAATATTATCAAAATCAATAATTATTTGATTAACACGTTGGGTACCCAATACGAGTTAATTCGTATTGGACAGTCAACGCGTTAACACTTTGATGGCCGCAATTATCTAATGAAAATTAGTTCTCGTTAGCCATTTTTTCGAGACTCTCATAGAGTATTGTCACGTTCTACGTTATTCTTTTTATGTCAATTACTTTGTCACTTTAATTGTATGTGTAGTCGGTTATTCACTTTTTGTCGGTGGTAGGCACGCCTAATTATTTGTTTTACACAAGTGTTATTAACCGTTTGACTGCTGAGCATATTCTGTTAACATATGCCAAAATCGCGGAGTAAAATTTGTACTAATAAAAATATTATAATGATTTTAAGAAAATAACGATAACTTACCCAAATATTGAAAGATTTTATTAATTCTTTTTATTTCTTCTTCTTGTTTATGACAGTGGCGTCGGAATATCGACTCTTCGCATTTTTGGCATTAGAATGGGAGAATCGAAATATCGACTCTCAGCGCTCAAACGGTTAACATGAATGAGGTCACGTATACGTGACAGCGGCCATCTTTGTGTTAACACATTCGCATCGGGAAACGAAAATTCTCGTTTTCAAAAACTGAGCGTTGTCGTCGGGAAACGAGAGTTCTAATACTACTAATACTACTTATGTACAACTCCTGAAAATTTCAGTAACATATATTAATTACAAAAATGATTATTGCAGCTTTAATACAGATATGTTGAAATATCTATAGATCACTAAAATACCCCCGATTTATATGAAATTGTGAAAAATAGCCCAATGCGAATGTGTTAAGAACCCTGCAAGAAGGCTCTTCCAGAGATTCCATTACCAAATTTCATTCGGTGTCGACCACTGATGTCAATTGTGTGAATCAGCGTTATAATTATCAGGGCTGTGGAGTCGGAGTCGTGGAGTCGGAGTACGGCAGAAATTTCTGATTACTGGAGTCGGAGTCGGAGTCGGAAAAAAATATGCCGACTCCGACTCCATGTTAGTAAATTTTAGAAAAATAAAAAATGTGCTCAAAATAATTGAAAATTGTAATAAAACTAAATAAATATTAAAAATACCACATTTGTATCAAATTGTATATTAAATATTAGTAATTTAGTTATAAACAAACATATACTTATTATGTTGACAAGTTATTATAAATGTAGGAGTCGGAGTCGGAATTTTGACTGCCGACTCCGCAGCCCTGATAATAAGTCAATAGTTCTCAAAACGTCTGTCCGAGTCGTTAATTTCGTGTAATCCATCCATTACAGAAGAAACGGTCCCGCGAAATCGATTGTTTACGAAACAGCCGTCAATGCTACTGAAGAACGTCGGAATCGGATAATACGTGCATGCAGATCTATGGATTCACGAAGTTTATGTACTTCTACGCATGGAAATTAAATGAAGAAAGCAGAAGTTCGTGTCGGGGAAGGCGGCACGCGGTTTGAGCACTTGTTAGGCGTTCAATAATAATCTGATTAGGTAGGCATGAACAAGAGGTCGAATGTATTACAAGTCTGTTCAGTGTTTACATTCAGTTACACACGCGGTATCACTGAATTACGTTAATCCTCATAGGGCCGTGCTCTAAAACTTACGTTAACACGAATGCCGTGGGGGTCACCGGTGACCGGCGCCACAAATTCTATTTAATTAAATAACCATTGATTTTTGCAACATTCTGGGCAAATTTAACATTATAATGCTAACACAGGTCCGCATGTGCAGTTCTGAATACTTCAACATTTTGTTTCCTTCACGATTTATACAGAAAAGAGAAATTTATGTTGTGTCTGGCCAGTGACGGCAGGTTTCACTGTGTCAGTCAACGTGTTAACACGTTCCATGCCACAGTGAAAAATCCCACAACTAGTCAGACGCGTGAAAATAAGTTTCTATAAATACATAACGTTAAGAACACAAACATTCAATCGTCTTATGATATACCATCCATTTGGTACTATTATTGTGGCGTTCCTTTTAATTGGAATATAAAGAATATTACCATTTATTTAGAATAATCGAATTTGGCGCGTGGGGCGCATACGACCCACGCGGCACGGAGCGTGTTAACCTTACTGTTCTCCTCAATGAAGATTACGTTTCCGTAGGTACTATGCGCTTAAATATTTCTATTTAATATTCAATGTATTTAAATTTTGCGTTTATTTGTTTAGTATTTCATATTTCTTACGAATGAATTATTTCAAAATTTATTGAAATACATTGAATATATTTAAAAACGTAGTATCTATGGAAACGTAATCTTCATTTCGGGTCATAGAGACCCGAGGAGGACAGCAGGGTTAAAGACCGTGCGGAATAAAAAATTTCCCGACTTCCTTTTTGTGTATTTCTGGGCCAAAGAGTATATAAGTAAATTTATTTAAATAAATAGCCCCAGATTTAAACCAGTATTAAATAACTACAACACTGAAAAGCAAATTTTATTTATTCTACAAAAAATAACTGTTTCCCTCAAAATGTTGGTTAGTGAAACCCATTTTCGAATTCATGGATTCGATCGTCGCGTCGTCCGAGCGAGCCTTGCGATTTTTCGGAAAATTTCGAAATTCTTTTTCACTGAAAAGACTGGAACATGGCACGACTCCAAAGACCAGAAGTCCGTGTCTTCTATAGTACGCAAACGTGTCATAAATTTCACATTTTGGGAGAGGCTACCAGGCAAACCGCAACGGTACACACAGCCGGTGCAACGTTAGGTTAGGTCCTGGAGGAATTCCGTTGCCAAAATTCCGTCGATCTACACGCGTCCCACCCTCTGACCGTCGCAATGGGAGGTCGCATTCCACTGATCAGCTGATTGGCTGATGTCGACGCCAAAAATTCACCAATCGGCTGACGGCAGGAAGAAGGAAGCGCTGAAGGGTCTCCGAAAGAAAGTGGACTTGGACCGTACTTACGAGTTGAACTCAAATTGAAGACAAATTTGAGAAAAATGAAATCACCCTCGCTACGAAAGGAGAAATTATTCTCAAAAACACCTGAGACTCTTATAAACGCAAAGTTCTGCTTAGAAGATTTTTTCACTTCAAAAGATGAATAATAACCGACGCAGTATGCTCTGTGGTAGCCAGAGAGTGGGCTCTTCAGGGTTACTTCGCCCTGTTGATCTTGTCAACTGCTGTTCACTTTGATTCATACTGCACGATGTCCAGTATTTGACTTTCATTCGAAAGTTCATAATGATAGGACCTTCAAAGATTTACCAAAGATTTTTTACACATTTTAGTGGGATTCGGTAGATGATAAGTGACCTTGAAGCGTGTAGGTGTGCGTCTATGCTACGGGACGCACAGTGAGGAGCTTTTAACAAAATTGCGGAGGCGGATGTGCCTTTAGGGTGCCTATGACACGAGCGTCGAAAGTAGGCGTTTCAAGGTCGCTCATTTGGTTCACCGCAGTAGGATACAATAGATATGTTGCTTCACTTTGAAGGTCTTGTCAGGCTGAAAAACTCAACGAGGACCAGTTCATTTAACTGTTATTACATATATTAGATACTCATCATCAAAAATTACGGAATCACATGAATCGAAGACTACATTTTCAGAGCCAGAACTATTCACCGCATCAAGGTACATAAGGGAAACAGAAAATTGAACGAGGATGAGTTTCTGTTATTAACTCCTTGCCGTACAATAACGAGTCACACTCGTGACACAGAATATGATTGATACTTTACAAATAGGAGTCCAACTTTTGTGCCAATTCTTTAGTTTTGCACTACAGCACGAATTGACCTTCAAAGGATTGTTAAAAGCGAACCGCATGTGCTGATAGACGCTCCTCATTTATCACGGCACTCTAGGACTGGAATAGCAAACTTTGTCGCATGAAATCGTTGGAAAAATCGTACGGGAAGGGGTTAAGTGGAACAGGATGATCACCATAAAAAATTGTAGAACCATATCAACAGTATAGTGCTCAACGCGAAATATTCATTGACTCCTGAATTATCTGCCGTGAGAACAATTCACCGCAAGACACACAAGAGGAACTAGAACCTAATCAAGGATCAGTTTCTGTTATTAAGACAGATGTCTTATATTAGCATCATCAACAGTTTCAGGAACACATAAATAGTGTATTGTTCAAGTACTGAAAAATGAGTATACCCCCAATGAATCCTCTACATCAGAACATGCAAGGAAAATTGAAAACTGAACGGGGACCAGTTTCTGTTGGGAGGTCATATGGGACTATCGTCACTAAGAATCGCAGAAACACACAAATAATATATTGTCCAGATATAAACAGTGATTAGACCTCCATTAAGTCTTCAATCATCCATGGCAGAACCATGCAACATATCAAGACACACAAGAGAAACTAGAAATTCCCCGAGTACCAGTTTCTTTTCTACAAGGTCACTCGGGGCCATCGCCATAAAAAATTGTGCAAACAGAATCAGTACATCGGTGAAATACTAAAAATTCAGTAAACCTTCATCGAATCCTCAACTATCCATCATCGGAACGACTCACCGCACCAATCCGCACGATCAAAACTAAAAAAAAACCCAAGACGGACCACTATCTATCACTGAGTCACAGAAGCCTATCGCTATCAGTAACTGCAGAACCATCGTGCATCGTTCGAATCTCAAAAAACAAACCTCTATCCTCTGTCTCCATAAATCACTGGTCACACCACAAGTTCGCGCACCAGAACCCAAAAATCCCACCAGTCACATGCTTCAAAGGCAGCCGAACACCTCGAAGGACGTCTGTCTTTACATCCCCAACCGACTGCGGACGACTCACCGCTTCGAGTCTCCCCCCCAAGTCACCGGAAACCCCCAACGAGAGGCACGGTGTTCCAAATCAGCCAGGAGGACTGTCTGGGTCCACTGAGCACCGGTGTCAGAGGAAGGACCTTGTCGTGACAGGCAGCAAGGGACACTGTGTATCAGCGAATGAATAAGGGAATCACCTGGTGGCTGGTCCGCAGGGAGCGTCGTAACCAGCGAAGTACCTTGCCGGACGCCCGTTGGAGGAGCGACTTCCCGGAGGAATTGGCGGCTGCCTCGGGCATGGCATCCCGGGCCGAAGTGACACCCGGCCGGTGCTTGGAACCCAAACTAACGGAGAGGGTAGCGCTGCCAGCGACCAACAGACAGAGACCCGCAGCCTCTTGGAGGGGATGCTCGCTGGCGGAGGGGTGGGAGGTTAGGGGTGGTCGGGTCGATATCAACCCCATACGCCGCGGACAGACGGAAAGGTTACCCTTTCTACGCGGGGACCGTTCCTGACTCTCCCGGGACATCTCTGCAACGAACTACCCCCTGATAGCTTCTTCCGCCTGCTAATTGGCAGGATCGTTTTGGTATGACGTTGGACGGCAGGTGTTAGGGCCCTGAGCAGTTTAGCCATGTGTATTCGCTTATTTATGGATGCTGCGGTGGACGTGTGCGGAGCTGTGTCTGTCTATGGATAGACAGCTATCCGTTGACATTATAACAGTAATTATATTGATCACATTGTGACAATATAAAGCTGCGTTTTCATTGGTAAGTTACTTGTACCAGTTATTGGTAGTAGCTAGTTACAGCTAGCCTAGGTAGTCCACTCACAAGTCTTTGATTTAAGCAGCTGGCTGAGTCCACTTACAACAAGTTACTGGTACAAGCGGCTAGCCTGAATCCACTTACAAGTGACTGGTACAAGTTACTTACCAATGTAAACACCTACCTGCCCCAAGTAACTTACCAATGTAAACGCAGCCTAATGGATATGGACTCAGCTATCTAGAAATTATTTATCCCTGCGAACGGCTACTATAGTGAACGTCTACGAAATTGTTTCTTTCTGCAAACGAACTGCCACGTATGAGTCAGTGAAGTGAATGGATAAAATTAATATTATAAGCACTTATCAATTTTGTTTACAAAAATAACATTTTTAATGGTCTCAAGCGTCACTACGAAAATATCTGCAAGTGCAAAGGGTTAAATTAGCCTGATCAGCTGACTGCCTCCTGTGCCAGACAGGATGTCTGTCAACGTCTAATTTAAGTGATCCTGTAAGAGAAGATTTCTTTATGTAACTGAATCGATCGATTCGTTTCGTTCGGTTCATTGGGTCGCTTCATATCATGGTCATATGTATACAGCAATTAAAATAATTTAATTTTATATAATACTGAAAGTAATCGGTTGAAAGTTACTTGTCGTTTGCACAAACACACTGAAGAAGCTGTTGATGAGAAGTCTTTGAAGAAGACACCCACTCCAGTACCATAAACTTTTATCTTGACCAGTTAATTAACTTCTAACATTTATTACTAGACTGCAGATATTTATGCAAATACGTATTTTACACTTCAATATTTTTTATATTATTTCTATTATGGAAATGAAACTCTGGTAATACTGTATCTTGTTCTGTGAATGTTGAAGAAATGTTCTATATGTTTTTTCAGTTTCAAATATGCGTTTTTCACATATATGGATACGTCAAATTGGATAAAAATCCGCAGTCTATTTATTATTATTTTATGTTGCATTCCGTGGTAGAGCTACATGTACAGTTGCAGAGCTCTGCGTTTAGGTCAGGTGTAGCGGGAGGGCTAACCTAAAAAGAAGGCTGGATAACCCAGGAAACGGGTGTATCGAAGGGTAGCCTCGATCGGATGACGTTTGAAGACGCAACAGGTGTCAGTCGGCCGTGAAAACTACCCCCCGGGGAGCCTCGATGAAAGTAGACGAAAAGGAGGAGAAAATCACGGAGGGAGAAAGACAGAAGGGGTGGTTGGTGGTGGTTCAGCAACCAGAGCTCTCAGCTGGAGGAGAAAACCGGACCAGCGCAACTCGAGAGGGAGCTGGGTCAAAGCAGAAGCTGATCGAACATCACTCGAATTTACATTTCTAAAATTTTCGAATTTATAATTGTAAAATTTTCGAATTTACGTGTGTAATATTTTCGAATTTCCACTCGTAAAATGTTCAAATTTCCGCTCGTAAAATATTCAAATTTCCACTCGTAAAATATTGAAATTTCCACTCGTAAAATATTGAAATTTCCACTCGTAAAATATTGAAATTTCCACTCGTAAAATATTGAAATTTCCACTCGTAAAATATTGAAATTTCCACTCGTAAAATATTGAAATTTCCACTCGTAAAATATTGAAATTTCCACTCATAAAATATTCAAATTTCCACTTGGAGGATATTTAATTGAGATGTATAAAACTTTCGAAATTACATTTGTAAAATTTTCAATTGACATCTGTAAATCTGTCGAATCTACATTTATAAAATTTTCGAATTTTCGGTCATAATTACTCAACCACTCGTTTTTGAAAAATATTTTTTCATCCGTTGTCAGCTATTCAGGTAGATTTCAACCCTTTGACTGCAGCACTCTTCCAATGAAAATCATCCCCTTTGTGCAGAGGAATAATAGCTGAGCACCAGCAGTTGATTCCTTTTATTCAGTCATTTTATTATGTATTATATTTTTGTGCTAGTGAACGGTTGATTCATTATTTATTGATGAGTACTCGGTTCTTATTTATTATGTATTTTTATTTCCTAACATGACTCCAGATGTTCATACATAATTTGAAATTGTTAACGAGTTCTCGAAGCCACTACAGTGACCGTTCGCACGTGAGACATTACTCTTCAGGTGCAGTTCAGTTTCGTATGACAATAAATATCAATTAATTAAATCGTAAAAACATAGAACGAAAACTTTCTCGTTTTTAGGCAACTGTTCCAAGGGAATCGTTTATGAAAATTCATCGAGTACGATAATTAACAATAATTAATCGTAGTAATATTTATTTCATGAATTATAACAATTAATAACAGCATTTAACGGTACCCCACCGTACATATATTTATTTTATTATCATTACTAATTATACAATAAAGATACAATAATAATAATCGTCCGTACGTAATGACTTCTAATCCCGTTACAAACACGAAAACTAAAACTCCTAACCGATAAGCACTGGTTACTCTTATAAAACCATAACTGCAGCTTCACGACTAATTAATATATTTCTAGGAAGCATATTTATTCACGACGAAATCGAAGTTTCGTGAATCATCGGTTGTCATTCATAAATGATTTATCCTAATGCTTGCAGCGAAAGGTTATAGGTCATCCCTCCGACTTTCACGGACGGAATGCTTAATGCAATCGAAATACATAATTCCTGGACGAGATTGATGGCGATTTATTATTCACTCGTTACGTCGCTAGAAGCTATCCTGATTCGACGAACGGGACCATATATTCCGAAAATAAACCTAACCTTTGCGATATTAAAAAGGAAACGTTGGATATTTTCTGATCGATCATTCATATACGGGGTGTCGTCGGGATAAATGGTACAATCGAGTAGAAAGCGACTCTAGATGACAAAACAAAAGGAAACTGTAGAATAAAATTTTCTTTATGAAGCTGCGTTTTCGAAAAAATTGAGTTTTTATGTTCTTCTTGTCTCCCGTGCGGAAGACTGATAAACGTACGTACTAAGTACATTGCATGAACGCCCATGGGCGTTCTCCGCACGGACTTTGGTATTATTATGTGGATTTAAGAAAACCTCTTGAGACTGTGTGAGTCTCAAAGAACTAATTGTAGTACAGTAATTCTAAGTTCAACAATTCGCAAAGTACGCTTGTACTAAACTGAACGAACTCACATTATATTCATTTTTTCACTGTATTAATTAATTAATAATGTATTATTGGCTACATTGTATTGATTCAGTATAATTCTAATGAATAGCGTTTATATTAATGTATGAGTTGTGGAAAATATCGTGTCTGATTAATTGCTTGAAGGCGTGTGTGAATTTGTATTTTAGCACAGAATCAATTTAATATAATTAACAATGTAATACTGATTAAATAACGCAATGAAGAAAAGAATGTAGTCAATTTCAGTACATGGATACTCGGGGAGTTTTTAAATTTTGGAAACTGATACTAATCTTTGAAAAGCCACTGGGTTTCTGCAGTACTTGGCATGTTACTACGGTTCGTGCGGAGAACGCACATGGGCGTCCAAATCACATACTTAACAAGTAAGTTTATCAATTTTCCGCACGGGATGTACGGACGAATTTTAAAATTAATTTTTCAAAAACGGAGCTTCCTAGAAAAATTTTATTCCACATTTTCATTTTGTTTTTCCGGTTAGAATGCTACTGGTTCCGTCATACCCTGTACATGTCGTGATATATCTATAAGCTTCATAATTCAATAGTTCGCAGGTGTACACTCGATGCGATCAATTAATAATTAATTTTCTGATATTGATTGGATGTCGGGTAACATAGACTGCGATCGATCGATAACATTTTCGAGGCGATTCTAATCGATAGTGGACTCTTCCGCCGTAGAATTTGTCGCAATGGACCAGTACACTGGCGCAGACTTTACTTCATACTTCTACGAAAAAATACTTTTCGATTTCGCAGTGAGAACCAAGTTTCTTGTGTTTCTCCTTGATCCAAAATTTGTAAAAATAATTTTTCAGTCTTCGAAGGAACAAAATTCATTGTTCAAAATAATCACAGAGAATTCCAAACTGTTTAATCATTTTCGAATCTACTTTAAAACTAAATCGAACCATTTTCAATTTTCAACTAATCGTAATGAATTTATTTATGGAACAAACAAACAGAAGTCCTTTCAGAATAAACAAAGAACAAAATATGCTTCATAATAAACCTTACTTTTTTTTAAATCATACCAATTGTGATTAGAAGTTCCTAACAAAATACTAACAGATTAAAAGGAACGTGGTAACCGTGGAAAATAATAACAAAAGGCAAGATATATTGCACGCAAGCAAAAGAACAAAATTAAAAAAAGGGATAATAAAAAATTTTCAAATAATTGAACACGAATGTATATAAATAGGGGAAGTTAAAATTGCACCAATTAAGTGGAGCAGAGAAATCGGGATCCGCCGTTATGCGTAATGGAGAAAAGGGGTTGCAAAATGGGGTGGCTGCAGCTAAGATGGCGCTGCAGGACGGTCGTAGAAGGGAGTGGGGGGAGGGTAAAAGCTTTTCCACCATCGACCCGGTTTCCCCAGTCGACTGTTACGCACACCTATCTCTCGCTTCCTGCTCCTATGACCTTGAACCTGAACCGCAGCTTCTCTGCTCTGTTTCTCCCTCTCCCCTGACCTCTCCACCGAGGCCTCCATGAAAATCGATGCCGCGTTTGTTATTCGCGGATCGCCCCTAGGCATATTTCTTCTTTTCGGTTTGTTCATCGATACACGTACTAGTTGTCTACGAAGTCTAAAAGTGTATATTTGCATAAACATCTGTAGTCTAGTTGTTAGTTATCCGATCAAATGAAAATTGATGCTTGTACCGACAACGGTACACGTGGCAGGGAAGATGGTGTCACCCATATGAGATAAGTAGCAGTCAAAGTGGTAATAAAGATATTTATTTAAAATAAATGAACAATCCTGGACAGGCTGCTACCATTGTGCACAATTTTATAAAAATCGATAACCTAAGGAGAGCACAGTTTCCTTTCAGGTTGATCAGAGTTTGGTTATGTCCCGTCAAAAACATTCTCGAAGTTCAAACTTAGAAAATAATAGCAAATATCCCGCTAAAAAAGAAAAAGGAACTGAAGGTATGAAGGCTGCAAATGAATCGTTGTTTAATCGACTCGGCTAATCACGGCTCGATAAAAGGGAATTGGATTTCACCCTGTCCGGTAGGGACCAATGGGATGGCCATTATCGTGTTCCGATAGGTCAGGTCAAGCTGGTTCCCCCCTCAGCGCTATGATCGATCGTCAACGAAATTAATGAAACGCTGCAACTACTAATTATTCCTCCTAAATCAATAAAATCTGAATTGAACTGTCCATCCACCAGGTTTATGCCAGCAATAAATTCTAGAGGAGGTCGAGTAACCGTAAAATATCGATTCATGTCGACAGCTCGAACGATCTCGTGTCGAGTGCGTCGAAGACCCTGATCAAGTATTATTAACACTTAAACGACGGGGTATGAATTTCCCCTCCGTAAGCAGAATGCTTCTCTGTGACCGTAAAAATGATTTATCAAAATCATTCTTCATTTTTAATTAGTCACCTGCAAGCATTGGTCAGTTTACAATATATTTGCGGTGAGTCTCTCGCTGGTTCATACCAAAATATGTAAATTCCTGCGTATTGCACGCAATATTGCTAATATTTCGGTAGAAGTAGCCTAAAATAGCAATTTCCATTGATCTCTTCGGCGATTCGTACTGAAATACGTGAATTCCTGCGTATTTCATGCAATATTGCTAATATTTCGGTAGAAATAGCGTAAAATAGCAATTTTCATTGAAATTGTCATCGATTCATGCTGAAATACGTGAACTCTTGCATATTTCATGCAATGTTGCTGTTATTTCGGTAGAAGTAGCATAAAATAGCAATTTCCATTGATTCTGTCGTCGATTCGTGCTCAAATACGTGAACTCTTGCATATTTCATGCAATATTGCTGATATTTCGGTAGAAGTAGCGTTAAAATAGCAATTTCCATTGATTCTGTCGTCGATTCATGCTGAAATACGTGAACTCTTGCATATTTCATGCAATACTGCTGTTATTTCGACAGAAGTAGCGTGAAATAGCAATTTCCATTGATTCTGTCGTCGATTCGTGCTGAAATACGTAAATTCTTGCGTATTTCACGCGATAACTCGATTAATGCAATGACTCGAAAAACAATTAATACATGTTTACAGTGTACAAATATAGAGTGCCAGAGATGCGGGCCATTGGCCCAGTTATCGACCGACGCACAGTGGGACGAAACGACTTGACGGCGATCAAAAATCGATCTTCGTAATATTGTAAATTAAAAAAAAATTCATGTTACTTGAGAGAGAACTGATTGTATTATAATACGGTAAACTCCATTTTTTAATATTTGCTTTCGTTTTCTTGTGACCGATGCCTAAAGTCAGCAGAGAATCACAAATGTCACCAAGAGCTCTTATGATTCCATAATTTGAATTCATGGCTCCGAGAAATCTTACTTTGGAAGATGTAGTTTAAATTGGTTACATAGTTTCTTATATAGATATCGATCCTATTAGGTACATAAATTGGGATAAAATGTTAATAACTTCTTTAATAATGGTGTTTAAATCGAAGGAGTTACGTCTTGACGAAAACTTTAACTTCCTCTAAACTTTGAAAGAGTTGCAACCATTTGCAACGGATATAATTGATACCATATAAAAGAATGAACCCTTGTCTCTCCGAAACAAAAAGAATTGGGTGCTACGTTATGCTACTTTTTAAGAAAATAATAGTTGAAGTAATCTCTCGCTATCTGGAGTCTCGTATCTGTGTCCCACTCGCACTCCACGTTTCCTATTCTCCCTCCTACTGAAGGGCAGAAAAAGAAAACACTATGAGGGAAATATTATATTTCTGTGCATTCTTGACCGAAGAATTGTTCGTCGCCGAAAAAACATAAAACGCGAATAGATGGCGAAAATCTGTAATACTCTGAACAGACACGTAGCGATTATAAACTCATAAAGCCAGCCGATGTAGTAAACGGCTTAGAGTCAATAGGTAATTAATTTCTGAGGGCATACTAATTTCCTTGCAAGCACGGTCAGCGGATCTACAGGCTTTATGACTTTATTACCCCCGTGGACACCAAAACGAACTCCTACAGCCCAAACCTCCCCTATCCGAAAATATATTACTTAGATCTCCCTCCACCCTCTCCTCCCAAAATTTTGCTCATCCTTCGAAAAGCCAATTTTCGAAGTCAACAAATTGACAGTCGCGACCTATCGATCTGTGCATCGATTTACCGGCATCTCGATTCAAGAACTCGTTCACCCTTCATTTGCATTTCTCTTACAAATATTTCTCCTTTCTTCTGTTATCTGTTCAATCCTCTTCCTTAGAAATGGTACGAACTCATTCCAGTATATTAGGTTCGCAACTAGGTTCACGACCTTCGAAACATTTTACAGAAGAAAATTTATTAAAATCGTTCAGCTAATTTTTTATTAAATTAATTTCTATGCGAATCGATGATCTGTTGCTACAGTTCTGGTAATTTTTCGATTCCGTAACAATCGAATTGAATGAATTGAGATGAGGAGATACGAAAGGTCACGAACTCAGTTGCCAAATTAATAATACATCTTGTATGTTCACGACACACATTTTGAACAAACGAAAAACAATAATTTTATTCAAAATTCGGTATCACAGAAGAGCAACAATTTTTTGCACCGACCTAACAGGCACGAATATTGTATAATAAAAAGCAGATGTTATTTATAAATTGTTGGATTCTGTCAATTTAAGGTACAATTGCTGCGATATACCGGATGAATTATGAGAACCAGAACACCTGTGTACCTCAGTCAGGTTTTATCGCAGAACAAATTTTGATCTGATCTCCCTATCAATTTTTCTTTTCATCCAATCGAATTTATTGTTCCACTGGTTCGCGTTGAAGAGGAAGAAAAACAAATACGAAAATCCCCGTTCGAACCGGTGTTAAAAATAACACCACTCCCGATGATCCGTACTCTAATTATCGACCTGACCTTCTTCAGCAACTGTCGACGTGCTCGTGTCGTCGGAATAATTACAAAATACTTTCAGATAATTATTTGGTAAACGAAAGATATATTTGCAAATTTACTGAAGGGAAAAATAAAATGTTAAAGCGATAAACGGATGGGAAAAAAATATTGTGCGCGTGGTTTTCGATTGAGATGGGACGTGAAGCTAACCCTTTAACAGACGCTTTTGTAAACGGAAGCTGAAGTGTGTGGACACTCGACCCTGAACTTCCCGAAGGTCTGCGACGATAATAGAAGCCCGTCGGTGACACAGGGAAAACTGATCGTAACTCTTGAATAAACTTCACAGGTAAGTGAAATAAAAAATAAAAAGAATAATATAAACGTACGGAATTTTTTAATGATAGAAGTTTCAATTGTTTTTTGAAATTGTGATACACAGAGTGTTGAATGAACAGGATTGAAGACCTCTAGAGCACATGGTACTCTCAGAAAAAAGTAAAAGAGGCTTGATCGATACAGGTTCTAAAATTAACGCTTTCAGTGTCATGGGCACTGACAAACGCTCCGTATGATACTACTGCCCGTGCGGATACCGCCTATAGGCGTTCGGTGAACGTGCTTATTTAATAAGCAAACAACTTTTCCGCACGTGACGTACGGTTATCCTATAAATTTGTTTACTAAACTTGTGAATCTAGAGAAGAAATTCATTGGGTCTCTTTCGTCAATTTTATCGAGATCTAAAGTTAACGAAACACTGATGAAGGTACACAAATTTTTAGTTGGAAAAACGACTGAATTCTTCTCCTCAATTATATAGAAGGTGTTAAAAAGAGGATTCAACACATTGGGAGTATAGAATACTGGCAAGGAGGAACAGAAAATGTTTACTCGATATAGCTTCTAAAATTAACACTTCAAATGTTAGGGAAACTGATCTGTTCCATACACTCCACCGGTTCGTGCGGATACCGCCTATAGGCGTTCGGTTAACGTGCTTATTAAATAAGCAAACAACTTTTCCGCACGTGACATTGGGTTATTCTATAAACTTGAATCTACAACAAAAATTCATTAGACTTTTCTAGTTGTTTCATCAAGATCCACGATTTAAAAAAAGCGATATGTAAAAAGACCTTGAAATTTCAACATGTAACCCCTTTCAGAACGAACTTATTAAAATTGAAAAAAAATTATAGAATTCCTCCCATTAATTATATACAATCAAATAAAATAAGATCTATTAAGGAAACAGAAAACACCTGTACAGAATACAAAAATGTCTGAGAAAAAATATTACACATCCACGGCCACACGACCCAAAAATAAAAATTACAAAAAATACTAGACGCGCGCGTATGAGTCAATGTCACAATCAACCATCAAACCAGCTATTCACAGACCCTCGATACTCCAGAATCTACTTAAACGCAGCAACAACTCCTACATTTTCTAAAGCCCAATCCCATAAAAAATCCTCATCCCCGTTATAACTTCCTCCGTCAGCGCCAATTCCTACTCCATGCGAAAAGCAATCACGTGGAAACACCTATAAACGGAGCAGAATGACGTCTGCACGGAGTCGAATGGAAACGGAGAAGAGCCACGAGGTTGCAGGCTGGAATCGTTCGATCCTATTCGAGCGGATGAGCGAAAAACTGGATTAACGGGCGGAAATGAAAGAGATATAGTCACCCACCTTCACGGCTGCGGGCGTTATCATCGAATGGATCCTCGTCCGACGGAACAAGGCCGGGCAGCAGCATACTCCCATAAAAGCCGAGCGGAATTTTCGCCGAACGTTCCCGCGTAATCAAGCTTTACGATACTGCGAACGGCTGGCCCGACCACGATTGACACCGCGCTTGTAATCGAATTTACGGCTTCCGGACCTTGCGTAAGTGCTCCCTGTCGAGCAAGTGCGAGGGTCGACTTAACGGAGGACAGGGACACCTTATGCTAAGTCGTCTGATCGCTGTTTATTCGACGAGTTAGAGCAATTAGAGCACTAGCACGCGACGTGTCGTTGCACCGCAATCCGATCGCACGCTAATTGACACAGACCCCTGTTACTTCTATGTACATACGCACACGCTATTTTTATGCATGTTTAGCACATCATCTTTTTTTTTTTTAGGATATTTTTAGGCTTTCCAGAGGCGGCTGACCGTTGCAAGAAGATTTACGGTGTGCGCGGTAAATTTGATGGAGCACGAGGTTCGATACCGGACCTACTGGACGCAACGTGAAAATGGGAGGACAGTCTGTTGTAACTGAATTGTATGGTTAGAGATTCTCATGATCACCGTCATCTATGATGGTCATATCATGGGTCATTACATTCATCTTGATACCAGGTAGTTTGAGTATTTTGGCTCAATCATTTTTTGTCAGGATTGTATGATGTGTGGTGGAATTTTGGGTGATAGAGCATGCCGGGCCGACAGGGCACAGCATGAGTTCAGTAAGACAGCAATTTGTTGTAACTGAATCATACATTTATAGATTCTCATAATCAAGGCCAACTGAAAGTCATTACATTCATCTTGATACCAGCTATTTTGAGTATTTTAGCTCAATCATTTTTTTGTCAGGATTGTATGATGTGTGGTGGAATTTTGTGTGATAGAGCATGCCGGGCCGACGGGGCACAGCATGAGCTCGGTAAGACAGCAATTTGTTGTAACTAAATCGTACATTTATAGATTCTCATAATCAAGGCCAACTGAAGATCATTATACTCCTCTTGATGTCAGATATTTTGCATACTTTAACTTAACACGTTGACTGTCCTGTACGAGTTAACTCGTGTTAATTAAATAATTATTGATTTTGACAATGTTTTCAGAGAATTTTACATTGCAAGTTTAACATAGAAAGGCGTACGATGTATACGATTGGATACTTAAACATTTTCTGTGATCTACAATGAAAACAGCAATTTGTGCCGTGTCTGATTAGGAATGGCTGTTTTCACTGTGGTAGCCGACGCGTGTTTTTAGCCTTCTAGTTTCTATAATCAGTATTATAAAATACTATTGTATTAACTCTCGCACTACCAAGGCACTAAAAAGGATACTTTGTGTCCAACATATCATACTTTGTGTATTTATTTTGCTAATCAGTCCGCTCAAAACTCTGAAAGAAATAGTTATTGTTGAATCTATTGAGCTTAACCCTCATCCGTCCCTCATTTTCTCAACTGAATGTGTCCCTTGGTGTCAAATTGACACAATGGTAAAAAATCGATATAATGAAAAGATAAACAATTAAATTTGCAAAACTCTTTTATTCAGAATACAAAAATGAAATTTCTGTACATTCAGTACGTTCAGGCACAAGATTGTTTGTACCGTTCACAAATAACAAACTGACGTGCAAGGCATACTGCTTTTTTACGTTTCTCGCATTCTTGTGAGAAAAATGTGTCAAATAGACACGAGGGACGGATGAGGGTTAAAAATATACTTTATTGCGGAGCAATTTGAATGTTGCGGTTTCGCAGAATGCTTCGTATCATTCGATCCGGCATTGATTTGCCAGATATAATTAGTTCTTGAAGATGGGCACTAAATGCCCCCCCGTTGGTAGTTCGAGATTCAAAAAACATCCTGGTAGTACGAGGGTTAAACGTGATAAACTATTCACGAGTGTATAAATCAGTGATGGCCACCGGAGTTGCGGCTTCCCCCCACTCTAGGCCCACTCCCCTCGTTTCAGTTCCCTTCTCGTTGCCCCTCGATCCATCGTCATCCCAGATCACAGCCTTTTTTTACTTGTGGAAATCTTCAAAAGACACCCAGAATCCTGAGGGAGGATCCGGAGTGGTGTGGAACTCTTGCCGCACTAAAACCACCACGATGACCTACGTCTTGCGTGTTAGGGAGGGCTTTGAAATCCCTACGAAACACTACACAGTACCCTCCCCAGCTCTAGATCACATTCTATATGAGAGGAATGGACCCGGAGTGGGGGAAAGCCGCAGCTCCAGTGGCCATCACAATAATTCCCCACCGCTGATTAGTAATCTGGACACACCGTTCAATGTACAACCTAACTGCAGTCTATAATCTACTATTTCCTCAGCAGCTACCCTTTTTTATTTATGTCACGTACGTATCGCTGTAACTGTGACTAGAAACCTAACACCCCCGTCGGTCAAACGTTCAACGGATAATGCCTGTTTACCCTGTAACGACCAATTCGCGTATCTATGTTGACTGAGCATTTTTCACGCGCTCCGATGAGTATCATAAGCGTCAGATAGCGCGACAGGGAAACTTTACGACACGGTCGCCCCGCATTTCCTATTCATTTCATACGTTTGCCAACATTTGCTATTCTGAATTTAGTTCGAACCGGTTGTCAGCCCGTGTTTTTGTTCCGAGCTATTTCAAGAGACTTTCAATTTTGATCGACGTCACGTGCCGGCTAACAGAGTTCTCTTAGGTGTCGTGCAATTCGATGTACTGCAGCGCGTGCCGCACGTTAAATGGTTATTGACCTTAGACCGCAGACAATCAGACCAATCAGCCGGCGGCGCGAGATACATGCCCCGTTTTTCGAATCCATGTCACAGTCAACCGTACTGCGGTGAAATTGAAATGATAATCCGTGCGATAGCGTGTCCAGGCCCCGCCGTTTCATATCCACCGGCTTCATTTACGGCGGAGGAACGGCGAATCGACCTGTCCCTTCCGAAACGCCGTATCACGCCACTGCGATCGGCGAATGTTAACCCAGTCCCGCGAAATCGAACGTGGACAATTATTCGAATTGCCTTGGAATTTTCTTGCTGTACATCCGATAGCATAAGACTTAAATTTAGATCGCTGCGCAACCCTTATACGATTTTTGAAAAATCGCAGAATCCCTGTATGTTACGCACAGCCCCGGCTACCCTAATTTTAACACGTTCCCTGTCGCGGTAGAAAATTCCGTGACCAGACAGAGGATAGAAAATCAAGGAACTTTCATACGAAGCGTCTGTTTTTTAACGAAAATGAAAACAGTTATTTGGATGGCTTATGTGAACTGTCTCACCCTGTATATTTGAAAATAAACAATGTCGAGACTCACGTGTGCCAGAACCCTTTCCTTCATTCTCGCCTATGGAATAATGCAACAAATTTTGTGAGAACTTTACAGACAACCCGTGCAATCAATTTTTTCATCACGATCGTCATTTAGGATTTAAATTCAAGAAATGAGAAGAAATATCTCAGGCTATCGACTCCGACTCATTTCGTCTCAATGACTTGAAGGCAGAGGTTCGCGAAGTTTATGCGAAATTATAGAACGGTGACAAATTTTGAATTCTGATTTCCTTGAAACTCTGAAGACTGAAGTTTCTGTTGACGGGTACAGTGTCGCCTGAACCAGCAAACGAGCACTTTGAACGCGGGCAATAATAAATTTACTATTGCTTCAGCGAATCTATTTTCGTGTGTCGTTACTGCCCGTATTAACGCGCAGGTACAGCCTGCCATAAGTCGGGACTGTTATCCCGGGAAAAAGCTTTCAGTATTTTCGACCAAGGAAAACAGTAATTCTTGGCTGCTTGCTATTGTCTCTGCTTAAACTGTAGACGAACGACAAATCATTATGAGCTAACCTCGACATTGCAGTGGCTGCAACGAAATGCGATTTCGAGTCAGACTCGACACTGGACTCCGCAGAGGGTTAAAAGGCGGCCTTCGTCCGAAGATGAGGATATCGTATATACGTATGGTTGAATTTGCAGGTTCTGCAGACGCAGCACTTTGGTGACAAGTATACGTTCTACCACTGAACAAGTACCGACGTTCTTGATATTTTGAAAGATGTCACCTTGAGAAAATAATTTATCTCTGACACAGTGTTTGCATCTTCGAGGCTAATATTTTCTGGTGGCATTGAAGACAATGGAGATATTTTAGGTTCTAGTCCTGTGTGGGTCGTCTTGTATAATGTAAATAAATCGATGTTCAACTTTTAGTGTTCAATGTTCAGTGTTCAATGCGTACTATACAATGTTCAACGTCTAATGTTGAATGTTAAATTTAATGTTCAATGTTCAATGCGTACTCTACAATGTTCAACGTTCAATGTTGAATGTTAAATTTAATATTCAATGTTCAATGCGTACTATACAATGTTCAACGTTCAATATTGAATGTTAAATTTAATGTTCAATGTGTACTGTACAGTATTCAATGTTGAATGTTGAATTTAATGTTTAATGTTTAATGTTCTATGTGTATTGTTCTGTATTCAACGTCCAATGTGTACTGTCCAGTATTCGACGTTCAATGTGCACTGTTCAGTGCTCAATGTCTAATGTTCAATGTGTTCTATTCAGTGTTCAACGTCTAATGTTCAATGTGTTCTATTCAGTGTTCAACATTCAATGCTTAGTGTTCAGTATTCAACATTCAATGCTTAGTGTTCAGTATTCAACGTTGAATGTTTAATTGCCAATATTGAATGTTTAATGTTCAATGTTTAGTGTTTACCGTTTAACGTTCAATATTCAAAGTTTGTATTCAAACAGTAATTAATAATCGAAGAAAAGTGAGCAGTAATGTATCTAAAAATTCTTCGAATTAATCCTGATCGTATAGATCGGACATACAACGGGACATTTAGGTAAATTTGCCGAGTCAACGAGGGAATGAAATTGCACAAGGTGTTAACCCGTGTATACTTGAATGGTTTATGGATATCGATTTCCATTGATGGAATTGTGCCAGAAATTCCAAAGTCAACGAGAGCCGTCCGTGTCGAGTGAAGGCACCTTGACGAGCCTGACAAAGGATATTCCATATTTTCTTTTTCACCTGGTCATTCTACGCGACTGTTCTGTGAAAATTTAGTCAAAATTCCGTGGGAATTAATAAACCAGTTTCTTTCAGTGATTCATGGAAATCACTGCATCTGTTTAAACAAAAGGAGAAGTGTTGTGAAGATTTACTTAAAACGAATGAAATTTTCAGAAGGATAAATTCTGTGAAAATTCACTGAAAATAAATGAAATTTACAGAATGATAAATTCTACGATGTTTCACTGAGAATGAATGAAATTTACAGGACAAATTCTATGGATTTACTTAAAATAAACAAAATTTTCAGAACCATAAATTTTGTTCATTTACCTAAGATAAGCAGAATATTCAGAAGCATAAATTTTGTTGATTTACTCAAAATGAACAGAATTTTCAGAAGCATAAATTTTGTTGATTTACTTAAAACAAATGAAATATAGGAATCTATTATGTACTTTTCAGTCAGAAAATTTGTTGTTTCGTTAAAGTGAATGAAATTTATAGAAAGATAAATTCTGTGAATATTCACTTAAAATAAATGAAATGTATAGAGAATAAATTTTGTAGATGCACTTAAAGTAAACGAAATACAGAATATATTATGTGATTTTCACTCAGAAAGATTGTTGTCGCATACAGTCATATTGCTGCAAGCTCCTGATGTTTCTATTCAGTGTCTCAGGCCGCATGGGAACAGAATCATCGAGAACACAATCGACGAGCATCTGGATCCAATCCCGCGAACTTATGCAACGTGCATCAAGTGGAAACTTTCCTCGAACAACGAGTTATCGTTGCCTTTGTCGTCTTGGTGCTAACGCAATCGCAATAAACACCTATTAAAACGAATTCCTGCAATATCATCCAACCTTTATGCTAAAATATTTCAGCATTTTCCATCACGGTATCGTAACATCCTTTGATAATCACATTGGAACGAATGCAATTCTACTGCGCTACTGAATACGCAGGGTAATCATAACAGTTTAGATGCAAGCAGTGCTCTGGAAAAGCAATAAAAATTCTCTAAACAATATGAGATCCAAAATTAACCCCTTAAGTGTTATAAATGTTCGTAACTGTTCCATATGTTATTATTCGCCGGGCGGAAAACGCCCATGGGCGTTCGAGTGATACGCTCAGTAAGCAGGCTTACGGAGCATCCGCACGTGATGTAAGGGTGTCCTCTAAACTCAACGATAACACTGATACTCAGCCCTATGAATAACGTGTGCGTGCTTAGATAACTTCAAATTTTCGTTTACTTCGTTGAATAATAATTCAGTTTTGCACAAACGTCGACGGAATAGACAAGTTTATGTGACAACCCTATGTCACGTGCGGGAGCTTGGTAAATCCGTTTATTAAGTACGTTGCGGCGACGCCCATAGGCGTTTTCCGCACGGAGAATAGTAATGCACCGAGCAATTGAGTTTGAACAACATAAAAATGTTAAAGAAAATATCTAAGGTATGAATGTGAAGCATTATTGACATAGTAAACTACTCTTATTCTGTATAAAAATTATTAGGTCGCTTGCGTTTAAAAGCTATTACTTTAGTTCCATTTATGTCTCCACCCATAAACTATTATCACCACATTATATCTTCCTCGAAATCAATCAATTTTTGTCTGAAACGTTCTTCGATACCACTAATATTTTAGAAGATATTCGCGTGGTCCGATTTAACTGGAACACCCCGTATATTCGTAAGTACCACCCGATTTCAGAGAACTGACACGTAAGTATTGAATTGAATCACGTTCGTGAGTATACAGTGAATCACCGACTCGAACCCATCGCTACCAGTCGTACTTCTCAAAGGGATTAAGGCGACAAATTTCATGGTACATCAAATATCCAGAAGACAACGGATGAGTCACGAATAATTAAACGTGATAACGACCGGTTCAACGAGTCACCCAACTCGAAATACATTTCAGTGATGATGCATGTGCAATCACGTGCGACCAGTTCATTAATTTCCTTCTCAATGTGGCCACAAGAACGCAAAACCGCAAACCAATTCGTTGCCACCGGCAGCCGAGCTCCCCGTCGTCCATTGACTCCGATTATTTCCGGTGGAAACTGGTCAGAATTCCAGCAATGAAAATTAGTATTAACACGCTACGGTTAGCAGTGTTCATTAATTTTTAGTATTTACACAGAAACTTCATTAACGAAATTTAATGGTTTCCAAGATAATTGATGTGACACCTGGTAAATTACAAGGCTCACAGTTGAGTCTTCTGCTATTTTTACTATTTTTCAATGATAAAAAAACATTAACCTTAATAAAACACCCAATGGTATAAAATTAAATACACAGTGTCCCTAATGAGAATTTTAGCTTGGAACTGACTTAAGATGATCAATTTTCGGATGACCCACGTTTGAATAATCGAGATTCTACTGTATTTCTTGAGATAATTATTCTTTTAGCAGGGTATTAGTACAGTCTAAGAAATAAACTCAAAATTATTACATAAATACCATATAAAACATACTCCAAACATTCGATTTTTAACACTTTGACGGCCGCAGATACTTTAGGAAAATTGGTTGTCGGTGTTCAGTTTTCCAATCATTTAGTTCGGTTACAGGACTTCCTAGATTATTCTTTCTGTATTGACTACTTTACAATCTTTATTTTATGAATATTTGGTACTGTATTTTTGCTCAATGACAGGTTCATTTATTTATTTGTTTTCCATGCGTGTTAACTGAATGAATGAAGTAACGTGTGTGTGACAGCGGCCATCAAAGTGTTAAACGCGTTGCGCCGGTACCATTTTCCAGGATGTCGCGAAAATTCTGTGCTTCTAACTCATATTGTGAAAATACCAACGAAGAATCAAGGAAAATTGACAAAATTTCGGTGCAGGTGGTCCTGGTGTCGCTCGAACTCCACCGAGTTTTCCCAGGCAAGTTTGTCGTGCAAGAGGAAACCTTATTTCCTCGACTTTACGAGGGAGGAAAATATTGAACGTCAAAAGTTGACGTTTCATCATGTTTTTTCCTGTGTCGCGGGGTCGTAAAAAACGACGTTGGACAATTTTAAACGTAAATTTCACGGCTTCTGGCAGTCGATCAAGTATTTACAAGGAAACGGTAATAGAATGGAACATAGTAGCAGACAGAAACCAACAAATTACTTGTGCTAGACAATTCTTAACTGAACGAATTTCTATTATACAGGATGAGTCACTAGAACCTGCAATCGAAAATAACCTCTGACTCGTTCCGTTGATGGTAGAAAAATGACTGTTGAATGAAGCATGTTGCGTTTGGAAAGCTCTATATGATACAAAAATTTAGTTTTTGTGCGAGTTATATTTTGGAAAATTTCCAGACCTTGAAATTTTCAAATTACACCGTGCACTGTGAAGAACAGAATAGACGGTACTCGATGAACTGAGTAGAGAGTGTTTAATTAACTTGTGCCGAGCAATCAGTATCGTTAGTTTTCAAATACAGAACAGTGCTCGAATGCGGCTTACTGTTAAAACATAGAACAGTACTCAAATGCGGTTTACTGTTAACATATAGAATAGTGTTGAAATGATAAATAGTGTTAAGGAAGTGGATAGTGTTAAAAGATAGAACAGTACTCAAGTGCATATTACTGTTAAAGTACAGAATAGTTTTAAAATGCTAGATAGTATTAAAATACAGGTTGATGATAAAATACAGAGTAATGTTCAAATGCCGGTTACTCTCAAAATACAGAATAGTGTTCAAATGCAGGTTACTCTCAAAATACAGAATAGTGTTCAAATGCAGGTTACTCTCAAAATACAGAATAGTGTTCAAATGCATGTTACTCTTGAAGAACAAAATAGTGTTAAAGTACTAGATAGTGTCAAGGTACTCAGTAATGTTAATATACTGGACAGTATTAAAATACTGAATAGCGTTAAAAGATTCAGACCATTTTAAAATTTACTAATGACATTCTGGACCGCTTTTTCTAACGATATTCTGGAAAAAGTAAGTTTACCATCTCCTGATGATATTCTAGAACGAATATCTTTATCATTTCCTAATGATATTCTAGAACGCTTCTATCATGTGCAGCGCAGAGGACCAAAATCCTATTTTCTGAAACTTCCAGTGTGTTCCGTGCTCTCTTGATAGTGGATAACGAAGCGGATAAAGGAAGGGTAATGATTCGGTTATTACGTAAAAAAAGAGAAGAAGCCAGGGGCATGCGACGATTGGTCAGCATCAAGTGCGTAGAACAGAAGAGGCGATAATTAACACGAAATGACGGAGTATCGGCATGCTGGACGACGAACGGTGGTATTTTCGTGGAACGGAGCTCGCCGCGATACTTTTCTTCGCAATTAAATCACGTGTTATGTATGTAGTTTATTTTGATTCGCTGGTGTCGCGATCGATCGATCAATTTGAATAAATCACGTAGCACTACGTCACATGGAAGACATTCAGATTTATTTCGTCCTCCATAACAAACGTCTCGAGTGAGCTGTACCGTTGAAATCGTTAATTAAGAAAAGGAGGATTTTAAAACTATTTTCGACTTCAACGGTAAAACTTTTGATTAACTCTGAATAATTAACCTTCTGTGAAAATGACGATCGAAACATTTGAATCTCGTGATATCGGATGATCCGCTCACTAAATAAACCAATTATGCTTATTATTCGCTTATTTATTTACTAATAAATTCAATACCAAATATAACTTTTTAATTTCATTTCTCCCGTTTCTCTATAAGACAAAATATTCTTGTTGTTAAATAAAAAAGATTCAATTATATTCGTGTATTTAATTGACGTCGTCATTTTCAAGAATGCTTAGTAATAACGTTACTCACGGATAGTTCAGTTATCCATGATTCAGAAGAAAATAATTGTAAAATGATTTTCGAATGTAACAGTAAGATTGTTAAATAAAAAAATATATATGTATATGGAATTTAACATGAAAATAATTAATTAATAAAACAATGTCGAACGATTTTCATGAATGTAAAAACACGCGTGTACGAACGCGTTAAAAGTTTCCAGGATCAGGCGTACAGAGACACGTAATCATATGTCAATATGTAAAATTTTGGAAGCTATGAGACGGAGGTAGAAATCGTAGTACTACGTTGAATGCATGAACAAGCGTACGACGAAGTTAAAAGTCTCGAGGTTTCGGTTTATAGAATTCCGTAGCGATACGTCATAAGTTGGAATTTTGAAATATCTAATAGTAAATCTAGATAACGTACTACTACGTCGAATGTTTACAAACATGTACAAATACTTTAAATGTACTCAGATTTAGGTTTACAGAAGTACCTAGAGTTACCGTCCAAGATTATAATCTTGGAATCTATAAATCGTAGTATTACGTTGAATGTACATATACACGTACAAATACGTTAAAGCTTTGAACCTTAAAAGCTACAACAGTGAATCTAAAAGATGTGATACTAATACAAAACGTAGAACTACGCAGTTGAATGTAAAAATGCGAATATGAATACGTTAAAAATCTCCAGCCAAATGTTTAGAGAATCACGCAATAGTACGTCAAAGCTCGCAATCTTGAGACCTGTAACACAGAATCTAAAACACGTAGTACTACGTTAGATCTGCATGAATGAACATAAACATGTTACACGTTTTCAGGCTTAAATTTAGAGAATCACGTAATGATACGCCAAGCTAAAAATTTTGATATCTATAACAGAGTCTGCAAACCGTAGTACTACGTTCAAGGATCTGAATTCCCGCTTTTCAATTCAAGACGGTCTTCGATGCAATATCGACGATTCGCGATAATTCTCTCATTTCTCCTGTTCATTCCACGCGTCCTGCCGCAACTTTTTAAAATAAACTCTTATCTAATACAAATGAAAAACGTTAATCTTGGTATAATCAACGTGTTGATGAGCCGTGACTCGAACAATAAACAAGTTAAATCAGAGCGCACCGTGGATATCCGCGAATTCTGATAATTTCCGCTTACGCAAAACGTTTTTATCGCGTCCCCTTAGCTTCTTTATGAAATTATCTAATCACCTAACAAAGCATGCGTAAATGAATGCGGTACTTTTCCTGCTCGATGTAGTTTTCTTCAGATAGGGCAGACGTGTAACGAGAAACGCAAAGATAGAGATGAACAGCTTGTGATCGACAGCTTGTCTGGGAAACCGCTATACAGGAACCGTAATAAACGTTATTTTCTTTCTGTATATCTAATTTTTCTTCATCTAGGGAATTTAGTCGAACAAACACAGACAGCTAGTCCGGATAACCACTGTATACGGAACATAATAAATTGTTTTTTCCTTTCGTAAACATAGTTTCTCTTCATCTAGGCAATTTGGAAGAACAGAAAGAGACAATTAGGGGTGGACAGATAATCTGGAAAATCAATGTACACGACGAGTAACAAATTTTCTTTTCCTTCTGTACATCTAACCTTTCTTTATCTAGGGAATTTAGTGGAATAAACAGACAGCTGGTCTGGATAACCAGTGTATACGAAACATAATAAATTGTTTTTTTCCTTTCGTAAACACAGTTTCTCTTCATCTGGGGAATTCAGTAGTACAGATGCGGACATTTTGCCCGGGAAGCCCTTATACGCGAAACAGAGAACCGAATTTCAATTGGACAATGAAATCTAGTTTTTCTTCATCTAGAGAATTGTTATTGCATCCAAAGAAAATAATTTCAATTCAATTTAAAGAAAAAATGTCACATTAAATTCACCATACAAAGTACTTCGAAATACAACAGAATTCTCCGTACTTAACAGACACTATACAGGGTGTCCATAAAATTCTGGACTTGTACAAAATGTGTACACCAAACAATTCACATCGTATATAATTAATACAGTATAAACTGTAGAAAACTGGCGGGACTTCATGGTCACCCCCTGTGCATCTGACGTGTAGTTTCCTTTGAGAACCAACAATCACTGTTCTAATTCCTTGTTGTCTACTACAATTCGGGAGTTTCGGGACAAAGAATCGATTTGAAACATGGGGTGATATTACGCAGCTGATTGACAACTGGCTGACACTACCCTTCTTCTTCTTTCTATGTAACCCAGCATCGACTGCTATGGTCGTTTAGCTGGAGAACCTACAGTTTTAGGTGAATTCTGAACTACCCTCAGTCAACAGCACAAAACGAAAACCCTGAAGTCGATCACCAATCTCAGCGCTGACTGTGCCTAGAGTAGCTTAACCTCTTCTGTTTATGTAAGCCAGCATCGACTGTTAGGCTGCGTTTACATTGGTACTGGTACCAGTAACTGGTGCAGTAGCTAGCCTGGGTGGTCCACTTATGAATTAGTGGTACCAGTAACTGGTACAGTAGCTAGCCTGGGTAGTCCACTTATGAATTACTGGTATCAATAACTGGTACAGTAGCCAGCCTGGGTGGTCCACTTATGAATTAGTGGTACCAGTAACTGGTACAGTAGCTAGCCTGGGTGGTCCACTTATGAATTAGTGGTACCAGTAACTGGTACAGTAGCTAGCCTGGGTGGTCCACTTATGAATTACTGGTACCAGTAACTGGTACAGTAAGTAGCCTGGGAAGTCAACTTACGAGTTACTGGTACAAGTAACTTACCAATGTAAACGCAGCTTAATAGTCATTTAACTGGAGGACCTACAGTTACAGTAGAATTCTGAACTACTGTCAGCCAACAGCGCAAAACGAAAACCCTGAAGACGGTCACCAATCTCAGGGCTGACTGTGTCTAGAGTACTTAACTTCTTTCTATGTAACCCAACGTAGACTGCTGCGGTCATATACTTGGAGAACCTAAATTTTAGGCGAATTACGGACCAGCATCAGTCAGCAGCACAAAACGAAAACCCCGAAGACGCTCACCCATCTCAGCGCTGACTGTGTCCAGAGGAGCCTTTTACTTTGGAGATCGAAGAGAAGCTGATGTTACCAACGTGACAACGTGGTTCACTTACCGATACCCTTTTGCCAAAGCCAAGGAAGGAGAGCTTCCTCCTGGTTCCGTCGGTATGCTCCATCGTTCACCGGTCGCTGTAGCTGCTGCACCAGCTATCTGCTTAAGGTGTTGTCGTCTTTTTCCTGGGTGCTCGGCCGATCCTGAGTCGGGACGGCGATGTCCACATGTGGAGGAGTCGCTGTGATGGCAGCTCCGTTCTGCTAGCTGAAAAACGATCGTTCGGTTTGCTATACTCGATTTCTTTGTAAATCTCACAGCAATCATTTAGAAAATATATTATTCGAAAGGAATTTGGAAAGTGTATTATTCTCTGAACTCCTTGTAACCGAATATTTCGAAATTGATTAGCTCTCTGCACTTCATTGGCGCTGCTACCGAGACATAAATTACTTCCGCACGTACTATAAAATGGAGGACACAGAGATTAAAAATTCAAGTTGCATTTGTTGTAACTTAATCCGAATAAACAGAATAAAAGAATAAATTTTAAATAATAAGCATTTATAAATTTTTTTGAAAAAAGAACAATTCACTTTCAGAGATGTGCCACAAAAATATATCGGAGTATAAAAGGTAGTGGTAGATCGTATTAAAAAATTCTCAGAGTGCATAGAGTTAGTATATTCTCGAATATAAAGAAGGTATTTAAGTAGCTGTTCGAGACGCCTATTCAGCTATTCATTTGTGTAGGTATTTCATCGAGCGTTTAGTTACTTATTCAAGTATCTGCTCATTTATTCATTTGTGTAGGTATTTCATCGAGTGTTCATTCCAGTATTTGTTGTAGTATTTTTTAAGTATTTCAGTATTTATTTATTTAATACGGTTTATAGTTTAAACTCATTTTAATATTTATTTAAGAATCTTTTTTCTTCTTTTTTGAATGTAACCCAGCAAGAATCTATTCAAGTATTGATTATTTATTTACCGATGTACCATTACCAAGTATGTACTCGAATGTCCATTCATACGCGTACCTATTCAGGTGTGTTCGCCTCTACGTATCTTATTCGGTTATCTACTCAAGTCTCCATTCAAGTATCTAATCAAGTATTAATATATTTATTCAAGTATCAATTCAAGTTGTTTTTTTATTTATTTCAGTTCTGTGCCTCACAGAATATTCTTCTTAATAGAACCATTGATTTGAAAGGAAACAACGTGATGAATCGTTTTCCAATGTAATATTAAAATAGCTAATTAAAAATGATTTTTAAACAACTTCTAAATTTAACAATAAAGCCGGTAACTGAGAAGGGGAACTTTCAATTAATTTTTAAATTTAATTCATTAAATAAAATCAAATAATGTAAAATTGAACAATTTTCAAATTCTTCATTGAACTTGCTAATCATCCAAAAAAAATTCAATACACCGAAGTCTTCCCTAGGAACTCCATAAAAACACACCGGGTGTCGCTCTAATAAATCAACTTTCATGTAACACATACTCATAGCTTAAGTATATTAAAAAAATTTTAACAAAAAAGTTGTCGGAGTACATAAATGACAGACCTTAATATTAAAATAGCTAAACAAGAACAATTTTCAAATAACTTTCCAATTTAACAGTAAAGCCGGTAACTGAGAAGGGCAACAATCAATTAATTATTAAATTGAACAAATTAAATAAAACTAATTAAATCAAATCGCATAAAATTGAACGATTTCCAAATTCTTCATCGAACTTGTTAATCTCAAAAAAAAATTCAATACACCGGGTGTCGCGCTGATAAATCAACTTTCATGTAACACATACTCACCGCTCGAGTATATTAGGGAAAAAAAAATAAAGAAGAAAGTTGTCGAAAAGACATAAATTACAGACCTTGAAAGGAAACAACGCGACGAATCGTGTCGACGACGATCGAGAACAAATCGCGATCGATCTCGGGAACAGTTGTTCGCGAACTGAACCGATCCGAGCGAGAAGGTTCGCCGAGCGGCCGGACGAGCCACTACCGTAGAAGAGGAAGAAGATAGAAGAAAGGCGCGAGAGGAAGGAGGACGGACGGAGGATGGAGCAGCGGCGACGACAGTGACCGAACGACTGACTTCGTTCGTCCGTCTCGCGAAGCGGAGCGTTCATTCGAGGGAACTTTGAATGCAACTTGATAATGAACGTCCCTCTACGAAATGGCGTAACAAGCTCGCGGTATAAATAGCGAAATATACCGATACATCGAGCCAAATGTTCAGCGGAAGAATTATCGACCGGGAAGCGCCTTCAGAATTGTTCTATCTTCGAGTTCAGCTTGACGCAAGGACGCGTATCGATGCGGTGACTCGGCGTTTCTATTCAGCTTTTCTTCTTTTTTTTGTACAAACAAAATTTTTATTATTGCATCAATATGTACACTGGAAAAATATTATGAATTATGCGCGAGTGAAGAATACATGGACATAATAATTTATGCTATGATTCTAAAATAGCATTAATCCACATTTTGATGCTATATCGCACCCTTGCGTCGAAAGCGACGTCGAAACTCGTGATTTTCGAGATACTAACATTATCCCTTCGAACCCTGAGGATTTTGAGAAAATACGTGCACCGTGTGCTGAGAAATTTTTCGCGGCAGAACGCATGTTAAACCGAATAACCCGTTACAATAATATGTATTACGTCGATCGTTCAGTTCAGTTATTTTGGCGCTTTAAAACTGCGAAATATGCGACGAGGTACTGTATATTTTAATGAAATAAGCTGAGGTGATAATTCATCTGCACTACTTTCTAGAACGCATATATGAGTACATCTCATGCATTAAACGTTTCATATAGAAATATTGAAATAAAACACCCTGCGTACGCACCTTACCCCCCTACAGATCTAAGAATACACTACGATATCATTGCTGTACGACAATTTCAAATCATACACAGTTATACAACGTCAATGTAAACAAACCGCACATTTTATCAATTAAACATTCCGATGAAGGGCAGCAGGATGATTCGTCAGAAAAAAAAAAGAACGGAATCTTATCTGAAAAATGCTACGAGCACGGGTGCTACGTCACGTATCAGCACGCGGTTACGAGTAAATTTGAATTTCTCCCGACCGCGCGATTATTCAACGGCGAGAATCTCCATCCGTGTACTTTTATTACGCATCGGTCTGATTTACGAGCAGACCACGTGATTTACGACGGATCCCTAATGAACAACCCGCCGATCCTATTATTCTTCCTGACGCTTTTCTAATCCGCGCTGTCTATTATTCGGGAACGGAGAAATCCCCGAGAGGCAATAAAGCCGCCGCGCGGTTCGACGGATGGAACAACGGAAAGAATTTGTTTGTCGTTCGCTGCAGCGACCAAGTTCCTCGAATTCAACCAGGGTCGCTCGAATGGAAGCTTTTAATCCTTCCAGCGTGAATATTTCACGGGTAAACCGATTTCCCTGGATGGATTTTATTTGTTACCGCACCGCATACCGTGCCGGGTGCCCGATCTTTTCGATCAATTCGGAAACGGTCAACAGATTTGTATTACGAGTCACACTCGTGATCAAAGGGGTCTGGCCGAATAAGAGAGTGAAAAGTGTCCATAAACCAAATTGGATTTCCGTTAGGCCATCCATTAGGCTTATCAAGAAAGACCTATTTGTGCCAAGTTTCAACTTTGTATCTCGACTAGGGTGGTAGTGAAGGGCAAAAATTGCGTCAAGTTTTTGCCCAATTTTTCTTATACTACTGTATGAAAAATTTTGAAACAAATCGGAGACATTTCAGATATCGAGGCACATATTATGGAATTTTTTCAGATTTTTAAATTGAAAATCCAAGTTATCCGAATTTATTAATATCCGAGCGTTCTATTATCCGAACGTTCTGTTAGCCAAACAGCCGTTTCGTGAAAACTTGTGTTTAGCAGCCAAAAAAATATGGGATCCTTAAATATGGAAACAAGCTGTCAATTTTATTGATTTCTATTTGAATAAATGAAGTTTAATATAAGAAAAAGTGATCGTTCTATTATCCGGCCACATTTATCTCCCTATTAGTTCGGATACGGGAGGCTCTACTTTAAATATTTCGTTAACTATTAAGTCTGAGGTGAATAAAACTTTGTACGTTGCTACTGAGAATCTGACTAGTAATTCTCTCGAATTACGCCATAAAAAATATGACATGCTAATTAAAGAAACAAAGTTGACCCTTAAATCTCTGAAACGGCTCCACCAACAAAATAAATTGATGCGCCATGTGAGCCGCTCAGAAGCCGAACTGATTAACTCCACTTTTATTAAATTTCTGAATTTCTACCCGAATACATGAATGTTTGTAACATTCTTCTAATTTATCTCTACTTTTCATTTTATGGAATTGATCGGTTGGGCTTCTTTGCGGCTCATGTAATGTCTTTCTTAACCCCTTGCCTTATAATAACGAGCCACACTCGTGATGCAGATTATGATCTATGTATTATAAATATCAGTTTCATTCAAATATCAATTTTACAAAATTCTATATTACAACACGCCTAACTTTTAGAGGATTATCTAAAGCAACCTATTTATGATGATAAATAGTCTTCCTTGATTTCACCCTTAGAACACTCGAACGATAAACTTCAGTGCAGATAGCTATTAAAAAAATCATAAGGCAAGGGGTTAACCCCTTACAGTGAATAAGTGTACAGAGATCACATAAGTGCACACGTCAGACCTGTCGAGCCTGTTGCCCCATTTCTCCTCAATTCGGTTATTATGTTATCGCTTTGCATGTGGAAAATATTCATCAATATTCAAAGATGTAATTTTGTTTATTAACCCTTTGCATTCGACATCTTTTTCATCTAATATTCAAAGCTTAGAAACGCAAATATAACTGACTTCAGTAAGAAGGTTTGTTTCACTCCAAGTGCAATTGTTTCAGTGGTAGAATACTTGTAAAATGTTTATATTGCAGAGTTTATGCAACTGTGCAGAATTTTTAGCAATTTATACAAAACAGAAAATTTGAAACATAAATATTATGGTACCTCAACGGCGCCGCTCGAGTGCAACGGGTTAATATTAACGGTAAATAGTATTTTAGTAAATTTAAAGGAGTGCAAACTATTTTTTTTGTAATAGCGTAAGTCTTTCAGGCCCAACGTGTGCTCATGTAGTGTTACAACCGTGCACCTTTTCTATGCAATAATTTGTCATCGAACGCATAATTGAAGAGTTACGCAACGCGAACAATGTTACATGCCTCACCCTGAAGTGAGAAATACATTTTCCGAAGAAAGTTGAAGGAGCTCGCCCGATGCATGACCGAATCACTTTGCGAGAATTAACACGAGAAATTTGACGTCAAGGCGAGAGTTTCGTGTGGACGACGGACCACCTGACGGAAGAATCAACAACGGTTTTGGTTAACGCAGGACAAACCGCTGCACGTGATAAGATCTCGAAATCTCACGAGTTACTCAACCGATTAACGACTGAAGCAACGCATGAATCATCGATACGAAAAAATAAAGCTGTGAAAACTGTGCGGAGATAAGAGAGCTTCTGAAGATTATGGAAGACCGGGCCGGGTGATCGTCCTTCCGTTCTTTGAGAATTTATTGTTATTATTAATTCAGAGTTCCATGATACTTCGTATTGCTTCTCTAACATCGATATTAACCCATAGACGCACACCTTTTCTTTTCTAGATCGGCCTCAGAATATCTTTTTATATTAAACTTTATTTATTCAAATAGAAATCAACAAAATTGACAGTTTGTTTCAATATTTAAGGATTCCATATGTTTTTGGCTGCTTAAGCACGTAAATTTTCACGAAACGGTTGTTTGGATAACAGAACGTTCGGATATTAGGATATTAGGATATTAGGATATTCGGATATTAGGATATTAGGATATTCGGATAATGGGGGTTCGGAATACGGGAGGCTCTACTGTATTATCAATTTAGAGTTTCACGATACCTTCTGATTTTTATTTTAATATTAACCCTCTGTCTACCATCGATGCCTATAGGGCGCTTCACAAAGCCACTTACCGGGTGCTGCCGACGCCTATAGGCGTCCGATGCAATGGCTCACCGTGTACTACCGCAGCTCGGCCGCACGCAACGTTCTCCTCATTTCCAAACTCCCAGTCAAAGGGTTAAAAAACTTTCACAATGATGTCATTATAATACACGCGACCAGTTGTTTTTATGTTTCCTTAGTCCTCTCATGATGTTATAAAGTTGAAAATATGAGTTCCATACGTTCGGGGTAGTTTACAGTCGAACGGAGGAACGCACTAGGGCACTTTTGAACATTTTGGGGGCAATTAGAAAATATGTTGCATTCGTCACTTTCATCAACGATATAGTAAAACAATCACCATTGTTTTTTATGCTATCAGACAGACGTTTTTTTTGTATTTGACATACCTATTTATATTACACTTTTTCAGAACTTGATTGACTATTATGCCAGGAGGGCATCTGAATCTCTGAGGCGTTCAGGTGGGGCATGATCCATAAAAAGGTTGGAAAACACTGCACTAGGGTTAAGAAATATTTAAAAACATAGTACCTATGGAAACGTGATCTTCATTGCGAGGAGAACAGCAGGGTTAAAACGTCGATTCCACACGCACGAACCCAACGATAATTGACCGACGAAAGCTGTACCTGGTATCTCATCCACGGAGGTCCGTCAGCTCTGACAAACTCTGGAGGACCGATTCGATCAACGACACTTCGTTCATTCTCTCTTGAAAAAATTCTTACGGAACACCTCTAAACCGACGCTATATATACCGGTCGCGAAAATTGTGTACTACGGCAAGCACGAATAAGCTCCGAAGGACGTTTCGAGGTATTATTCCGAACGTATGAACGTTTCAGGGCACCGTCGACCGGGGAGAGACAGGTATTCGGAAGGTGTGTCGCGATGAAAAGATCTCGCACGAAGACAAAACGGCTTTTGCGAAACCATCTGCCACGTCGTGTTACGTCGAATTACGCTCTCTCGCGTCTCTCTCTCTCTCTCTCTCTCCCTCTCTGCACGGTTGCTTGCTACGTAAATTCATGCGTTTCTCCTTTTGTCACTGTTGTTGATACAGTTAGAAGACCCCGTGTATCGTTGAATTAACGCCTTGATAAAACACGCGCCGCCTCGTAAGGAATTATGTTCTTCGAACGATCGAGTGGCGGGTTTAATTGGCTGGTATCGGCAGTCGTTTAGGGCGAGCTAGTTTTTTTTAACCAGATGACTGTGTGGTGGGGTGTAACATACTCTAATCGAATTTCTTTAAAAATTTGAATTGTGTATGTACAATCTTATAATGCAATATCAAGTCTGACTTCTTTCATTCATATTCAATTAACACGTTGAACGCCACAGTGAAAACAGCCATACCTGATCGGACACGGTATACTTTACTATTTCTTATGTAAATCGTAAAGAAAGGAAAGATCTAAGTACTCAGTCGTGTTCTCCTGTTCTTATGCTATTGTTTTAGTATGAGGATTGCTCAGAATTTTGCGACAATCAATAATTATTTAATGAAATTAAATTTGAGGTGTCGGTCACCGGTGACCGCCATGGCGTTCAACGTGTTAAAGTATGCACAAAATAATTAGAAATTATTTTTCGTTCTTAACACTTTGACGAAAGCTTCTTCCTTTGGCCATTTTTGGAGGCTTCCGTTAAGTTTCGTAAAACATTATACGTCTCTCGTTTTGTATCGATTGGTTCACAATTTTAATTTTTTACGTGTTTGGCTGTTTACTTTTTTCAGTAATAGGTACACCCGTTTATTCGTTTTACAAGCATATTATTCAAATTAATTAAATCACGTACATGCGACAGCGGTCATCAAAGTGTTAAATGTAATGAAAAAATACAGATGTTATCTTAACCCTTTCGTTACAGCAACGTCCAGCAGAAAACCGACAATACGGTACGGTCGTACGGATCATATATTTTTCCAGTACAAATAACAAAGTGAAATTTAATTGCAAAATTTTATTTAGAAAGCCAACGCGGCTGAGGATAAATCAGGTGATCATGGTTTTAATTGAAATTTTCTTTCTTTGAGCGATTGTAGTGTCTATGGGTCATTTCGTGGAGGGCGACTATAGCATACACTCGGATAATGAAATTGGGGAATTTACAAAAAGTGGAATTGATCAGATTGGCTTGTGAGCGGCACAAATGTTCAAAAATTTGGCTTTTTATTTTCCTTCCGTTACTGAAAACACTTTCACGTGTTTGGATTTGTTAAATTGCATGTACCCCCGCAGCCTATTAATTAGAATAGATTTTACACAGGACAATAGACACGTAGTTATTTGTGGAAAAATTATTAGATTCATCAGAAAATACTGTCGTACTTTTCTGTCATGAATAATGAATAATCTTCCATTGAATTTTCGACAAGTACGCAGCTGTGTAGAATTGTATAAAACCAGGCAAGCACAGCGATCTCTCAAACTTCTGTATAATCGATTTAATTCACTCTGTGCCTTTATTTTGTTGTCTCTTCGCAAGCTCATTCAAATTTGCCTTCATTTTCGCTCACTTCGCATTCATACCTGAAGATAGGTTCATATTTTGTCACGTTCGTTCTTCAAATTGAACGACCATTGGCTCTGTTCACTCTGACAGGTATAAGGGAACTGACTGACAGGCGAAGGACAGCCATAGATAGCCTGTAAATGTTCTTGCAATTAGAGCATATAAAATACGCAAAATACACTAATTCTAATTCTGTTCTTACACGATAGATACGTCCCCGAAGAATACGTGTAAAGAAAAAATAAAAAATAAAAAAATAAAAATAAAAATTCGTGTAAATAAATCGTGTAAAAAGAGAATTAAATTTATTTCTAATTCGTGTTAAATCAAAATCGTGTAAAAGAAGTTCGTGTAAAAACAGAATTGGGTGTATATACAATCTTCATGGGTGAATCATTTGTTTCGCGGCGAGATAGATGTACATATCTATTTATAATGTGCGTGACTTGCAAAAACCGAAAGAAACACGAGAAAGTTATTCATATTTTGTAAACTACACCGAACCTAATACCGCCGTCCTTCAATCACTATTAATTATTCATTAACCTTTTGAAAGCGGGTTACTTGCAAACGAGGAGAACGCTGCGTGCGGCCGAGCTGCGGCAGTACACGGTGTGCCATTGCACCGAACGCCTATGGGCGTCAACAGTACACGGTGAGCGGATTTGTGAAACGTCCTATAGGCATCAAGTAGTCAGAGGGCTAATATTAACCCTGGATAACGAAGCTTTCGTAAACATGACGATCAGAACATTTGAATCCCGTGATATCGGATGATACGCTTACTAAATAAACTAATTATGCTGATTTACTTGTTAATAAATTCAATACCAAATATAACTTTTTAATTCCATTTATCCTGTTTCTATATAAGATGAAATATTTTTATTGTTATATAAAAAAGTTCACTTATATTCGTGTTTTTAATTGACGTCGTCATTTTCATAAATGCTTTGTAATAACTAGACTGCGGATGTTTATGCAATTTAATATATCCAAACTGGTGCTTGACACATATTTAATAACGTAGCAAAATAAAAATTACATATTTTGAACGTTTTAAGATGCAGATGCAGCATTGTTGACGTTTTATTTATTTAAATGTATTAACGTAAGAAATATGGTAGTCTAAAAATGTATATTTGCATAAACATCCGCAGTCTAGTAATAACATTATTCATAGATAGCTTAGATATGTAGGGTTAAAATAAAAATCAGAAAGTATCGTGGAACTATAAATTGATAATAATAATAACTTTTGTGAGAATAACGGGACCTCTAAAAACAGTTCGGTCCTACAGGCCCATACAAATGAGCCATTTAATGCAACAGTGGTGTAAGTCACTTTTTTGCCTACTTGGTTTAACAATGTGTCTTTTACGTATCTTACGGGAAAAACAGTATTATTCTTTTGAGGTATAACTTTACAGTGGCTTACATAAAAGAGATGCAACATTCTTTGATATTATTGCGTTTTTCAGAACTTTTACTTCATCCCTCATTATCCAGTAATCAACTTTTTTTACCCACACCACTTTTGCATTAAACGGCTCAAATGTATGATTGTTCAATAACGATCGAAGGGTTAACAAACTACATACACTGGCGTGCGAAAATTTTCAAATTCTAAATCATTCACTCTTATCTTGATCAAGAAGAATTATACCAAATTTTAAGTGACATAAAATTGACAAATATAACAAAGAAGATGAAATCAGAATCTACGACTCTTCATCTCAATCTTATCATTCATTAGATATCAGAATTAATTACAAACTATTTAACACTTTGAGTGCCATGCTCCGTTAGCTGAAAATGGCAGACTTCCTCGACTCTTATACAAAATGAATGTAATCATGAATTCTACCCTTTTTAATCAATAATATCAGTAACATCCATCATTTTTGTTACCGCTTCTATTAGAGCCGATTAAGTATATTTTTAATACTTTACACGATCGAATAAAGAACGACCGAATCAATCTGTCACCCAGATATGGGTGACCCGGCACTCAAAGCGTTGAGGTACGGTTGAAAAGTGACGTATCGGCAAATTTTTGCACGTCGCTGCACACCGGATAAAATCAACAGAAGATTTTCAATGTCACCACCGTGTCGCAATAATATAATATTCGAACGGTAACACTCGAATGGCCGCCGTCACGTACGCGTGATTCCATTCATTTGACTAGCACTTACGCGAATCAAATAACCGGGGTGCCCGTAACTGATAAAAACCGTAAATTTAGAAGCACTCGTAATACTAAAATCGTCGGATCATGCGGCGAGAATCACGTGGAGCCTGCGAACGATCAACCGGCGCGTTGGAAAAACGGCCATCGACCGGCCATTTTTGCCGTCGGAGCGTTAATAATGGACGAGTCCTTCGGATGAAAGTATTTACCTCGGAACAGCCATTCGCCACGCGTTTCGAGGAACGACTACACTCACCTATCGACAGTGACATAATATAACCTTGTTTACATACACAACGCCGATGAGTCGAATCTTTCTCCCTTCGGAGAAACCTGTTTGGACGCCATAACCTATACGCGCTGCACGCACGATACAATATACACGAGGAACCGTAAACGTTCTCTCGTGTCGGATCATAAGCGACAAGAAAGTTGTAATTTGTCGAGCAAGCTTGATATGCAAACGACGTGATTCATGATTTATGGTGCAGGCGTGGGAAATTTTCAACGAGCATGATTTATCGATTTAGTTTTCATTCTTCAAAGAGGTGTTTATATTGCTTCGTCTGGTACCTCTTTTTTTTTCAACATTTCCAGAGAGTACAATTGATAGTACAGTGAGCTATGAAAATGGAAAAGGGTGATTTTTTATTATTTATTTTGAACCTCAAACCAATCTGAAAATCGTAAATATTGATGTACGGTAGAACCTCGATTATCCGAACACTGGTCATCCGTAAGTTGGTCAGTCTATGTCGGCTGCAAGCTAAAATTCTTAGTAACCCCTTGCCTGATGATTTTTTTTAATAGCTATCTGCACTGAAGTTTATCGTTCGAGTGTTCTAAGGGTGAAATCAAGGAACAATATTTATCAACATAAATAGGTTGCTTTAGAGAATCCTCTAACAGTTAGGAGTGTTGTAATATAGAATTTAGACAAATTGATATTTGAGCGAAACTGACATTTATAATACATAGATCATTTATTATAATTTATTCTTACATAAAAAAGATAAGTAATTTTGAACAGACGGTTCTGTCATTCTCTTTCCCTCGCTCTTCTTCTTTCCTTCCTTCCGCCTTTGTTCATCTCCCAAGGTCAGACCAGCTTTCGGTAGCATTTTTAATTTACATTTTCGTGACCTTTGTGACATATACTTTCGATCTATATAAAAAAATCTGTGCGATTTTATCATGAATTGAATAGTGTTCCTTGTGAGTGGTCCACAACAGTCCTCTTACCAGAAGGCATACTCGCCTTCCCCACTCCGTGGCCAAATCCTTTAGGAACAATGTAACTCTTTTCTTGGGAAATTAACAGTGCGACGTCGGGTCACCTGCCACCCTTAAAACACTCTCTAATACCTCTTTCAAACAAACAGCCTATACTCCAACATACGGACGCAAACAGTCCTCAATCCGGTCGTAAATAAGGCAAAGGCAGAATAGCGTCGGGCTAACTACCTTCGACCCTTCGTCAAATTCGGCCGCCGCTAACATGTTCACGAAGATAAGAGAAGAAAACATAACCTAAATTAATATAAATAAATGACGTTGATCGACCGTCGCTGTCTCAGTGATTATTTGTTCAGCACACAGAAGATGATTTTCATTTGATTCAGTATGACTTAAAAGTCGATGAGAACAGGATACAACAAAAAAATGTTTAATAAAAAACTGAATTGCTTAACCTATTCTCAAATTAAACATTTTCTGTCATCTTTATACAATGCTATATAAAAAGATAAAATACTACTTACTGTAGTTCCTATAATAACTACTAGGAACTTCAACACGAAAAATACATAATTTTTAGTAGTAAGTTTACTTCAGTCCATAAATGTCACGGACTTTTAAAGAAACTTTATACAATACAATTCGTGCGGAAAACGCACATGGGCGTTCAAATACCGTACTCACTAAATGAATGAAATGACCATCCGCACGTGACATACGATTCGTGTAACCTTCTGCAGTGAACAGGTACCCCTTTCGAAAATTACAATTTATTGACCTATGTTTACTAATTTTTGTTGTATTTTTCAGTGAGTGGTACTCGTTTTTATGTTCTTATAAATACAGTCTACATTCGCGTACCTATTATTATACCGTAATATTCGTCGATGCTTTTTTATGGTTCACCACGGGCATGAAGGCATAAATATAACTTGAAGAACTTGATTTCCATTTGAACGAAGAACGATCGGGAACCGGTAGCAGCATGTACCCGCGGAACGGCAACATAATATTCGTGAATGATTCACGGCATGTATAATACAGCACGCGGATGAATATGACCCAGTAAAAGCCGATGAATAAGTAAATCCGTATCACGTACCGACAGGCGTAGGCATGTTTCGTGCATGCCGTCAAGTTTTACGACCTGCCCGCTTCGTTTTAAATATTCAAACAACGCGAAACTAATTTCACCCGTCCGATACACGTGCAAACTAAACACAAATGACATGCAAATTTCATAATGTACACCCAATTCTGTTTTTACACGAACTTCTTTTACACGATTTTGATTTAACACGAATTAGAACAAAAATTTAATTCTCTTTTTACACGACTTATTTTGATTTAACACGATCAATATGGAATTTTGTCTGCTTTGTCTGCATTTTGAGTTTGGCGTTCAAAGTGAAAAGTACCTTCTTCATGTTTATAAAATTTAATAAAAATTAAAATAAAATTCGTGTATAATACATATTTATTAATTTTGCGTAAAAGTCAATAAATGGTAAGTTATAGTTTTGGAACGTTTATTTTATTAATTATAACTGAAATATTAATTATAACATCGGCACCGCAGGAGGCTAGTCCTAATTTTGTTCAGGGGATTACAGAAAGAATTTCACCAATAGAGCACGAAGACGATAACCAAGACATTTCTAGTGATAGCAGTAATATTGCAGTCTTACGCAAACGTATGCGTTTATTGTCAGAAAGTGACAACGAATAAAATCTTTCTATGTGTAACTCATATTATTTTGCCTAATTTTTGTGTTCATGAATTAGTGACATGTTTTTTTTCCTTTTCAAATGATAATTTACTTTGTATGATACATGTGCAATCTTTATGAAATAAAATGTTTAAGATCCTAACATGAAAACTCATCGTTTATTGTATTATTTTTGCTGATTTCTTAGGACTGGAACCAATCTTCTATTTTTCCATAGATGCAATATATTTTTTTACACGAATTTTTTTTACACGTATTCTTCGGGATTACATGTAATCTTCTATGTACCATATAAATACTGAATGGTCCTTTTTTACCACCCTGTATATGTACGTAAGAGTCGTACGCACGTGGCGTACGGTTCGCCAATTAAAATACTGAAAGTACGAAACGTTTTTATCAATGGCAAATAACGTCCATTATTCTGGATTCACCGTATAATCGAGAGTAATCTCGGGAGCTACGAAACTCAAATGAAGAACCGAGTTCGTAATCCTTCGACATGCTGTTGATTCAGCTCAACTACCAACTTCTCTTTACAAACACGAGGAGCACTGATAAGTTTACTCGGCGCATGCGCTCGGATATCAAATAAAAGCTATTTTTATTTTCTACTTTTACGATTCCAACTTTCGACCGCACACTGCACAGAAAATTATCTAGTCAATCCAATACACTTGTTTATATTTAGAACATATTCTTCACTTTTTTTATTGAATGTTTTGTATACACAGGATGTGTCGGGACGAGTGATCCGACTGATACCGAGTGTCAAGAGGTTCTAGGCGAAAAAAGGATACGAAATTCAAGAATAACATTTTTTTATATGACGCCCCGTTTTGGAGAAAATTAAGTTTGAAAGTTCGCGCGTACTTCCGTACTTCCCGTGCGGAGAATCGATGGGCGTACTTATCGAGTATGATGTCTGAACGCCCAAGGGCGTTCTCCGCACGGGCTGCATTAAAATTATATACACACTTTCCTTGATACATAAAATTTGTTACGTTTCTGTTGACTCTTTGACTGCACCAAAACTGTAGAATCTTTGTCTCAATTTCTGTTTGTTAGGACTATACCACTATTTTATCTCACTATAGAAACACTAACAGCTAAAATTAATGAAAGCAGCAATTAACACAACCAGAATATGATTTTCAATTAATTTCCTTTGTGATCCAAAATATAAAAGAGCACAGTGTGTATTCGAATGTCCCAATGATTTCATAACATTCCTACGTTTATCTCAAATTTGATAATTGTCCTGATACTTATGTACAGTAGTGCACAACTTGCTTTAACCCTTCGACTGCGGGCTACTTGAAAACGAGACGAACGCTGCGTGCGGCCAAGCCGCAGTATACACGGTGAGCCATTGCACCGAACGCCCATGGGCGTCGACAGTACACGGTGAGCGCCGATAGCAGTGAAAGGTAAAATATTCCTCTGAAAGTCAAGAGTGCAGTAATACAAAATTTGCAAAAATTCATATTTAACACGTTGACTGCCGTGGGGGTCACCGGTGACCGGCGACGCGACCAATAGTAAAAATACATAATTAGAGTAAATATTGATACCGATGAAATTTTCAATAATACCGTTGTTACTACAATGGTTTGAAGAAATTAATGCCATATAGAACATACAGAAATAATTGTATTAATACATGAAAAATATACATATTATCGGTGCATATTGCGATGACTCACATTGAAACATTCTAGGCAAAGAAGAGGTGAACCAGTACAATCGGCACAATATGGAATTTTTTTCGTAGCACACTGCAAAATCCCCTTACATTTCGTGCATTTCCCGGTATTTTTTTTAATTCGTGACGAGGTTTTTTCTGCACGCAATCGCTTGAAGAAATGCAAACTTCATCATCGGAACATTTCATTAAATACATCGCAATAGTTATTACGATAGTTTGAAATAACTGATAATCGTAAAAATGGTCTACAGCGCCTCGGAGGTCACCGGTGACCCCGACCCACGAAAAATGCATTAAACATGATTATACAACTCACCTTATCTGCTGTAAATAATATTTCAACATAATATGCATCGCATAATAAAAAATTCATGTTGGCGCCATGGGCAAACCACGTAAAATGCGCGCGGCAGTCAACGCGTTAAGTGGAACTCGTATTAGAACATGCAGGCCATAACCTGCATCACGAGTGTGACTCGTTACCATAAGGCAAGGAGTCGAGAGAGTGAGCTACCAATAATATCTACACAATGACGACGATCACAGTAAGTAACAGAATGAAAATGACTGAGTGTGTGTGTGTGTGCAGCGAGAAGAAAGGATAGACACAGAAGTCTTGTTCGATTCGAGGCACAGATATCGAAAGATTTATAAAATCAGATCGAAAACCTCCGGGGTCTCCCATGCTTGCATAACCTTGTGCCAGAAAGGAAGACAGGAGGCGAGAGAGGAGAAACCCAGCGAACGCTCCTTTCTCTCCGGCAGGCTCGAATCATTTTGTTTCGACGGTTTATTTCGCCGCAAGGTTCCCGTCGATTCGTTTCGCAAAATCGATCGCAGCCGAGCTAAACACACGAATTTATGAGCCGAACGGAGATCTAACGAGCTCAAAACACTCTGCAGAAGGCAGGGTCCACGCATAGGTCGTTTCTCTGCAAAGGGTCTGGCCGAATAAGATGGTCGAAAGTGCCCCTAAATCAAATTCGATTTGAGATGGTCCATTCGATAGCTTATTAATAAAGACTTGTGTCTAGTTTAAACTTTGTATCTCGACTTGGGGGGTAGTAAAAGGTAAAAATTGAAAATCACGTTTTTGCCTAATTTCTCCTGTATTATTGCATGAAAAATATTGATAAAAAATCAGATATTTCAGATATCAAAGTACATATTATAGAATTTTTTCAGATTTTTAACTTGAAAATCCAAGTTGTACAAAATAAAACAATGCAGAAAAATGCCGGTTGTGTACTGAAGCAGTCGCGGAACTAGATTTATATTTTTACTGTAAGTACGTATTATTGTTACTGTTATCCTGAATTTTTTTCAGATTTTTTACTTTGGTGCGCCGTAGTTAAAAAAATTTTAAGAACTCACTCACACATTTTATAAATCCCGCAATACTGATGTATTTAAGTTAGAAATAAAATATTACTATTATTATTATATTGTAACGTGTCGTACCAGTGTACGGTCTTTTCCACTCTGACGGTCAACGCTGACGACAGTCTGTCTCCGTCGATGACGGACGAAAATCGTCCAAGGAAATTTCTGAGCTGAAAGTCTCGCGTAATAGCGGAATGGAAAACAACAACAAAGCGATTGAGTCGAAAATTTTCGAGGCGGTACGCAATCGCTACGAGCGAAACTACGTAGACGACGCAGCCATTTAATTGGTCCAATTAGCGGTGTGTAGCGTCGGGGGTGATCGTCGGCGCTATTAAAGCCGAATGGGAGCGTATATTAATTATATTCGTCACGTGGTCCGCCGTCTTTCGCGCTTTCCACCCTCAATTGTCTTAATCGAGAGCTCGGTAACGAAGTTACCGATGCGCCGTTTAATCGACTCACATGATCGAGGTAAACTCGATCGAAAACAACGCGTACTTCCCGACACTTTTCCGCTCGTTATCGCAGCGAACATGTGTTTTACTATTCTTCTTTCGTGTGTAACCTTGCAAGCGATATTAAACCGTCGCGCGGTGGGACAATGCCACATTTAGCTGGACAAAATTAATTTCTCAAAAACTGTTCTAGGTAAAGGCAAAATTCTCTTTCTACACGTTATGGTTCGATGAGGCCTTCTTTGTGACACATTGTGCACTCCCCTTCAGGCACCCGGGGGTTGCAAGAGGTGCGCACCCCCTATTTTTTTAACGAAATAATATAGAAAGTTTTGTGACATTCGATAACTTTACTAAAAAGAAATAACCTGTGTCTTAAACGCGGTTTCACATTTTGTATAATTAACCTGTTAGCTGTGTATGACGAGTATACTCGTCATGAAAAAATGTCAATGCTTTGTGTTATGACGAGTATACTCGTCATGGGAAAAAAGTAATTACCATTTGCTATTTCAATTAAAATTTTAGTGAAAACTAAATTCGTAAATTTCAGATATTTTAGAATATTTTGACAAGATCGAAATAAGAAAAAGAAATTCCACGTATTTGATTTTCCTCGTTTTTTTTAATAATGAATGTTTTGTCGGTAATATCAATGTCTTTGAGCAGTAAATTATTCAATTTTCATAAAAACCAATTGCCATTTCGTTATAATTTAATTCAATTTTACAACAGCTGCATATACTCTGTTGCTTGACGAGTATACGCGTCATCCCTTCATTTTTGCGACACAACGTGGGTACACACTTTTGAAATAAGGCTACATAGCTAACAGATTACAGGATTTTGTCCACCTAGATAGATCATTTGTCCCATCTGTGCGGCGTTCCGAACGTGGAAACGCCGTTTTCTCAAAAATATTCGTTTCGTGTCGTAAACGATAGGAAACGTCAGACAGCGCAGTTTGTGCTTCCGATAACGTCCTTGACGGCGCCTATTCACCTTGCAATAACGATATTGCATGTGTGCAGGTGTGCCAACGGCCCGAAGGGATCCACGTCCACATATTACGTTCAGTTTTCTTCAATTCTCTATGTTTCCAGGTCACGAGAGCACAATACATAATAGCGTCCACAGAATGGAATAAACTGTGCGATATAAAATTTCATTTTCACAACACAGTCTATACAGGGTGACTCTGGTGTCCAGTTACAGAATTTGTAGCTGCATTCCGGAGTATGGGCGGAAACGAAGAAAAAAGATCTAATAAACATGTCCCTTCAAATGCCCTATGTAGGTAAAATTTGTGTCTAATATTTTTACTGTTCTACGCCTTCGGAAAATCTAAAAAAATTCTGGGCCACTTATCAAAGTCTATACTATATTACACGATCGTCCGTTGCGTCAAATGTTTGAAACTTTTGTCAATAAAAATAAAAGTCGGGAGAAATGGAAATTTCGCTCGTGTCGTCAATGACCCAGATATTCCATACGCAGAGTTAAGTATATAGAAACTAAAGTTTCTGATGATATTCCTCTGAATTCATTATATATAAAAAAAAACAAGTAATTCTACGTGAAAAAGTACATCGAAAATGTAGAATAAATATTTTTCATACGCCGCTCTGTTCTCGAGAAAAAATAATTTTGAAAATTTGTGTCAGGTTAATCAGGTACGCGTGTACCTAATAAATTTTCAATTTTTGTTTCTCGAAAACAAAGCACTCTATGAATAAATTTCACCCTACACTTTCTACGTAAATGTAGACCGAAGAAACATGCTATATACTCGGGACGGTGAAAGAATCGGCTAAGATGATGGGGAGACTCCCAGGAACTGGAACCATCTGTTAAGTATGAATATAGTCAAGTGCACGTGCACCTAATAAATTTTCAACTTTCTTTTCTCGACAACAAAGCCTTCTATAAATAAATATTATCCTACCCTTTCTACGTAAAGGCAGGCCGAAGAAACATGGTACACTCGGGTCGACGAAAGGATCGACTACGTGTGAATGAAATCGATTGCACGTACAATAAATATTCAAATTTCTTTCTCGAAAACAAAGCACCTTATGAACAAATATTATTCTACAATTTCGACGAATTCTTTCACGTAAATTCACTTATTTATTCTTGGATATAGCAGCAATTACGAAACACCCTATATAATAATAAATAAGGAAAAGTCTTCTCAGAAACTTTATTTGCACGTACCTGAACAACAATTTTAAAATCTACGTTTATCTGAACTTTTTAAACTTCACAGTAGTTTGTAAACACACCGTATATTTCTATTCGGATCTAATCCCACACGCGTGACTCTCAGCTCTCGCTTTTTTCTTTCGATTATCTCCAATTTTAGCTTACCGAACTTCGAGCCCATATGCGACTCCATTAAAAGCAATGTATTCTCGTTCCCACAATGCGTTCACGCGACGAACTTTACGCGATACTCCCACGCATGGTTTTCATTCTATTCCCAGAAGATTTCGAGGTTAGGGCGAAAAAGTCGCTGCGTGTAAACCGGGCTATACAACGTGTTAATGAAGGCTATAAATGAACGTAATAATTGGAAACAATTAGAGGATTAAATTTTTGGAAGACCCATTTAATCTTGTCCACCGTATTCTGTGAAGAATCTACAGGGTGTCCTAGGGTTTTCCAGCGAAACTGTGTATGACTCTTTGAGCCTGAACATTTTTAGGAAAAAAATTCGCTATGTGCTGAAACGTTCTATGTTCGACTGAAAAAACTGTTAGACCGACTATTTAATTATTATAATCGTGTGATGAGAATTCTTAAGTAATTTCAGTTTTGTGGAGACGCTAGATGTTAGGTTGGTCAGACAGTTCTGTCGTCAGTTTCTACCTGAATGTTGATGATTCTTAGGATTTTTCACCAATCGCGAGTGGTTCATGTGTATACTCATTTTAACCCTTTGTACCCCGTAGCGCCGCTACAGGCGCATTCATAACATATTTCATAATTCCGTTGGCTCCACTAGGGAGACATGCACAGTGTGCATCTGTACTTAATCGGTTACTTCGGTAATCTTGAGTGTAAATTATTATTCAGTTATTTTTTAATGTAAAATTCAGGTTTTATTTACACTGCAATAAAGGAGATTTGCCAAAGAAATAAAAATAAATAAATTCAGAAGCACTTGCAATTTTTTCCTTTCAAAAGAAAACTTTTCTTTTCCAATGAGCTTCACTGCAAAAGCGTACCAGAGTTACTGATAGGTACTATAAAAAAATGTTCGGAGTGCAAAGGGTTAATGGTATCGTATCAACACAAAACAAGCTGCAACTCAAAAACAGGGTCATATCCCGCATATGTTTATACAGTAGAACCTCGATTATCCGACCTGTAATTGGTGACAAGATGACGTTCATTGTAACTATATTTCGCATAAAAATGACACTTTTGGTTGAGAATATAAAAATACACGGTGGAGTGAAATTAAGCACACAGTGTCACTAAAGATAATTTTACTTCGTAACAAACATAGAAGCATAATTTACGGATGGCCAGTGTTCGGATAATCGAGGTTCCACTGTACAATCTTCTTTTTATTTTAGTGTGCAGCATCCGCCCCCTGCTGTACTTCCCACATGCAACGGGACACCCTGTATATTGCTCGTTTAAGGGCCATCTGATACATAAGTGACTTACGCCACTCACCAAATGAACGGCTGGTGTGTACGGAAAGTCAGGTTGATCAATTTCAAAACACCCTGTGCATAGTAGGAACAGCTGTGAACAAGTGTATGTACATGAATCAGCAAGAGAGAAGGAAGAACAGAGAAGGGACATCGACGACGAGAATATATGAGGAGGCGGTGGAGGTAGGTCAGGGGTAATCGGTGCAGGCCGGACAATGCTAAGGCTATCATCGATCGTGCGTTGTGCAAACACCTTTACTTCCACCTGTCGCTGAGTTCAACAATTCCCACCCACACTGTCCCAACAGTCCATGCGCATATTTTTACACCGTCGAGGGAGAAATGACTTAACGCCTCATCGCTCCTCGTTAAAAGATTTCTTCGTAACCGAAAGCCACCTTCTACAACATTTTTAGCTCTGATTTTCGCAGAAAGAACCGTGCACACCTGGGACCATCAGTTTTTGCACGCACATCTATTGTTAGACGTCTTTTCTTGATAATAAAAGGACTGATACCGTCACTCGCGAAAGCCTTCGTACACCCCATAAAGACGTCATTTTGATTAAAATAAACAGTAACTGCGTGTAAGATATCTTATTTATTTAGTAACATATGAGGTAATAATAACTGTTTTATAATAAAACGTATTAGTCTACAGAAATATTTGAACAGATAAGAAAATGAATTATGCATCTCAAAAAAGTGATCGTACGGCAAGAAAATTAAAGTCAGTACATTCTATGCCAAGAAGATTAGAAGCTGTTTTAGAGGCAAAAGGAGGCCCGACAAAATATTAATGTAACCCGTAATCTCAAAAAATAAGAGTTTATGAACACTTGTGAGATATATAATTCGTTTTTTTTCATTACCTGTTCAAATATTCCTATAGAATAATACATTTTGTTATAAAATAGTTAATATTACCACATCTGCTAATAAATAAATATGTTATCACACAGAAATTATTGTTTGTTTTAATAAAGATGGCCTTTTTATGGGGTGTACGGAGACTTTCATGGGTGACTGTAGGTCAGTTGTGGTGTGTGTAATATAAGAAAAACATGTGAAATTAATTTTTCTAAATTCTGAAATGTAGCATTAATTTAGACAAGCCTGGTTTACAGGCTATTAAAGGAAAAAAACAAAGAAGTACGATTCTACATGGGAGTACAAATTATTAATTACCTGCTTTGTTCATTTGCACATCAAACCTGTATATATAAAAACACTGTTATTTCTTTGTAAATGTATATACCAATGCAATAAACGATTATAAATAAATAATATACTGTACGCGCCTCTCCTGGAATTTTCCACAGCAGAGCACCCCTTAATCTTAATTTATTAACACATTGACTGTCACACTATGCAGGTTGAAAACGACACATCTTTTTAGACTTTAATACAACATGAGAGTAATCTCAAATTATGCCATTTTTAATCAATGATATTAGTATTTCTTTATAGTTTTGTATTGGTCTTGTTAGACCTTTTTACTAACACTATTCGTAGTCAGATAAATAACAACTGAATTTAAGTGTCACCCATATGTAGTTGACATGGTAGTCAAAATGTTAATAATAAAAATCATTTATTATAGAATTATGACGTCACGTGTCCAGTTGCTTCGTGTTCGAAAACTGCGAATCACGTACAGAGTGCGTATGTATATGTATAATATTGTATGTAACCTTACATCGGTTGCTATGGTCACTTATTGTTAGCCAGAGGACCTACTACCAAAGACGGTCACCCATCTTACCGCTGACCGTGCTCAGAGTAGCTTAACACTTTGACGATCGCAAAAATTGTCCAAATACTAATTATCGTAGTGCATTTTTGCAAGCGTCCTGAAGTAACATTTCCCATGATTTTCTTTATATTGAATACTCTATAAATTTCCACTTTATTAGTACCTGAAAGTTCATTTGTCACCAGTGACAGATTTGCTTATTTATTTATTTCACAAGCGTTTCATTGAAAATAATAGAAATCACGTGTACGTGACAGCGGTTATCAAAGTGTTAGCTTGAACGACTATACGAGAACCGGAGTTTCTTCTTCTTTTTATGTGACAACATCGCATTATAATTTTCTAAAAATAACTCCACAGAACTCTGTCTGAAGCTCAGGATACCCCATACAATTAAATTTGCTTTTTTTCTCAGCTACAACGATGCAGTAAAGAAAAGAGATTAATATCGAATTTAACCCTTTTATTCCGAAGAGCGTGTATACAGGGTGTCCAAAAAGGTCGGGGCCAAATTTATACTACGTGTTAATGAGGCCAAGTAGATGAAAAAAGTTCATATAAACTCATGTCCCAAAATGCTTTATTGGAAAGTTATAAGCGTTCAAAAATTTACGGGCAAAATTGTACAGTTCGTTTATGAAAATATGACAGAAACAGAAGACCAGCTTTGGGAATGTATTCTAAATGCATTTACTACTATTTCTAATACCGTAGGAATATTCGAAAGAGTTCGATAATCATTAGTTCGACGAAAGGAAGCCTGCATTCTTGCAGAAAGAAGAAATTTCGAACATTTATTATAACTGTCATAACAATTGATAAAAATCTTCGAACGCTTATAACTGTCCAATAAAGCATTTTCGGACATAAGTTTATATGAACTTTTTTTACCTACTCGACCTGATTAACGCGTAGTATAAGTTTAGCCCCGGCTTTTTAAGACAGCCTGTATACGTGTGACAAAATCGCTCACCGTGTGCTGTCAACGCCCATGGGCGTTCGATGCAATGGTTCACTACGTACTACTGCAGCTCGGCCGCACGCAGAGTTCGCCTCGTTTACAAGCAGCCCGTAGTGAAAGGGTTAAATAATATCAACGGTCCAAACGGACCCCAAACTGAACCCTCACACCAAATTCAATGAAAAAATTGTCGAACGAAGTCTCAAGATCGTTCCAGGCAAGAATTGCTCCAGCTGAAGTGACTTCCACTCGAAAGCGAAGGTTTCTATAAAAAGAAGCCCGCTCGAAAATAAACCGTCCCAGGAAGTATCCACCTAAGAATTATCGGACGCTCTCTAAGCAATTTTTAACATGGCAAGCGTGGTTCCAATGATCGACCGAACTGACGTAACCGAACTAAAGTGTTCAAGCCTGACAACTGCAAGCCAATTTTTGTTCCCGTGTTATACCTGGAAGTCTACAAGAATGAACAACCTTATCGCCACCGCTACGAATCGTGTCTGAAATAATCTACGTACAGGGTGTTTCCTGGGAAAAGGACCAAACGTGTAAAAAGTTTGAAGGAGCGAAGTCAGTACAGGATGATCCACGCAATGGGGACCGACGCATATCTCGAGTTTGGTTAGAGATGGAAAAAAGTTGTAGAGGAAGAAGTTGAATGGTATAAGAATGTCTATTTTTCTATGAGCTCAGATCTTTTATAACTGCAACGATGCACGTAATAAATGCAAATGCACTTTTCTTTTAAATGGAACTGTATATGTTTTGTTACGTAGAACGATTCTTCGGAACATTCTGAATAATAAAGTATCACGGTACAATGTTAAAAAAGTCAACGATTCGTGAGGTATTTTAAATTTTTGGTCCGTCGTATGCGAATTCAGAAAATGGGAATAAATGAAATTTCTGGTCTATCAATTATTGCTGGGTAAATTTAATTTTTTATTTTGTATAAAATATATAGAAATTTAAGGGTGTGGTTCTAACGACCTTGAAAGTCATCATCCTAGTCCCAGGGTCCTGAGCTTCATTTATTATAACTTCTTTAGTCACCTGAATAAAACTTACAGTAAACAAAATTTATTGTCAATAATTTTTTAAGAAAACATTTAGGAAGATATGGTCACTTGAACTTCATTACTTACAACAGAATTGTATTTCCTATCAAATACCAAGTGTCTTTTTGGCGACACCCTGTATGCAGAGTGAAAAAAAATCTCATTAAGCATGGGTTCTAAAATGAACCTTTTGAATGCTATAGAATCTCAGCAAGAACCCTGTCTGACGCGTCAGTTATGCTTACCGTATAAACTGTCGCCTTGAAAACGTTACCTTCCATCCCGTGCGGAAGAGCAGTAACCGTATCTATTAACTACACTACCCGAACGCCGATGTGCGTTCTCCGCACGGGCCGTAACCTGGTACGAAACGCTTATAAACACCTACAACCCTAAACCTGTCAATTTTAAATCCTACATTAATTAAACATCTTTTATTCCTCTTCGTACCATAGGCTCCCAAAATTTCAGATCCTTTTTTAACACCGTGTGGATTCGAGCGATGAAGAGCCAGCAATCGAACAATAAATCATCATTATTGTTAACGATTTATTGGAAGACGGTTAGCAGGCAGATTGCACCGGCGAAATTTATTACGATTTTTCACGCGACGGAGGATCGACGTCTGAAAAGTCCAGCGACCTCGACGGGCCGGATAATAAATCAACCTGTCTGAATAGGTACGCCGTAACAATAAGCGAGCTTGCGTGCAGAACGGGAAGCTCCGGCGTTTCCATGCATTTCGAACGACCTGCAGCAGACGCAACGGCTGTGCGTATCGATCGATCGTCGTGACACACCGGCGAATTTGCGTAAGATTTTCCTAAAAATACGCGTGCACGCAGACACGAGTGTCCGCCTCCGTCCTTTTCGCCGTTGTTGTTACAGGGCTGCACGTGAGCAGAATGACAAAATTTAGGTGCAACTTTCAGAGGTGGATTAAAGAGAAACTGTACATCAAAATGAAATGGTTTTTTTTTCTTATTCAAAAGGAATATCCTTCCACTATATTTATGCGAGATTTAAAAAGAAGTAATTCATAATGGAGATATAGCTACATTCGGGACAACTGGCTTTTTCATATTTAGCACTGAAACGAAACCTAATATCGTCCTGTCAAACGCTGCTAACTTCGATCCAAGTTGTAGAAAAAAAGATTCAGAATAAAATGATTGCTAATAAAAAAAGTTGTCAACTTTGAATTAAAATAACTTGCAAATAAATTGGTGTAAAAAAATATGGATCGAGGTGAAACAGCCTTTGGCACTGAAAATTAAGAAGACAAAACAAAAAACTTGAAGTATCTCTCGAAATATTGATTTTGTTAACATCGTACCCTAATACTTTTTTATACAGAATGTTCCGAAGAGTCGATCTGTTTAACAAAAAATATACAGTTCCATTTAAAAAAAACAATGCATTTGCATTTTTAGGCGCATTGTTGCACTTATAAAAAATCTGAGGTCATAGAAAAATAGATATTCTTATACCATTCAACTTCTTCCTCCACAACTTTTTTCTATCTCGAACCAAATTCGAGTTATAAACCGTTCCAACTGGGCAACTCATTCTGTATACAAAAAAATCGTTCAAGACTATCAGAGCACATAGTACTTGTAAATGTGAATAATAAATATCTAATCAACATAGGTCTGAAAATTAACCCTTCAAATGTTACGACCATTTAAAAGCGTTCCAAAATATATTGCTCCACACCGTGCGGAGAACGCCCATGGGCGTTCAGGTAGTACGCTTATTAAATACGTTCAATGGCCGTCCGCACGAAACGTACGGTTCTCATATAAACTTAATTTTATGGCCTATGTTCATTACACCTTTTTTCTTCTTCTCTGCAAGTACTACACGCTCTCAAAACCTCGAACTCTTTTTGAACAACCTGTAGATACTTTCACGAATAAAACGAATGTTGAAGTGAATTTACATCTCCCGCCCTTTTCAAGCGAAACGAACGATATTAAGAATTGCTGATATCGTTAATCATCGAGCACCCGGTACGTAGCTCCTCTGGCAGCGCACGAGGGTTCGTCATGCGAGCGGATTATACTTATGTCAGCCGAAAAAGGTTTCGATCGATATACTCTACACAAACTAATAGAATTCCCTGTTACTTTTTATCACGAACGAGACGAACAAGATAATTACTAAATAATTATCTTCAACGTCGTTCGCTTGATACGGCCGCTCGTGCCACGCGATTGTCCATTCGCAAATAAAACGTCTGGTTATACGAACCGAGAAAGAATCATAAAGAGTAACACGAAATGTGGCTCGACACCCGACGATACGAGACACCCTCGTATCGATCGATCCGATCGAATCGCGAATACACGGCGTTGATGACAAGAGTTTAAACAACCGATAAGAACCGTGTGAAATATTCATTCAGTTGTTATCAATAATGTTTTTTATTAGTTTTATTGACTAGACCGGGAATCGAACCCGGTACCTTCCGCTTTCCGGGCGGGTGCTAACCCACTATCCAACCCACTACCAATTTCATCTCCCTAAACGCAACACACTAAACGGCTGCCGCCTGCAATTTATATTTTCTAAGTATGATAAAGTTGTTAGAGTCACTGGCTAACGTCTGATATCCACTCATCAACGAATACTCTCCACGTAGGGAGCCAAAATAATTCTCAAACCAGTCACAAAGAAGCCTAAATCGAAATATCGTCGACCAATCTTCAAAACACACCGCTTGGGTAACACTGACACACCTGGTGAGGCAAAGTTGTTAGGAATCTCAACCCATACTCTTCACATACAAACCCAAAATAATTATCAATTCAGTCACGAAGAAACCTAATTCGAATATCGTCGACCTATCTTCAAAACACCCTGCGTGGCTAACACTTACATACCTGATGAGACACTTGTCAGAGTCTCCGGCTAACACCTGATCAATCCATCCTCTTCACATACAGACCCAAAATAATTCTCAAGCTAGTCACAAAGACGCCTAAGTCGAAATATCGTCGACCTATCTTCAAAACGCCCCGACTGGCTAACACTTACGTACCTGGCGAGACACGGTTCTATCTTCTGTTCCTTTTGTAGAGGCCGGTGCAGCAGCTATAGTAACGTCGCCACAGAACCTATACAACTCGTAGCTGGTCTATCGAGTTCGAGCTCGTTCAATTTCCTTGCAAGACCGCTTCTTGTCCACCACGACACGACCGACTGACACGAATGACAGCGACGAAACGTGCGCTTGAATCGTAAGCAGGATACTCCGATCCCCCTCTACCCCTAACATAGTACTCTGACCATTCTACTTGAACGGTGAATCGACTACCTGTGACCAGTCTGACGATCGTCTCCTGCTACCATCCGTACAGACACGCCACAGATACAACTTTACTTGGGTGAATCGACTACCTGTGACCAGCGATGGGTATTCGATACTCTTTGCTGCATGTTTCCAAGAAAGTCCACCGTAGTCGAGTCTCGAGTTACTTTGATAATTATTTACGTGGAGAATTCTTGAAAATCCTGAACGGTTGGAGAGATTCAACCCTCTCTCCGAAAGGATGTCGGGTACCGAACGATACAAATATTCTGCCATTTCATTTTGCATCTTTCTCTGCTGCACAGTTCGTAATTAACGGTACTTATTCGGTACACCTGTCCGAAGAAACCCGGACTTCGCACAGGGACGTGTTTTGAGCAGTGAAACACCTTGAAGGATTTTAAAATTTATTAAAGATGAGAATGAATTAGAATGTTGTTCAACACTCTGACTGTCATGTCACCTATGTTTGTGTGACACGTAGAGTCTATCATCGTTAATTTGATCATGTATAGTATTAATGAATATATCGAACAATGTATCATGGAAGTATTGAAAAAACTTATGAAAGTTACAAATATTGTTGACTAAAAAGGGTATAGTTCGTGTTATATTCACACTGTATATGAATTTAGAAAGTTTGCCATTTTTAGCTTATTCGATGTGGTAGTCAAGGTGTTAAGCAACATCGTTATATTTTTTACAAAAAATGCTCTCGTCATCCTGCCTCTCAGAAAGGATTGATAGTCTTAATAAATGCAATAATTTTTAAAATCCTGAAAGTGTTGAAAGTCTTTAAAGCTGTAAAAGTGATGAAACTCTTAAGAATGGAGAACGTGCAACAGTATGCAAATTTTAAATCTGAATTAAAATTATTCTGCGTGTAATATAATCACTAGACTGCGGATGTTTATGCAATTTAATAAATCCAAATTTGTAAATGATAGACATTTAATAAGTTAGCAGAATAAAATTTACATATTTCGAACATTCCAAGAGGCAGATGCAGTCTGGTTGAAATTTCATTTATTTAAATGTATTAACATAGGAAATATCGAAGTCTAAAAATGCATATTTGCATAAACATCCGCAGTCTAATAATCACATTGAATATTATACGGGAAACGTATTCAGACGTTACAGTAATTATATTATTGTTCGATGACGGTATTACAAATGGGCATTACTTAGAAATATAGAAATCTATATAAAAAGAAGTCAAAGTTTAATTTTTCAAGACTTTTAGAACATCCAAGACGTTTATGTTCATTATGAGTATTACACTCCTATATTACTCCACACTTTTTCAAAATTGTCACCATTTTCAAGACTCTCAGAGTTGGAATAAAATTCAAAACGATTCGAAACTGTCGCCATGTGTGTATCCGTACCTTAATAGCAACACGTCCAACGTCCAATTTGCAATTTTTTGATAAAACTTGCACACTGCCTCTTTTTATTGTAATACACATAACAATAAGAAGAATGTATCCAACTTTGCTTAAAATACTGCAATGACAGTGGCCCTTTTTTCCACGTGTTAACGTTCATGATTTTTATGTGAATGGTGCATAAAATTCAAATGCAGTAATTATGGACGTTGGGCCTTTTTCTACTAAGGTACAGATATTTTCGATGCGATTGCTAGCCTATCCCTACCTGTTAGCAGTCTGACGATCGTCTCCTGTTACCATCCGTACACACAGCCACACGCACACAGAAACACAGTTTTACCTGTACCTTTGGATGCACCCGATCTCCCCACCACATCACCCTTCTGACTAGTTACGACCATCTTTTTACGTTCCGGCCAATCTTCCCCTCCCTTACACCAATCCTTTCCATTCAGAGGCGACTAGTGTACAGTAAATCAACCAGTGGTTCTTACTCCAACAGATTCTGATCGCTACAGAAGAGAGTCCAGGAGAGCTCTCTATTGTAGAGAAGGGATTAGGCACACCGAGGTCGGTTAGAAATGATGTTAGTGAACGACAATGTGTATGTCATGATATTGTTAGCTCTTTGCAATACTAGAATTTTGTAATATGATTGAGTAGGTACTCTGACACGTTTTTGTGGTGTCCTGAATATTGAAAATGCTGTTTTTACAACGAAGATTTAGTAGGTTTATTGGAAATTTTTGTCGTATATTTTAATAAATTCTGAATTGATTATTATTAAAACTAGTTTACTTTTTTCTTTTTCTATGTATCCCCCATGGCTTTCTATGATTGTTTTCTATTTGATAGGCAGTCTATTTATGCCCCTCGAAAGAATAATTATACATTGTCGGTCATTTGGACAAAACGACTCGACAGTATTTTCGATCAAGTTAATATGAATGGCTATAGTTTAAAATTTGTTCAACTATTTTATTAATTCCGTTTGTGTTGCGTCGAATCAAACTTGAATTTTTTTGTGGTATCTTTTTAAAGATTAAAAGTGCTGTCGTCCAATGAAAATTTATAAATGGTTATAATTTAAAATTTGTTCGTCTACTTTTTAATTCAGTTCACGTTACAATAAATAGAACTGAAATTTTCGATGGTACCTTTCTGTAGATAGAAAGTACACTGTTTTTCCGTTAAAACTCTGTGTTAAAATAAATAAAACTTGTATTTTAGATCTCATTGCCCTCCCATTTTGTGGAGTTTGCAGAAACAATGTCTCTATAGCAGGACACAAACATAATATAGTTCAAAAACCTTCAAAATAGAGTCTCCGTGAAAAACAGGCGGTGCACTGTTTCGGAAAATCAAGTTTTCGTGACTTTTTCTGTCCCAGAATAATATATACAGGGTGGGTCACTAGAAACTGTCATCTAATCGTAAGATAACCTACGATTCTATCTGTGGCACTATGCAGTATAAACTGCAGGACAAATTGTACTCGACAAACTGAATTTATTGTTCAAAAATTATTTAAAAAATTACATACAATTTGAATAATATTGATCTTTCGGCACACGTTTATAAGAAATTCTTTATACAGTCTTGTGAACACTAACTGTCCTACAAGTCTTGAAGACTGTTTTTTAACATCGTGTATAATATTAATAACAATCATCGGAAATGTACAAGTTGTTAAAACAAAAGCATTCAGAACTTATGGAGTAGATAGTACTCGATAAACTGAATGAAAAATATCTACCAAACATTGGTCAAAAAATCAATATTAACTGTGCTGTAAAAAATTTAGTGTTGAAAAGATGAATTATTTTAATTTTTCTGCAACATAATGCAGTTTCAACTGAATATTCGGTTACTGTAATCGCATACTCAACAAAACATATTTACTGTAATCAGAAACCATGTGGAAACAATTCGTCCAAATACGCAGATTCATCACGTGCAATGAATATTTGCGCTCGTACCACTGCAGTGGCCCGTAGCACATGCAACACGATGTTTCGTAACCCATGTATGAATCCACAGAGCTGAAAGTCTTACAGCGGTCGAATAACACCCGTTCACCTATCCTCGGACCTTGAAGACAGACGTCTGAACGGGAACACCGTGTTCCCCTTTCGACGATTGTTTTCAAAGAAACATTTTTCGGAATATACCCGGTCACTCGTGGTACCAGCGTCACCTTTTACTTTCCAGCGAGCGTAAAATTGTCCTTGAGACGGACTGCGAGATGGAAATTTACGGTACCAATTCTAAATACCGTTGAACGTTTAGAAATATCGAAGAATGTAGCTTCGAAATTTTTGTTTAAATAGAATTTCGATTATCTGAACTAATTGAGAGAAAGGTTGGTTGATTAATACTTTGACTGCCATGTATTATTAGCTGAAAATGACAAACTTTCTATAGTCTTATACGAAATGAATATAACCTGAAATGTATTGTACCCATTTTAACCTTTATGTACACACCGCATAAAAATTTCATACGGTACACATGGGGTGTGACACCCCAACAACTTCAGGCGGCTGTCACGTTTCAACTATTTATTGTTTCGGCTCCCAAAAATTACTGAATATTCTTTAGACATTCTGAAATAAGGGTCAACAGTGTTCTTCTCAAAATTATAACTTGCACGTGGTAAAAAAAAAGCACGGAAAGAGAACGCGAGAAGTCATTTGTTTTACAAAAAAATGCAGAACTTTTTGTCTTTTATATTTTTTAATAATTCTTGCGGGGTTATACTCTGGAAATGCAACGTTTTGAGAGAAAAATTAGTCCGATAGTGTGTGTTTCAAAAAAGGAAGCTTCGAACTACCGATAGATGACGCGTTAGATCCAATCTTCAAGTAGTAACCGATAGAAAATTGAACCTACGCTTTAGTTGGGGTGTCGTACACCCCGAGTGTACAGTAAAGGTTAATGAATAATATTGGTAACTTTCATAATTTGTACGAAACAACAGGGAACAACTAATGATACACATGAGAAAAACCGTGAATGGGTTATCGTTGTAAATAATTTGAACGAACTCAAAGAAAAATCCAAATAATTATAACAGAATCGTGTTGACGTCGTTGGCAAGCAACAAAAAGCGGCTTTCATCCGGTTGCCGAGGTTAAAACATTAACTAACATCAAAACGAATTAAATGACCTACGAACGACCTTGAACAATGATACACGTTCAAATTAACTTGAAGGTTTTCTTCAAGATACATCTGCGAAGCTTAAACGACTTCAGTGACGATATCATTCACCATACTACGATGTTACAAAGAGACAATCGTAGCTTTCCGCGGACTAAATTTATGCGCACAGGTGTGCGAACGAAATGAAACGTTCTTACGTCTAATTAAGACATCATCGTGACGGCACAACTGATTACATCGTAACGTAAATAGAACATATTAATATTCCAGAAGTTCGACACACCCTGTCCCCCTTTATTTACCCATTTTAGTTGAAATGTAATTTGTTGCAAATAAAAAACGCGTCGGAAAAGAATTTAAGTATAAAGTAACGAAATGTATACAATGTTTCTGCTATCATGCTAGAATAAAAAAAAAGGATGAAGTCATATCCAGAATTTTATTTATAAGAAAATTATCTGACTCGTAACTACTACTTTTGGGTCCCACGAACCCAGCGCTTTAAAAATACAATTTGTCCAAGATGCCTTTAATGATACTTCGTTTACTTTTATTGTTAATATAGTTCATTTCATTTATTAAGGAGAAATGAACTTGTGTATATGCAAAATGTGATTTTTATTGTTAAATTTCAGGGGTGGGTCCCAGGGACCCGCTGCTAGTATCGGTACCAGTACAAATTTTGGATAGCAATAGTTACGGGTTAAATAGACTAGAATAATTGTTGATATTGAGAAAGTTGAGAAAAGTTAACAAACATTTATTCTACCTCGTTCTGGAAGATTAAAATAGGACCCTGTACGCTCTCTTGAACGGACGTATAAAACGGAAATATTGCAGATTTTAAAATGAATAAATATTGTAGGTGATACTGTAGATTTTATCTACAATATTTTTCGATGCAACTGACGAAATGATTAAAATGGAACACCCTGTATACACGCACGTTCGAACGCACATATGAAACAAAACGAAATATTGCAGATTTTAAAATGAAAAGATACTGTAGATTTGATCTACACGAGACTGCAGATTTTATCTACAAAATTTCCCCGATTTCACTCCAGCGGAAAGATTAAAATTGGGACACCCTGTGTATGCGCGTATCGCGCGCGCGGCGCAAGTGTTCCGTAATTAAACGAATAATTCTAACAGCCTCAAAATAATCATCACGTTCTGCAAACAGTACTTCGACTCAAGCGGTTAATTATTCGATTAATGTTACATATCAATTTGAAATGACAGGGAAAAAAACTATAATTGACATGTGATTGTCAGAAGTAATTTCTAATTAGAGGGACAGTGCGTAGAACGAGAAATTATCGCGTGCACACGAGCGTGAAAACGTTTTCCCCGTTAGCAGGAAATTTGTCGCGATAATGGCGAACAATGTATACGATGTAGTAAATCTGTCGCTGTCGAACGTGCACCGCAAGATTAATCGTATGACAGATCGCATAATAACACGAACGATCGAACGAGTATGGCGAATCGTCGACTATCCTCGCCAACGAAAGCCGTATCTGATAAGTAAATAAATGAAATAGTAGACTACGGATTTTTAAGCAATTTAATACATCCAAATTGGGTGAATGATGGACGTATAATAATTTAGCAAAATAAAACTTACATAATCTAAATGTTTCAAGGAGCAAATGCAGTCTTGTTGAAGTTTCATTTATTTATGTGCATAAACATAGGAAATGTGGAAATATAAAAAATCTATATTTGCATAAACATCCGCAGTCTACTGATAAACCGATCATTTCGTTGTCACTGATTCCGAACGCCTTCAAGATTGGTGTAACACCGTCTGACAGATTTTTAATTAACTTTGAAATTTTTAACAGTACCATTTTTTCAATGGAACTCTAAATTCTGTGGTTCTCGTTCTCTAAATCCATTTGACCTAAGTTGCATGCTGTGAAGTTTTAAATTTAATAAGAGTGATAAGTAGCTTTTAACCCTTTGACTGCGGATTATTCGGAGACGAGGTGAACACTGGGTGCGGCCGAGCTGCAATAATACATAATGAGCCATTGCGCCAAACGCCTATAGGCGTCGGCAGTACAGTCACAGCTACGATATTCTGAGGTCGTAAAATCAGTCAGGCGTCAAAGTACATGAAATCCGATCGCCGAAACAACAGTTTCGGCGATAAATGGGGAGATAAGGACCCGAAACTCCGACCAGTGTCGCACAAAGAAATGTTAGTAGGGTGTCAATGTACTTTAGCTTCGCAGTTGAAATGAATTTTATGGAATATCAATGGTTATTTGCATATAGGAAAAAATTCTAAATAATCCAAATAATGATTCAGATTTGTTGATTTACGAATACCATTGATCCTAAGGCGTCGCTCTTTTATTGCACGGTGCCCGAAAATAGAACACAGTACACAGCCTTGAGTGCCAGGACATCTATCGGCACCGCTTCTTGATTCTTTAATTTACGACCTCAGAATATCGCGGCCGCTACTATACGTCATGATCGGCTTTGTCGACCGCCTATAGGCGTCGATACCAGTCAAAGGGTTAAAAAAAAAGGAAGTATCTGCCCTCAGACCACTACGGTGGTTTATAGCAAACGGCGCAAGACTTTTCAGAGGCCCCATACGAGTTCTCAGAGCCAAACGGGTTAACAGATACGAGTATCGTCAGTACAGGTATCAGAGAACAAGTTTCGGACCGTCGGGCGAACGAAGGATCGAGAACGGAAAGTGATGGGTGAAACTCGTGCAGAGTGAACGGATGAATGGTGAACTTTCGACGGTGGATGATTCATCGTCACGGGATGTCGCGTGCGGGCCCCGGCTTCTCGATTAAGCTCATTTAAAAACGAGAACCGTAAGCTCGTGACCACGCGAACGAATCAACCTCGAATCCAACGAATTACTCGATAATCGTTTCGTTAGCGCGCGCTGACGAACCTACAATTTGCTCGTTCAAACCGATCGTTTGATAATGGCGAACATCACGGGACAACTCGTAGCATCCTCGCAGACGAACGTTCTCGAACATTGATTTCATCCGACTGACTCGAACCGTGGGTTCGTTCAAACCTTTCACTGCGGGACGCTGGAAGTTAAACGTGCTTATAAAATATGGAAAAAATGTTGCTCCTATGTTATATTGTAGATAATACATTGTTAAATCCTAAGCTATAATTAGTACACTGAATGTATATTTATAACAATTTAATAACAATATAAAATGAAAATTATTCCTGAGCAAATTGATTTATAAATCGATGTTAACACTTTCGTATGAACAATGAAACGGGTGACGCCTGGAACGGTAAGAATTCGGAGTGACGACTTTTCACGGCTGGATGTAATTAAACAACCACGGAAGATTTAAACTCCGTACCCCTAATCCGCCGACGACGATTATTATGGCGCCTGGAATTCATTAGTGAACGTTATGGCAGATTACGATGTCGCTGTTGGGCACGTAAGCTGTCACAGCTGTCAATTATTAACCGAATGAATCAGCGTCCCCATTAGAAAAAATACGATTCAATCTGATCAGCCGGCAAACTATTTACTTTGACGACTCTCACTTTTTATAACCTAAAATTCAAGATATAAACGAACATTTCGCTGTGTAGTGTGATAAATAAAACATAAATAATTTTTCTTTCAATACGTCACAGTAACATGATATTAGTAATCGCGATTAGCATGAACTGATTACTAAATGTGAATAATTTCTAACTTTACCGGCAAACGTGTTATAGTGTTACATAAAAGCGTTAAAAAAAAGGCGATTTCACTAGCAAATCTATCCCAACTGACGAAATAATTCGTCCAAACTCGCAGGATTATAGTGAACTAGTAACGTCTGCACTAGAACCACTACGGTGGTCCGTAGCACATGATGCACGACTTTTCTGGTTCCTGATAATATGTTGACTTGTAGCGAGTTACAAGACTTACACTATACGTGCATAAACTAAAAATGATTTGTTATATTAAACCATGCGAGTGTCTTTTACTCTTAGATATGTAACATCGTATTAAACAGGTTAGGTCAATCTACACATTTTAAACAATAGCAGATAATTTAGAACACAAGTTCGCCACTCAACATTTCAAATGCTAAGTTATAACAGACACAAACGAGTATCGTGGAAATCAGCAAAAACTGAAGAAGTTTTCTTAAGAAGTCGTTCGATAATATTGATTACAAACAGAAAAATAAAAGGGTCCACTTTTGGAGGTTAGTTTTACTACTTAGATCTCCCGAAAGAAACTGTAGAGTCGAGAAGTTGTTCGGGCGTTTGTTTCTAGAGGAATCAAGAAATTGCTCGCAAACCGGTTCTCTCCGTTGTAAACTGAGCTTTACGCTCGAGTAATTAGGCGTATTTTCGTGACCAATTTAGTCACGAGACCGCCCTTTTATTGTCCTTCGCATACCTAACCCCAACAACGAGTTAGTGCGTCGTCGCTAAAAGGTTTAACAAGGTAATTATCAAAGAATGCGTTTCGACAGAAAGTTCGAGCATAATAACAACCACAACCGAAAGCGAAGTCTGCTAGAATATTTCAAATTTTTGAAGGTTAAATTAAACACGTTCAATCCTTTTACTATGATACACTTCTTTCGTTTCAGTAAACATCTCATTCATCATTTTTCTTTTGTACTTTCTTCAGAACTAATGGCAAATTCTCGATTCTATTATAATGGTCGTTAGCACATAGAAGGCTACTTTTACAAGGGCATATGACTGAATAAACAGGATGTTTTCGAAGCCCAATTTCGTACACTTTAGTACTGACAAGAATATTCTGATTTCGAACTGATAAATTCTACAAAAGAAGTATTTAAACACAGTCTGTTAAAAATTATAATGAAATACTAAAGGCACCAACTGTGCATTTCACAATCAGTTACTTCTATTGAAAGTCAAGGAAGAAATAAATAATTCATTCTGTAAAATAACAAATAAATGTTTTCAATTATCGTTCGAAATATTTTATAAAATACCTACAATATTTAACCCTTTGAGGCCTGAAAGTTTCGGGAAAAATCGTGCACCATGTGCTGGAATATTCCGTGGCAGAACACGTGTTTAATTTAATAATTAACTATAATTATATATTTGATGTCGATTGCTCGGTTGTTTTAGTCCTTTAAAATTGCAAAACATGTAACGAGACATATATATTTTAATGAAATATGCAAAGATGATAATTCGTCTAAATACATAGGTTGAAAGCGTACAGTAAACGCGTGTGCCTGGGCCAGTGCGGTGACCCGTAGCACATGGTGAACGATCTTTTTGAACGCATATATGCGTCTGTCGTCCGCAAAGGGTTAAAAACCTATTTATTCTAAAATCACATTACTTAAAAATTCTCCAAAACGTTCAGGTCTACCAATAGCTCTGGTAAGAAAAACTAATAACTTTAGGTACTAAAATAAATTAACCCTTTGCACTCCGAGCAATTTTTAATATGACCTATCGGCGACTCCGAGTCATTTTTACTATGAGCTACCAGCTACTCCAGACTATTTACAATGGCGCGAGCGCGCCACTCTGGAAAATTGAAAATTTTGCTTTGTCATTAAAAAAAACTAAAGAATATTTTTTATTTTAATGTTTAAAAATATAATGTTGTTTCTAGATGTCGCCGCTGCGGCGACAACGGAGTTATAGCTTATCTTACAATGTCGCCGCAGCAGCGACAACGGAGTGCAAAGGGTTAATATTTTTTGTCACATTTGATCGGAATATTGTTTGACAAAACTTTGCGCTATGTCTGCCATTCGCAGTGGTGGGTATATTTGAACAGGAGTGTAGAAATTTGTAGGTTACTTGACAACCCGTTGAAATGTTTTGGAATTCGAGGAAAATACGCGTTGACGTCCGTTGTCGAAAGACATTGTTTGGATGTGCACGTGTTATTCTATTATGATTCTGGCCAGAGTTCTCGGACTTTGTGACACGCACGCGTTGCGTTTGTTCCTTTGAAACGAACGTAAACGAAACGCCCAAAACATGGCGGTAACGTAAACATCGACGAGCACGTGAAACTATTCGGAACGCGGGATTTACACTGGCTGCTCTTAAAAATGGACCATTTTCTCGTAAACCAACCTTTTTTCTTCGTAGCATCGGCTGAAAAAACATTTAATAATGAAACTTTTTCTGTTAGCATTATTCATCGAGTCCCACTGGAATAATAAGTCTTTATTGCATCAGAGTAATGTACAGTGTATACAGAAAAGGTTATCCCGAAACAGAATAAATAATATCTAATCAATATGGGTCTTAATATTAACCCTTTAAGAGTAGACCATGTATCACTGTGCGGGGAACGCCTTAGGGCGTTTGGTCAACGCGCTCCATACCTCTTATCCGCACCTGACGAATGGTTGTCGTAGAAATTTGTCGGTTTATTGTCACTTTGTATTATAAAAACCCTGCGCACGGTTAAATGTTTAAAAATCGTACAGTTTTACAGAAATTTCAAAATCGTAGACAAGTTTATGCGACAACCTTACGTCAGGTGCGGATGATTAGTAGACCTGCTTCTTTTGTATGTTATTGGAACGCCAAAGGGCGTGCTAAAATTTTGCATAACCTTTACTGAACACCTTGCATATAAAATAATTAGTATAGAAGGTAATATTAACCAAATTTACAGAATTTTGGAAATATAGATTTTCTAATAGGTGGACGAGTTCACGTTACCGAATTTTTGTCTTCCAAGGCCGTTAGCCACGTGGCCAATTTCACCGAGAGTTAAATTTGCCTGAACGGGCGTTCTAGGAATACAGAATGATCTGTCGCAATCAAAACGACACGCGTGCCGAATTTATTATTTATTATTTCCCATTGTCTCAGCGTGACGTACTGTTAAATTAAATTTAGTATTGCACGCCGTCGTGTCAGTGGGATAAAAAGTGGCGATGGGTTTGAAACGTTTTGCTCATCGTTGTTTGTATGTGAAAACCTTTCGAATTTCTTAAGTTCATTAAACTTTTTAGTTCTATGAATCTATCCATGGTTACCCAAAAATCAGACACGGTGTGCTGATAACCACTATCTGGGTCCAAGTGCAATATCATTTATTGCATTCTATATTAATGTGAATGAATTATTATATAAAGGTGTCTTATTAAAATGTATACATTTCAATAAATATTTTGCAATTTTCCAACAACGAAACAATTTAAACCTAATATTATAATCAACTATTGTAAACAGAGAAAACTGTTGACCGTGAGATGCTTCAGTGAATAAGCAAATGAAAATTATTTCAGATTATGCATGCATAATATATTATTCCACGATTAGGTTGTTCTCAGAGCAGTATTATCTATAAACAGAAATCCAATCATGAGCTTGAAATAATATGTCAATCAGTTAATTTCATAAACAGTGATATTTTCAGTACATTATGAAATAGAAGCCAACCTAACCTAGATCAAGACCAGTTCTTGCACTAAACACAGGTATTTCATATAACTGATAATACCCTCGTGTAGCTAAATAATTACATGAAATTCTACTAGGGAGAATATCGTATGACCACCGGTAAAACGTTTCGTGATAACTGATGGTTACTCAGCAACTCTGATAAGAACTTCTGAACGTTTACAAACGCCCCTAACAGAGCGAATTCGCTGAACTTTCATGTTCGTGGCACGCAATGCACGTGTTCGTCCACGATTTACTATAGTTTGCACGCGGGAAACTGCGAACACGAGATAAAGGTATCCCGAACGACGGAAACAGAAGAAATCAGTTCAATTTATTCCTAATTTAATTATTTACAATCTAATGGGAAAACTAAATAACACCAGAAATCGATTGCGGAGAATTCTAATCGATTCTGAATACACCTGGCGTTCTAGTAATGATGGCACAACCGAGGAGATGATTCCCCGTACTAAAATAAATCGAAATAGCAGAAAAAAGTTTTTGGTTACGAAAATTCGTTCTTGAGACAATTAACATTTAATACTGTTCAATACGAGCACATTTAATCAACAATAAGTTTGCTCTTTATATTATATTAAGTGCGTGTGCAAGACTAATTCTTAAACAGAAATGATATTAATAATTTTTAACATAAATTATCGCTTTAACGTGGTCCAATAAATAAAAATCACATGGGATAATGTTTGGCAATATGTATGGACGGAAAGTGGGGTTAGAAACACTTTATTATCAGCTGTTCTTTATTTTGTTGGGTAAGCACGTGTCTACAAGGAAGTCGACATATTCAATAATTTACAATTGAACAAAAGAGGTACCTTATCTAAAAGTGATATATTAATTTGAATTATACCGGATCGTAGCGTCTCACAAAAACGCCATTAGATTTTTGACTAATGTGTACGCATGTCTGAAGAGTATTTAAGTTTTTTTTTTTAAATGTAGCTTCATATGAACAAATTCTATTCTATACTTCCCTTTTCAGTTGTAACACGATTAATGGGGACACCCTGTATATTCAGAATCGACCTAAATCATCCACAACCGATTTCTGAAGTAATTACTTTTTTCCCCTAGACTGTAAAAAGAGAAAGAGACAGGCATTCAGTGTCGATGATACTAGCGTCAAAATAAACACAAACACATTTTTTCCAGAAATTGTGGCAACCCTCAGTCTTTCCTTAAATATTTATTTATATAATCAATTTATTTTCTTGCTTAGAAAATACGACCTTTCCGACGCGCAAGAAATAGAATCACAGTAAGTGAACGTAAGAAACCAGAAAACGGTATTGGATTAACCGATACACTCGAAGAGTATCGATTCACCATCTCAAAGCTCCAGGTTCGATTTCATAGAACGATACAGCCTGAAACCATTAACATAATCAATCAACAGAAATAAACTGCTTGTGGTAACAGTTTAGAGAGCACTTTTCTTTCTATACAGGGTGTACCACGTACAACAGTCCTCTTAATTATTTTCTCTAGCTGTAACGATACGAGAAACGACGGTTCATACCTAACTTAAATGGATTCAAAGGTCGAATAAGATAGAAGACAAATTTTCTTATAATCCACGTTTTTTTAGGTCATAGGTACATGTTTTTATGCATGAACGTACATACTTTTTGCTACTACACATTGTAGCTGACCTGAATGTGCATTCAGACATGCATAATAATATGACTTTAAAATGTTTGTGGGCTCTTAAATTTTAATGGATAACTTAGAAAAAGACAGCGTATATAAGACAATTTTTCGTCTATCTTATTCACTCTTTAAAACCATTTCAATTACGTATGAAGCGTTTCTCATGCCATCATAACTAGAGAAAACAATTAAGTGGCCTGTTTCACGTGGTACACCCTGTATATTTCTCCCTACACGCACAAGATCACGTGATTGTTCCTGCGTAATGAAAGTCTTTCCTAGTGGATTTGTTGAACCTTTTCGCTGCCAGTACCAAATACAAGGTATTCGCGAAAAATGCCAAGGCCGTTTTGATATGCAAACAAACGGAATCGACTATCGGCCGACTGGCTGTAAAAGGGTTAATAACATAAGAATTCTTTCTGTCTTACACATAGGGATTAACTTTCGACGAATCGCACCGATGGAAGAACAATGAAGTAACTGCGATGGAATTTCAAGCTGAAAGCACATTTCTTGTAAAAGTATACGTGCCGTCTACCCATTGTTTCCCCTATCGGCGTGACATCTGACACGATCGCCACGATGCATAGGATCATCAACCTTAACGATTCGTTAACCTGACGACTGGAGAAGTCGAATTAACTTCGTCCTCTGAAAATGGTTCCATCGTGAGCAAAACGAGGTTTAATTGCTCGAAGAGCATTTGTTTAGTAGTTGTAATCAATTGCTGTAATTTCAGGTATACAAATCGTTATTTGGAAAGGACAATATGATGGACAACTTAACTCGTTTTTAATCTCAGACAGTACAATGTTCCACGGTTGGTTGCAAGAGCAGTCGGGTCGGAGAACTTCCAGCCAACCGTGGTAGTTAACAGGTTAGCCAACCCTATCTACAAATGGACCATCTTATCTTACACCTGTTTATCTCTTAATATGTATTGTTATTAAGAAGAAAACAATTCTTCTGAATTACTTTTACAGTGTCTAAATAAATGCAAAGGTATTTTGAAAAATCAATAACATCTGATCAGAATTGATCTATAGATGATCAAAATAATATTGATATCGTCGGGAAACCATAATCGATAATTTCACGGCAATTCAAGAAACTAAAGTAGTCGTCTAAGATACGAAATTATAGTTGAACCAAATACGTTTGTTATAAACATTATAATACTGTTGATTTTATTTTTATTTTTTACTAACGTTGACGAATGGCAAGACTGGAAGGGAAATTTTTCGCCCCTCTATGAAACCATATAAAAATAGATTCTGCGAGTTATGGTCTGCTATGACTCAAATCGAGGATCACGCCATTTTCTTCACCGCGTGACCTCTTGTGGTTCCATCGTATTTCCAGTATATCACGAAAAACCGGAAATGGATTTACGATAAAGTTACATGTCTGACCAACAATTATTTTTTGGTATGATACGGTTCAACAAGTTCCCTAGAAAATATTCATCTTTCCCCTAGCGTGACCAAGAACTACTATACCGATCAAAATAATTCGAGGATCACGATTACTTAAATAATTTATTATTATTATTATTTACATCTATAGGCGTCGACCTATTAGATCATTGGCCCATTAAATGATTTATTGTCATGAAAGTGTTAATTATTATAAAAAGTTCTAACTGACGGAAACAGTAAATATTGAATAAAAATGTTACGACAGTTAGATTACACGATGATTTTTTCATTTTTTATTATTGTTAGACTGTCCACAGTTGTCGAAAATTCTTATTTTTTTTTATAATTAAATAATTTCTAACCACTTGAAATCTTATATTGCAGAGTATATTTATGTAGCCGCCATTTTGAGACTACTGTACTTCTATACTGAGCGACGATTTGAAGAAACTGTACCTCTTATCGCTCTGAAATCCTAAACAGTATAATTCTTGTTATGGTATCACGGGAAGTATGCAATAGCAACGCCAAACACAAGATTTGATACGAAAATTGTAATATGAGAAGCGTGAATCATAAATTTAGAAGCCTGCCCAAAAACGTAACCTCTATGTGTCCTAAAATTTGTGGCAAATCTTACGCACGTATAATACTCAATAAAAATGAACAAAATACTAGTAGTAAACATGGGTCGTAAAATCAATAGCATCCACAAAAATTTATATAAGCTACTAAAATGAATAAAAATTAAATTTTTATATTTCTATAGCTACTGATTTTTCGATCCATGTTTACTGAAATTTTTTTGTTCGTTTCTGTTCCACACTATACGCACCCGAAGTTGAGATCTTTAATTTAAAACCTGTATAAATTATCTACCGCAGATACTTGTTGCACTGGTCGTTTTATAACGAACCACACTGCATATAGTTTCTGTTCGACTCTCACTGTTTAGCGCTATAGTCACATTCAGGCACATGCGGAACACGTCGGCGCGTGTCACGTCTGGAAGTTCGAAAAACAAGCAACAATAGTCTCTGACGTTTTTCGGCGCAACCATTCTGGGAATCATAGTTTCGCAACTACAGAGAATCTGGCAACGATCGCTCTCTCTTTTTCGCAAAAAATTCCTATGAGTTTCACTGCGGGTCATTGTCGTCCATAAAACACTATAATGTTTAGAAATCGTGAAATATTTAGAACGTTTACCATGTATATTTAAAATACATACATATATAGAGTAGAATCTTGATTGTTCGAACAAAAATTACTCACATGTTTCGTTATTCAAACTATTCAAGGGAAAGGAGTATGTAAATCTCTGCATGCGATAGTTAAGTTCCTAAATGATAGTTGAATATGAAGTCAGAGGCAACAGTTTGTGAGACTAAAAGTTGAAAAAATGAATTGTTGGTTCACGTGAAAATTCAGCAACTTGCGTCCTTCGAAGCATGAAATTTGCAAATAATAAAAATTTACATACAAGTATAGATAAATATTTTACATGACACATTATACTATATAACAGTATGAATATTGCTATAATACATAGATTTTTTATGTAAAAATGTAGTCGTTCTATTATAGTAGAATAAAAAGAATAATAAATATGCAGTGATCGAGATTAAACCAACTATTCAGAAAATGGCGACATCTTTATGAAGTTTGCGGGAATCTTTCGGACATCTTGAATTGTAAAAAATCGATACAATATCGATTTAGTTAAAACAATTATTAAACCTAAACTGGAGCTTCCTCTTTTAAAAGAACATTCGACTGCATCATATCCACGTGTTACATTCGTTTCTTTACAGAAATACGTCCAAATATAGCGGCAATGCATTTATAATACTATTCGTTTGATTTGTTCGACGTTTTATTCACTATTAACCTACTTCACACTGCTCGAGTTCTGGTTAGAATCTGAAGCGGTTAAAAACATTTCTAACGTACTATTTCATCGTCTAAATTTTACCATTATTCCCACGAATTAATCTAAAAAATGTTATCTACGAATCCGTAATCAACTAATACACCAGGTCTTTCATAAAAAAATAAGGAACTAACCTTTATCTTTCTCACCTTGACGATGAATGCGATTCGCATAAACACAACTCCGAACATACTTCATTTTTGAGTTACAAGCACTATTCGTTTGTAGCACAGGTGTACACGAGGGTCTAAACAAAATATTGTCCTATCCTTGCCGCTAATATTTAGTAAACAACATCCTGCACCGATTCTGACTGTGAACAACCCGAACCGATCTGAAGTTTCATGGAGATCGATGCGCTCGACGTTCACCACAAAACGTGGCGACAAACAATAGTTTGAAACGGTGCGTGACGGTCGGATCGAACAGTCTCGCCGTATTGATTATAGCACGCGAAATGTAAACATTTTTACGTCATTGGTCGAAGCATCAGCTGAGAAAACTTTTAACAATGAATTTTGTCTGTTATCATTATTCATCGAGTCCCACTGAAACAATAGTAAGCCCGTGTAGCATCAAGTTAATGTACACTGTACAGGATGTTCACAAAAGGTGATACACAAAAGGAATTAAAACGTATAATCAATATGGGTCTTAATATTAACCCTGTAAGCATTACAGATACATAAAGGTGAACCATGTATATTGTACGGGGAATACCTATGGATGTTGAATCCACGTGATTAATGAATAGACTTACCACTCATCCGCACGTGACAGAGGGTTGTATAAACTAGTTGGTGTATTGTCACTCAGTATTACAAAGATCTTCTGCACAGTTAGACGATTCAAAATTGTGCAATTTTACAAAAATTTTAAAACGACCGACAAATTTATGCGACAACCTTACACCACGTACGGATGATCGATAGGGCTGCTTCTTATGTTAAGCGAACGCTCATGGGCGCATTCCGCACAGAATGTAGTAACATACCCAGCACCTCGGTGTCTATGACATTTAAAGGGTTAATTTTGGGACTAATGTTGATTAAATATTCTTTATACCTCTCTGTAAGTAACATATGCCTCTAAAGTTTAGCATAACCTTTCGTGAACACTTTGTATAGAAAAAAAAAATCTGTATAGACAGCAATGTTGGTGCAAATTCGGAAATTTTCGGAAGCATTGGGTTTCTAGTGATTGATTGAGTTTATTTAACGCGGGCCACTCTAAAGTTTGGTGGAAATCGATACACGTGACGTGCACCGCAAACAATAGTTTGAAACGGTGTGTAACGGTCGAGTTGGACAATCTCGCCGGTATACACTATACTTCGCAAAACGTAGCAAACGTTCTACGCCTCATGGTCGAACTCACGCCCCACAATCTCCTCCACGAGTCACGATAAAAAAAACGAATTGTCCACGGGACATTAGTCACCATACGCACATATCGCATCGCCTGCCTCGAAATCCTTCACTCATCGAAAAAACACGCAGTTTGTATGCATGCGAAACATGTCGAGCGTACAGTTCGACTAATTAGTTCTGAGCCCTGAAGGCTGATGTAGTTATTAGTACAACTGCAACGAATTTCGCACATTCTCGTTGCTAAAGGTTTTATGCTAAAAGAGAATAAAAATTGTATGCAATGTTCGGTTGATTATTTTATACTCTCTTTAGGTTAGGATTGTAACTGTATTTCAACTGTTGCACTGATTTTATCGGACCATCGGGAAATGTGATTTATGACGAGAGAATATAGTCGTTTGATTATCTAGACAGCATATTCCATAGTCAATTTGGTTAATTGAGACTGTACTGTACTGTTCTTTTGTTTCAGGCAACAATGTATCTCTCGCTGTGAAGATTTTTAGGCCTTTCACGTATTCACCGGCACAATAGAGGCTGCTATACCTCATACGCCGCGTTATAGTATGCTGTTTTTAAAGAGATAGCTAATAAAAAGTATTTCATCGTACACTTGCTATTTTATTAAGTTGATCAGAAAACCTTATCAAGTTTTTCCGTTGAAAATTATTAGTCCCTTTCATTATTTTTTTGAGGCGTATGAATACACTGCCTGGCCGTGCTGATGGAACACTCATAAAAAAGCAAAAACAAACCGACTTCCCATCAACCTAATATATACAGTGGACCTTTTTAGAATAGAAGTTATACAAGATTCATGTAAAATAAGATACGTTTGCGGGTGAGGAAGTCAATTTTACCATACCAAAGGAATTATGCACGTCCAAAGCCAACACATCACTTAATACTATCCATAATTAAATGACGTGTTATAAGGGTCTACTGAACTGTAACATTAGTCACACAGATTACATTTAAACGTATCGACGAGGAGTACTCCCGCTTACAGGTCTCAAGAATAAACCACCGGTCGAACGTTCGAAACTGCTGGAAAAGCAGCAATCGATCAGGAAGGGAGAGATCAGGGCACTCACCGTAGGTTGAAATCGATCGACGCGAAGCCGTTCCTCGAGTCAGCGTGGCCGTGATCGACCCACGTGTCACCGGCTGCCAGTGAGGATGTCTTTCAGCACGATATCGAGTACACGGTCATCGTTTTCGCGCAGGGATGAGTGCACCACGTGTACGGAAGGGTTCGAATGTTCAGGCGACGCGACGCGACGCGTGACGTGAACGCAAGCGGACACCGGCGAAAGCACTGTCACCGAGCGAGTTCGGTACGGAACTGGTCGGCCGGCACGCTGTTCCCTCGGTGAAAACGGTCTTTCTTTCGCGCGACGACCGCCGGATCGACCAATGAGGAAGGGAGGAGCGGAATCAAATTTCTATGCCGACCAATGGCGGCGCCGTGCCCTGGCGATCGCGCGAAATTCACCGAACCGACGCGCTTTCAAGCCGATTACCGCCGGCTGTACCCATTTTAACGTAGCCACGCCGCTTCGCATCCGAGCCGATATCGAACGATGTTTTCTTTGCAGGTTCAAGCAGAGCTGTGGAATGAGAATGGTAAATGAATATCGTTTGGAACTTTGGAGGGGAGTAGTTTTTTAAGTTACGTCGAATACACTGTGTGTGTTCGATACGTGCAGGCACCAAACTGTATTTCGCAAATTACTTGCATTCGAGCCGATGTTGAACGATGGTTTGTTTACAGACTGATGCAGAGCTGTGGAATGAGAATGGCGAACGAATGTAATTTCGAACTTTGGAGGGGAGTACTTTTTTTAAGTTACATCGAATATACTATGTATGTTCGATACGTGGAGGTGCCAAGCCGTATCTTGTAAATTACTTGCATTCGAGCCGTTGTTGAAGGATGGTTTGTTTACAGACTGATGCAGAGCTGCGGAATGAGAATGGTGAACGAATATAATTTGTAACTTTGGAGAAGGATACTTCTGGAAGTTACGTCGAACATATTGTAGTATATACAGACTGAATTATATTCGCACAGGTACCACAAGACTTTTTTTAAATGGCTTGCAATCCAGGTGATGTTGGACGATGGTTTGTTTACAGGTTGAAGCAGAGCTGTGGAATAAGAACGCTGGAATTTTGAAAGAGGATACTCGTTTAAGTTATCAGAAATATACTCTAGTGCAGACTGGATTACAGTAGACCTCGATTATTCGAACTGTAATCAGTAATAGGAAGGATCCTTATTTCAGAATGTAAAATACTTAGTAGTAGAGAATTAAGTACGTAGTGCCACTAATGACAATATAATCTTCTACTTGGCAAAACGTGACCAAGTTTCAGATGATTGATGTTTGGATAATCGAGGATCTGTACATGTAAGAAACTGTATTTTTGAAATGTTTTAAATGAGCCGATGTTAAATAATATTTTGTTTACTGGTTGAAACGGAGGAATAGAATGAGAGCGAGAATAATTGAAACAATGTAGAACCGTTCTTCGTAGGAAAATATATACTTTTTGAAGAGCCGATGACCTCAGCAGTCGGAGCTGTCGTCACAACTTGAAGTAACGTCGTTAGTGTTGAAATCTATGCCAAACTAGCACATGTTACATCCAGAAATTTGCTGCCTCGGGATTGAGTTAGAATTTTAATTAGGCAGGAATAGTCATTTACAAGGACATGTGACTCTAAGTAGTTGAATCACCTTTTTCTGATGAACCTATAGGGAAAATAATTCGACGCGTGTCCTAGCGTCTTCTTGAACATGCCTTATTTACAATGATACATCTGTAACACAACAATATGCTATAATTACTTTAACTAGAAACGTACAACTCAACTAATGAATTGGCAGAATGAATAGCACATTGGCTTCGTATCACGATGTTCCCACGCTTGAACTTGACCCCGTACATTCAATATAAAACAGTTCAATACCCTAAATCGATACCCTATTCTTGTTACAGCAGAGATGCAACGTATTGGCCGTTCAAGGTCACTTGTCCGATTGTATTATTATAAATTACAGTACATAATTTTCCATGCTCTTGTTAACGTGATGCATCATCTAAACATTTCCTAGAAATGGAATAATAGTAAAAAAAATAGTAAAATTAATTAAATTATATAGCAGGGAACTATTCAGTGACCTTGGACGGTCAGTATTATTTGTTTCTACCGTAGTAGCCTTGAGGTGCCAAAATTTAATAGCTCCGCTACACTGGAACACTTCGGCACCTACCACATTTCCTGCTACGCATTTACTCTGTGACGAAACGAAAATGACATACAATGGCAATTGTTTAATTACAACAGACCGTTGGTACGTCAGTCCGACGTCCGAGATAATACGTTTGCAGTTTTCTTTTCGCGCGTTCGTCCGATACACAAACACAATTATCGTCACCCTCGAATTTCCGGGGATGTGTACGAAGCCAGCGGATTACGTACAGTGACGGGTATAGTTATGTAAGGCTTACATTGTAAGCGTTCAAATGGAAATGACAGCGGGACGATTCGTGGACGGTCGAAGCAGTTACGAAAAATGAATCGCGTTTAAATAATCGCATAATTAAATAAACTGATTCGAAGGAAACGAAACGTTCAAAAGTACGACCGTGACTTTTGTCTCATGTACATGTATAATTGGACATAATCTGCGCTGCTCGTGGCAGCAGTGCCATTTTAGAACCTAATTCTGCAAATTTAGGAAATTAGAAGGAAGAAGTTCGGTATTACGCTTTTGCACAGAATATTCAATGGGGCCATTAATTATTCCGATGTCCCAGAACTCATTAAGTTCAATATCTGTTGCAGACCACTTTGTAAAACAGTCCAGACGCCTGAAGTGGTCGCTACAAGGTCGTTTCTCATTGACTTCAACATACCAAAATGTAATACATGTGTATCCATGTTGAAGGTCTTATTATTTTGAAAATTGGAATGAATGTGAAAAATGATAGAAGTCATTCGCCAGGACGCAAAGTAGTAACATTTGCTAACATTAGGAGGGGGGAGTGACCTTGCAGTGTCTAATCTCATGTCACTACAATAATTTATTTAACATTTTGACTGCCATGTCACCCATATGTGACAGACACTTAGACACAATCATTATTTATTTGTGCAATATAATAAATATATTTATTAAAATCTAACAGAATCAATGAAGAATTATGAAAGTTACTAACATTATTGTTGAAAGCGGTTACAATTCCAAGTTATGTATATTCATTATGAATACAAATGTGAAGCGTTTGCTATTTTCAGATAATAAAACATGGCAGTCAAAGTGTTAAGAGGTACGCTTTAAATATTATTTCAGATACGTAATCTTTCACCCGATTTTCTGTTCTGCTCACTTTCGTTCGACACTTGTATTTCTTTTTCCTTTCCTTCTTCGTGCAGTTTTCTGTTTGCAGACACCTGCTGGCAATATGTTGTTTATTAAAATTTTTATAAACAACGAGAACACCCGTGAGCTTGATTAAACGAACGAAACTTGCAAACGGATCGTTCGCACTGTCGTTTCCAAAATTCGTTGCAGAACACCTTTCCCTATCGACAAGGAAACGAAGCCTTGTTGAAAGACAGTTAAACAAACAACGACCATACAAACCGAGTGGTAAAGATACGATTACAAATATTTATTCTGTCTGATAAAGGACGGTGGAAAGGTTAGGTGAGGGTGCGTGAGATACGTCCGGCGTGTAAATTTTTGCAAAAAAATGTACATTACGTTTATTGATGTTAGCTCGCGAAGCTCCTCGTGAAATATCGAGTGGATTACAAAGTAGAGGCGCTCGTTTTGTGTTTTCTCTTCGAAAAAAGGGTCGAGTAATAAAGGTCTCGTCCTTGAAGGGTTCAAGGTCGAATCCTTTGCTCTTTCATTCTATCTCTCTTTCTCTCTCTCTCTCTCGCTCTCTCTCTATCTATCTTTCTCTCCCGCTCTCTTTCAAAACAAGACGAAAAAAGAAGTCCGCTACGGACTATAGAAATTCCTACGACGTTTCTCTATCGTCTGGTGCTGTTTCGCCGCTTATCATCACCCTTATCACCTGATCGCGATGATAAGGGCCCGGCACACAGGGGATGGATATACGAAATATTAATTACGATATTCTCGTCCGATCGATACAGGCAAAAACGCTACGGCTTGGTAAGGACAGTGATCGTTATATTACTTCGTGGTAATATTTATATATATATTATATATAATATATATATATATAATATATACATACAGGGTGTTCAAACAAAAGGTTCAATCATTAAAAGACATTCGGTGCACCGTAAAGTGAGGAATAAATGGTCAGCGGACACTTCATTCGAATTAGAATCCACCTTTCCCAACCTAACCTGCTTTTGCTGATTACTGTTATTGTAGGGTAAGGTTTATGAGGGCGTTCAAGGTCATATCCTCTGTTTTACTTCAGTAGTACGAAAAGGAGCGTGTGAATGGGAAAAGAAAGATATTTTGTGAGAATTGTGACCTTGAACGGTCTAGTCTGAACGTCTTCGATATAATATAATGGAATCTCGATTTTTAACGTGATAAGTGATGTTTAGGGCCTCATTCAATTTTGTTCCCATTTGTTAAACTTCACGCTGTTGTATAAAATAGAATTTTTTATAAATTTTTATGTTAGCATTTAGTTAGTACATCTGAATGTAAATAATAAACTGTTCGTAGAAATAAACTGCGAACATAACCTGTTTGGACGACTGAACGGTTGAATAATTGCTGTTCAGGAAATCGAAAGTTTTAAAAGTCGAATGCATAGTAAAAAATGTTTTCTTTCGAGTTTTCAACGTCACCAGTTTTTTGTCTTACACGGCAATATATATATATACATATATTTTTTGTTTGTTGCTGCCGAAATGAATATATATTCAATTCTATTTGACATGTTCTTACAATCACATTAGACTATTTATAGAATCTACGGTAATTTTTAGGTTATGTTCGTTACAGTAGACATGAATATGTATTCAGCTATGCATGATAATATGTCCTTACAATCACATTGGACTGTTCATCGAGAATGAAGTAACTATTAGGTTATATTTGCCGGTTGAAAAGATTCAAACTATGTATGACATACTTCTCATATTATCACAACTACAAAAGATAAATAAAAGGCCCGTTTTAAGTGGAATGGTTATGTATAATTATGAGTGAAGTTCCTGATAAAAATGTATAATCTAAATTTTTGTCCGAAGGATTTCTTATCGTTTGATGACACATTCAAGACCACTCTTTCGATCTACATCGTTCAAGCACGGTTTTTTATTTATTTTAACAAGGACCAGATGGTTCTGAACCATTTCTTTTCAAACACCCTGTATATATGCATATATTCCAACGTACAAACTATAATCGTATCTTAATCGTTTCTAGCGCAACGGGGTACACGGGGTACTATTTACACTTGACCTTGGACCCCGTTTCACACGGCCCAAGGTCGCACACACACGACGATGATGACGTTCCACAAAATGGCGCAGATTATTCGAATTTTCGCCCTGTTTTACCGGTTGGAACGCTATGATTCGCGATGACCAGGGTGTCTCCGTGCTCCTATCAACTATTTATCAACATTTATACATAATACAACCAAGTTCCTCGCACGCACGCACTCTCAGCCCCGCTCGTAGGATTGTGTAACGTTTCATCGACCTTAAACTTCCGTCTGACCCGGCCTGAGCATGCTGAGCGCCCTCCGACTCGAAATTCTCTCGTCTGGGTGTCAGAGTTTACTCGAAAAATAGAATTTAAAAAATTGTATACAATACAGTTAGACACGTCTTGGGTTTTAGGTTGAAGAATGTTTAAATAATTAATTGATACCGTGAGCACGATTGCTTATGACGTTATTTTGTATCGAATATTGTGTTTCTGAGACTGGTACACTGGCGGAAATTCTATATCTAACGAATTTTTCAACACTGACTGCCACACTATATCTACTGAAAATGGCAAACTTTCTAATTTTCTGAAGATTTATTAACTCCCATTTTTTAATGATACTGAATCATCTTGAAATCATGACAAATGTTTAGATAAAATAATGTGTTGATTCTGGAAATGTCTCAAATCTTTGTATTATTACAAAAAAACGTCGACTCGTTAACATCAGTACAGAATTTTCTACATTTTGATGCAAAATGAACATAACCTGAAATTCGACTCTTCCGGATTAATAAGGTTAGTGATTTTCATATTTTTTACTGGTTCTGTTAGACCTCATTAGATACATTTACTAATACTATAGATGATCAAATAAATAATGATTGAATCTAAATGCTACTTTTGCAAGGGTGACATGGCGGGCGAAACGTTAAAACGTTTCAGTCGAATACACAGGGTGTTACGTAACTAAAGTTAGGACCATTACTTTTACAACTTCCTGTATAATACTAAACGAAAATAAAACATCGGATTATAGCAAGGGGATACTTGCATGGATGTCCTAAGATAAAGGAAAAACCGAGAAGAGTTTGTAGAAGTAAGAAAATCCATTAATGGAAAATACTTTTGGTTCATGAAACAATTAAACCGAAATGACGTAAAAACGTTTGTTCATTAATAATTAACTCTTCAAAACCTGCTATAACAACTTCGTAACTAACATGTGTTTATAAATATTTTGTACAAAGAAAAAGACTGCTCAAGAATTGGTAATGAATAACATTTTTGTTTTCTTTGCATTATTTTTCAATTTTACATAATTTAAAATGTCTTTCAGTTTGTTTATTTCGAAATTAATAAAACGAATATATGCCAGGTGGTTCGAGTTCGGCGGAACCGAAAATCTCACGCTGCACATTCCTACCGGTGGCTGCACCGCTGATCAGGATCTTTCACATTCCACGAAGAAACGTTTTCCGGAATCCCTAAAATCTTCACTGGTCTACTATGTCTATCCCTAAACGACAAAGAAAAATAAAAGAAACCACTCGTGTCGATGAACGAACGTTTCTTCGCGCTTTGTGAAAGCGCAAAAGGACGCAAGGTGACATGGCACGATACCTTAACAAAAATTAACAGGGAATGGATCGATAGGTCGGGTGATCTTATCTCGAAACCCTTTGCACTTGACACATTGTATTTTCAAACAATACTCCGTCCAGTGAAATTAAACTGTGTTGATTCCACTGATTCCAAACAGTCAATCGAAACAGGAAAGAACTGTAAAGAAACGCTAAACCTATGATCTATAGGGTGTCCTACTAATGATACCCAGAAGGAAGCAAATATTTTATTATTTCTAGTAAGGAATCAGGACACGTAGATCATTTAATTTAAAATTTACAATAGATTTCGCAATATGAAGGTGGCCACAATTTTCTTAAACTGAATACTACATTTGTTCAAATTCAGTCATGTATGATGCAATAAAATTCAAGGTTACAAAAAACGAAAAATGAAAGAAATAGTTTGTAGATGGCGTTACGTTAGTTATACTGTATATCGCCACTATTTTATAGGTCACACAGGTGTGGTCGTTCAAGGCCATTGCCTGATCATTCATGTTTTCCATCATAATATGAAATCTACTGTATAATTTAAAAATTGATTTAAGCAGTCTCATTCCTTACAAGAATCAGTGAAACATTTTCTTTTTCTAGTCTCCTCATACACTACTGCAGACACCCTGTATAGTTATACCAAAGGTGTATACTAAACTGACTGCTGATAGATGTGTATCACTGCAAAGGGTTCTCATAGAGAAACTTGAAATACATTGAAGAAAGGATCCTAATTCGCCTGCTTTCGTACGTATATTTACAAGACGCCTGTAAATGGACGTCCGGAGTCTGGGCAATTAGTATAATCAGCAAATCACATAGTGTTGCACTGACGAGCCCAGTTCACTACCAGAGACACCCTAATTAAACTGTTCAAGGTCACTTCTCAATGAGCATGGAATATTTCATTTTTTTATACGACACCTTACTTATATCCTATTTGTCTTTTGCTTTCGTTGCTACATTCACTTTCTCACTTTTTATATTTTAACACATTGACTATTAACACAGTGAAACATGCAGAACTTAGTACAGCAGATTATAATACTTTCTTCTCCATATAAATCACTAAGAACCCCAGATCTTCCATGATTAAATAGCTACACTTCTTATTTTATATTGTTGCTGTAATATAAAGCATAGGTAGATTTTTAAACTTGAAACTCAATTTGATGTGCCGGTCACTGGTGATCACTACAACAGTCAACGTGTTAACCATCATGTATGCATTATTTCAGGTTGTTGGAGTCTTATGGCATAACACATTCAACTTATCATCATATTATTCAGGTTGAATTTATAATATACACATGAACTTGCTTTCTTGATTTTTTCAAGGTTGTGTCAGTTTGAGATTTCAGGGTTACTGATATACAAGGTGTTCCATGCAACTGGGTGGAGTTGTAGCTTTAAAACTGTTGGAGGTAGAAAATCATAGATAGTGGTTTAGTAACTCACCTGAAACTGTAGAACTCAGGCAAATAATCATAGTGTTTAATGCTACTTATACCAAGAAGAAAAAGAAGAAGAACACAATTTCATAAAGCAAGTTTGAATGGTTGATGACTTGCTACATTCTTATGTTACTTTTATACACTCCTGTGCAATTACATCTTTTTTAAAATGGAATCTCATGCTTTGAAGTGTCCTAATCAATACAGCGTTGCATCCTCTACAAAAAGATATTAACAATGCTAAGTTTGAACATCGATAGTTTAGAAAATATTTGGTTTTTAGGTTTATAAAATAGCATACAACTCTATTGACAGATTTATTTATAGTTTTTTTTATCTCTATGCACTTGTTCACATTAGCATGGAGTTAAAATAATTTTTAAGTGTAACATTGGCTGACAATAGAATTATTCATTGTAGAATAGCATTATTCATGTTAATTTACAGTTAAATATAACTGCTGATCTATTTACAGGCATAATATTGCTAATATTTGTTAGTAATCATTATAAAAATGCATTGACTAGTGCATCCACTAATAAAAAGTTCCATTTTAAAAAATTGCAATTGTACTAAACGTGGAGCATCCAAAATCATTCAATTGTACCTTATTAAACATCGTACTACCTCCAATCTTTTCAGAGTCATAATTACACCCAGTTGCTTGCGACGTTCTGTATTTTAACAGAACTGAAACATTCACCAGTTAAATGGGCAAGTGACCTTGAAGAGTCTACCTCCAGGCATCCCAGCAACAGCACAGTACTTTCATAACACGAAAAACCGAATTTTTCTGTATATAATGAAAATGATGACAATCTTGTCCAGCTCGTCGGAAAAGCAACGCCTGTAATTGGCATAATCGACACACGATGCACTCAAGGACACCGTGTTCTCGTAGTCGTATGTCGTTCTCTTAAAATAAGAATATAAAATTATATAAAACTATCAACAAATGTACACGTCAGTAGAAAAAGTCTCGAGAATAATAAAACGCCAAGGAAACGAGAGAGTACGCGATCGACTTTCGGGTTTTACTTCAATCTCGAATCTCTTCGTATTCTTTTCTATTCAATGATTCGTGTTACAGTCGATCTGTGGTAGCCCAACAACTATACATATAGGCCAACTACGCCGATACTACACTCGTTGTTCATTGAACTCGTTCATCGTTCCACTAGAGCCGATAAAATGAAAAACAAACATACGATTAAACTAACACAAGACACGTCTACCGTCACATTTTTTCAAAATGCAAATTACTATATTCCTACATTGTTCGAACCAACACTAACCATTAGACATCTTGTAACAAACTTCATCAAACGTTAGAACTGGCAAGCTTGAACGCTATAAACAAAGACTACGGTCAGCTGTTAAAATGCTAAAATTCAACTGAAGATAGAACAGAAATTGTTTAAAACAATTTTTAAAAGTCTGAGAGAGAACACAAATATCACAGGTTGGCAAGCCGCGTTCTGGTTTCTTGTAAAACGGACTAACTGACAGAATGTTTACATGAACAAAGGACTACGTAATGTTTATCGGGAAGATTATTTAAACGAGGCGGTACGGATTCGAGCAACCGCAACCCGAAAGTCGACGAACAGCGCTGTGTCGATTGAGCTTTGTGCATTTGAAAAAGTATACGAAATCGAACCGAATGGAAAAGGGGAGAAAGTACGCGAATATTTCAGTTGGCGGGTGCGTTCACCGATGCTCTCCGTGTTCTTCGTTCGAGGGCGAATGATTCTTCCGTATCGACGCTAGAGCTACCTCGACTGCACTTCTTCCTCGAATTTCTCTGTTCGTGCTACTTCTGCATTGTTTCTTTTTTTGTTCGTTTGTTTAAATTTTGTTCGAAAACGGGTCGTTCTAAATATCACCTTTTCGCTAGAACCCTGAGATACGGATTTACACGCGGCTCGATGACGCGGTCGGTAATCAAATCGGCCGAGTACAATGGTTTATGCCTGGTTTCCTCAAGTACACCCTCCTTCAGCACGCAATGAAGTGAAATTTGACAACAACCTACGAGTATCGGAATTTTTGTTAAATAATAGAAGCATAGAGGAACACTAAACTGATCAGTAGACTGCGGATGTTTATGCAAATATGTATTTCATTAACAGAAATAAGAAAACGGAAGCTTGAGAACAATTTTTGTTGTAAAGATCGTAAGAGTTTTAATTTTCTATTTCTCTTCTGTGTCAGCACGAGACTCAAAATCATGAATTGCATGAATATCCACAGTCCAGTGATCATGGTACCCAGTTCAGTACACAGACTGTCGCCTGACATGTACAGAGTGTTTAAAAAAAATACTCACAACTTATAGGATAGATAGTACTTATCAGACTGAATATAAAATGTCTAATAATAAGTTGTGAATTCTTTTTCTTAGCACCCTGTATACGTACCACAAAATAGCTGCCTAAAAACTGAATAGACAAAAACGTTTCTACACTGTTCAGAATAATTAGAAGTCTCCATACCTCATTAAGGTGCTAGACGCTATGATTACAAATATTATATTTAGACAACAGGTGTTTATGCAAATATCCACTTACAAGTTTTAATACTTCTCTATGTTAACATAAGTAAAGAAGTATGTATTTCCTGGTATATTTTGTTCCATGGGAAATTTTTTATATTCTTCAGTTCGTATCATTCTTATGTTTCACATTATTGAATATGTTAAACTGCACAAACACCCGCAGTCTAGTTACAATATTAAATACACACTTCTTTCAAGATTACTGAAAATCCTGAGCCTGTAATTATTTTGAGCAGCGTATCTCACGACGATGTAAAGGTAGAGAAATTCTTGAAAGAATTTTTGAAACAATTCCAAGACATTTCACATTCAACGTGGCCAGGACAGATACACAGAAACGCTTTGTACGTTCGACGAAGACGGTCGAGTTCATTGCGTGCCTCGGAACGCAAATACAAAAGTTCCCGGTTCGTAAACGGTATAAAAGATACGGTGTTGTGCGCGACGCAGCAAAAACGCGATCGAAAATTCTTCGTGTCGATTCGAATCGACGACATGGTTGTTGCTCCTGAAAATCTCGCCGGATCGTTGTACCGAAAGAAAGAAAACACGCGGACAACCCTATGGTTGGATAGATCCCAACCGAATCGGATACGCTCGAGAGTAGAAGTTGTCGACGATATTAAAAAACGTTTAGAAGTCAGCTAAGATCGTGTGTTTAACCATTTATGTGGTAAAAAATCCTTTAAGCTACGCTCTTTAGAAGTCTACCGTTACTGTATCAAACTCTTTCTCTCCTTTTATCCCTAAATACCTGCGTGTGAGTGTGTCTGTGTGTATACTGCTGTACTTTAAGAATAATAATCGTCCAGCGTCATTCAAAATAACTTTCCACTGGTACAAAAAGCTCACTACCCTTCTGTTGTCCTCGACGAACAACGAAATCGTTCTTACAGGAGCGCCATCTCGCGGTGAACAGTCGGTAGCAACTGTTCCAGCTGGCGAGACACCCGTCCCGGACAGTCTAAAGTCGTTCAATATGCTTCGTTGCTGAAGTATACCGAGTCCGTTGACTCTATTCCCAGCATCGATCATGCGCTGTGCGTATCGTTTCAGTGCTTTTAATCATTTTCTTGGCTCTTCTGTACCTGGACATCCAGAAACTGTCTGTCGAAATTGCATGTACAAAATCCTGCAACGTCTTCAACCGTGAGGAGGCTTCATGCTAGCATGGCGAACCGTTTTACGAGTGTTCCACCTCCTTCACGTAAATATTCCAGGGACGCTTGCTTTGAAAACGAGTATAGTCCTTGCGACACGTCCCAAACTATCCTCCAGGAGGAATACAGATTGAGAATGAGCCTTGTGGCCTTGAAGAGGGCGGAGAACGCGACTGGAGAGTACGGTACCAGTCTGAAAACGTTCGTCATGAAATGATGCGTTCGCCACGATGATTTAGGAGGTAACATCGTTCACATGTTGTACGCCACGTAGATGGGATCTAACTGGTCTGCTAGGAAACCGTCCCGCAGGTGCATACGCTGTTTTTCACCGCGAGAGTTTATTGGAACCACTCCAGGATCCACCACGACCACCACGCCAACCACTAGATGATGTTCCTCGAGGACTGCGCTGGTCACCAGGGCTACCAGGTCCAGAGCTTCGCTCTCGCTACCGTCCAGTTCCACGACGACCACTAGGAGGTTCGTCCAAGTAAATACAGCGCTGTAAAAAATTATATTTATAGATATTAGAAAAACAGATAATTACTGTTAGTTCTGTTTGTTACTGTTCACTCCACTCAAGGATTAGTTTAAAACATCCAACGTCTTCATGGATTCTATTCACTCACCATTCAGCAATCTTCTTGTGACACCTCATCACGCTGTTCTCAATGTCAATAGGATGATACCGCATTCCTCTGAGCAGAATAGCCTCGTCGAGGGCACCAACCACGAAAACCGCGTCATGGAGTTCAGCATCGCCAGGAACGAGATCCGCCTCCGCGGCCGTTGTGTCACCGGGTACGTCGCTGATGACGGATTGCTGAACGCTCTCGGTACGCCTTAGGAATCCCAAATAACCAGTTCTGGCGTACACCTCGTTCGTGTTGCCCGTAACGAGGCGAGCGTTGAAATGATCGGCGTAATCGCTCTCGTCTCCGTAGATCGTGAAGTATCCGCTAGCGTTGTGAGCGGATTGCACCCAAATTTCGCCTAGGTGCGAGTCTCCGCACTGTCCCTTCGTCTCTGGGTTCGCTATGATGACTTTCACTCCTGGTAACAGTTTTCCAGACTCCATCAGGCACAAGGAGTGAGGACTGCCTCTTTCCACCAGAGACACTCGATCGTTTCGCAGTGCACGGAGGTCTACGTATACCGTTGACGGCTCTGGACTCGACGCACCCTGTTGGAGAGAACGATATTGTCTCAGGTGACTTACAATCGGTTTGAACTTGGTGAACGTAGTCGTTTGCTTTGAACAACGTCCTACAAACCTGCAAGCAAATGGCCGTGTTCACTCTGCACCCAAACGAGGTCGACACAGCTCGTGGACTCAGTCCCAAAGCAGAGAAGAGTTTACTAAAGCTTGTTGTGAGTGCAATTCGTGGTCTCTCTTCAGCAACCACTACGCATGTTCTAACACAGGCCAGACTGACTCCTCTGGCTTTCAAAGCGTGAACAGAGGAGCCAAGGCCCTTGGTGCACAGCTCCATCACACCGTACGAGCAGAATGTGTCTCTGACCCTGGACTGACTGACTGCTGATAGCCACAGTGCTGGATTAGCTTCCACCTACGATGAAAAGGGAGAATATGATGAAAATAATTAGGTTATAAATCTTTATCTTCAGTTTTGAGGTTGTCTACAGACACGAACCTCTGACGGAGGAATAAGAATGGAATGATGACCGCTGTATATGCTGCTCAAGCACCACAAAGCGAATCCTAGTCCAGAATAGGGGTCCAAACAGAGAGCTATGTGCCTGGATGGGTACAATTCGCATGCTAGCTTCATGGCACGGCACAGAGATGTGACTGCTGCGTGAGACATCTTTATTCCTGCGAGCATTCCTGTCGTCGACACACTAAAATCCAGATAAGCCAGCATCTCTGCGGTTGGAGCTCGATACATTACAGGAAGCTTCTTCTTTGGCATGTCGTCCATGTCGAGAATCGTTGGCCAACTCTTTATGTCCACTACGTTGTTCGCCTCCTGTGTTGGATCATTCGGTAGTATCATTAAGTCAATCTTGTACAGTTGTTTAACGCTTTAACTGCATTAGAGACTCTGAGGAACTGTGTAGCAGTTAAAAGGTTAAATCACCACTGCAAATGATTTATAATGAAATGGTGAAAGCTGAGAAACATGAATGTACCTTTGTCTTCAGCAGTTTCAGGATATTTTGGTTGGTAAGCACGAGCACAGACTTACTGACGTCCACGATCATGCGAACGGTCGGCAGAGTAGTCTGCAAATTCTGAGGATGAGGTGGCCTGATGGTGACCGGTACCGCTCCAACGTACAGACAACCATAAAACGCGCATATCAAGTCGGTACCAGGGGGAAATATCAACGCCACATGGTCTCCCGTATTGATTCTTCCACGGTCCAGCAGCAAGTTTCCTATTCTCTCAGCTTTCTTGTGCAACTGAGAGCAGGATAACGAAGTGGCCACGGCTCCTTTCGCGTTCAAGGACGTGAAGATCACGTGATCTGATGTACTGACCGCACGCCACCGAAGGATTTCTGAGATGAACTGATACTGAAATTCAATACATAAATGATGAACTACAAAGTGATGATGATAAGTGGCAAAAAGGAGAATGTTGGGGCTAAGTCTTTAAGCTGTGGATCTAATAAAGATCTGACAGGTAAGTAAAAGGGACACAGTGGACACAAACCTTTTTAGCGTTATCACTGTCCTCATCCAGGACACCCATGTCGCGTCCTTGAGCCGAGGCCAATCTATTACCCTGAACAATGTTGCCCACCATCACACTGGCCGGACCAACGTCTGCAACAGAATCCCCCGCTACACGCCCCCGCACCATTCCGTTAGTATAACCAACACAAACACTCAACCCAATAATGAGTAGCTCACACACTCTCCCCTGACTGAGGCCGGATAATCAAAGCTAGGTTCGTTATCATCAAAAGGTGATTAAACGCACGCCTTGTACAGGCATGCTTGGGTAAAGCATTCCATGGATTGTTAGCTATCAGGTCGTCCCATAAGTAATGCAAAAATGTCCGAAGTTCCTGTCTTGGCTTGGTATACCAGCCCTAATACCTGAAATGAATGACTTACGAAAGGTCAAGACCTGACTAAGTGCTTTTTGGGATGAAGCTATCGTAGAGACGCAAAGACCAGGCATCTCAAGGTCACGACCTCCTCTTCATTTTGTTAAATGTTCTTTATTATACGTTTTAGTGTCTGATATCCATTATTCTATTTAATTCTACTTTTCAAAATGATAACATCTTCAAAGCAGGATTTTGCATGTGTCTTGTTTTGATCTGTGTAAATGATAGGCGACCTCAAAGTGCCTACTTTCAGTGTCCATACCAGGGTCTCAAGCGTAGTGGCTGATAAATGTAAAAAAAACTAGAATATAAAGAATTTCTGGTTAACCATTAAAATTTAACTCTAGTATATGGAATTGCTGCAACAGCTTACAGGTTTCTTGACAGTGGCTATGGATATGGTTGTAGCTGTTTAAATTTTTTATATTAAACATCATTACTGTTTTTTTTAATATATCCACCTTAAGAATCAGAAATGAGCAAATATTTTGACAGTAAAGAAATAGAATGGAATTGGAACTTTCATAAAGATCCAAAATTTAAAGTTAAGTTTTATACAGAAGTCTGGTCACAGATCCTTGTGTATTCTAGAGTTTGTTTATATTCATCAGCCACTACATGTTGAGCTTGGTCCCATAAAGGAAAGCGTTCGTCCAGGTAGTGAACACACCTCCGCAGCTAGTACCTGTGCAACTGATGATGTTTCGTTAATTATACAGCGAGTGTAAGATGTCTAATTAAAGTGCATGAGACTGTATCAATGAGTATGTTTGATAAACAATGTTATTCTCTGTTTAGATAGGCGATAGTGCCAGTGAAACGGTGCGTGTGATATATTCAGTGTGTGTAGATGATAGTATTAGCGTGCGCGAAGCGTGTGGTCGCTTTCAAAAGAATTCTGAAAAGGTGACTTCAACCTTGAAGATCAGCCTCGGATAGATCTGATGACTTTGATGAGGGCCTTTCGAACACTGAAATCCAAAAAATATCATAACGATTCAAGAACCCACCGTCAACGATGCAAGATACAGAAACTTTGCAAACTGAAAGAATGTCTGAAGAAAGTTGACTACGGCATTCCTTTAACGAGATCAAATCTTGAGTCATTTCCGAACGGAATGATGATGAGGGGATGATAAACATTCTCTGGGTATCACAGACTTTTGCATTACTTATGGAGCGAACTGATACTTGATAAAAACAACGAAACCAGTGTTCTTCAAGGAGTACCATCATCCAGCGATGTGAAATTTGTGATTGCAGAGTGTTCATGTGGAAGTATCAAGCACAGTTAGCGTTCCTTGGAGCGTACACGGTCAACCGACGGTAATTTCACATCGCTAGGAGCTTCTGTTGTTAAGGTTGGGTCGCTACAGGGTGTTCGGAACTCAGCCAAAAGAAAGAAGGACGCAAATCATAGAATAAACATGCTAAGCGTCAAGTACGTTTTAGTGTGTGTTTACGTGTGTGGGGCGGGAGGTTAACAATACATGATATGTAGCAAGAGACGGTTATATACTTTGTACATCCGTGTGCTGTATTTACTAAAGCCTACTGACGACTCTGTACGAAAGCGTAAGTGTTACGTTTCTCCAACTGTACGAGTATTCGAGATATCATTCATTCTCTCAGTAACCATTCTCATAAACATGTTCAGCGAAGGCAGTCCGAAAAATTGGCGGAGACCAATATCGAGTACACCAAGAACGTTTCTTCTTCTACAACGTGTGTTTTGGTCGGACGATCCTCCGCCAATTTCTTGGCTGCTCGCTGGAAACCATAAATACTTATAAAGAGACAACGCAAGGAAGAAAATGTTACGACAGAAAAGAACGTATATAGGTCCTTGTACTTGCTGACATTCATGTAAATTCATCGTAATCGAATCCGTGAATTTTCGACCGGTACCTGGTGTATATCGGGGATAGTACTCACAGGTGAATGTGCGACCGCTTACCTGAATGGACCTCGCGTGGTTTCGGTAGATTGGTAACGCAAGTGTGCGGACAAAGCAGAACATTTGCCGGGTGTAGAGTACCCTCTAGAAAACGTCGTTTCGTTTCTGACAGGTGAATACCACCGAGAGGAGTTTTCGGGAGGTAATTCGGTGGGACCAGCGCCAAACAGTATATTCCGACCGCGTGAATGGAGTCCACCGCCTGGAGAACTCGGGACATCCACTGGAAGCTCTGTGGAAATATAGATCCTGTTATTCATACTTCTCAACAGCAACAGAAATGTTAATACAGATGGTCCTGGTGCGAGGACACCTTCACTTGGCAGTCAAGGACATACGGACAGCTCATTTCCTCAGTTTCGTATACTGACAAGGAACCAGGTCTAAGACAGTCGCAAGGACCAGGGCCAAGATGAGAGTCAAAGTGGAATTTATCCCAGTGGCTTAACACATGAAACTAAAGAAATGCCTTGATTCTTGACCAAGTGAAGATCCTACAATAATATTTCTTCTTCAGGGCTTCAGGGTTATGCTACCTTTCAAAATCATTGATAACTTTTCAGTCACCACTTGTTCACTATAGAGTGCCAAGTGAATTTCAATGATCTTCTGAGAACCCTGGAGAGTAATAGAGTTCTCAATGAAAACACACCTCTTCCTCGCTGCAATCGGGTCGTTGTTCCGCTACAACGCATATTCTCTCATCCCTCAGGACACGCACGCTGAAGACAGCTATTCTCCCACGATAAATGAACTTCATCGGTTCCACAGCCAGCACGGTAGCAATGATATCATCCGCGTTGTGCTTCCTTCCGGTAACTGTCATGAGACCATCCCGCGAGCCGCATACGAACACCAAGCCTCCAGGGCCCAGGAAACCCAACAAACCGGAACGAGTGTACTCCACGTCTCCCAGTGGACTTCCATCAGCTTGTAAGGGGGATACCTTGAAGGTATTATTCGTCAGACCCTGAAGTCCCCAATATTGGTTCCCGGTAGTTGAACTGTGCACGCAGATCTCGCCAACTTCGTCGGTTTTGCAGATGAACGGTTGTCCTTCCATCTTGATGACAACCACGATACCTAAAAAACACATTTGCGATGTAATTTCTGTGATGCGGTATCATTCAAGAAAGTCCAGTCGCATATCTTCAAGGTGTTTTCACGTACTGGAGGGATCTCTGTATATAAAACTGAAACTCACTTCCAGGCATCACTTGTCCACAATCCTGAAGCGTCAAAGAAGTCAACGAGTTCTCCTGATCGACTCTGACAACGCCATAGCTCAATCCAGACATAGACAGAACTCCTCTCCCTGTAGCGTTCACTCCAGCTCGGCCTGGTCGCCTAACAGAAACGGTCAGAGCCTCGCTGGACGACGCACAGGGGCAGACAGCGTCGGGTCTGAGGCCCTTGGACTGGAATACGGAGAGGAATTGATCGCAGGAGGACAGGGACCACGGATTGGCACCATCCGCGACCAACAACAGCCTCAGCGAGGACAGAGATATGTCCTTGTGATCCTTCGTAGCTAGGAGACCCCAATGAAGATCTCGTGACTTCACCACAGCTACACTGGCCCGGTGTTTCGTGATCATCTGCATCCAGCTTGCAGGATTCACCTTCATCAATGCATACGGGATGAAGATCACGTGCATTCCATTGAGCACGCTGGTTAGGGTACTGTGCCAAAGACCGACTTCTCTCTTGAAGTCTAATACACAGACTGCGTTCTCGCCTTCGGTGTAGCCGCAAGCTTGAGTCAGAGCTCGACAGTGAGACAGCATGGCTGACCGGGTCACTGTCACTCCCATCACAGAACCATCCTTGTCTGTGGTGTATTCTATGTAGGCTGGTGTATCATCGGTTAATCGCGGAGGAGGCAGCCAATCCTTTGGTGTTTTACCCAAGTGTTCCGTGACAAACCAGTGGAGCTTTGGCCAGCCTTTGAAAGCTACCACCTCGCCTGCTGCGGTTTTCGGTAGTCCTTTCAAGCAGGCTTCGCTGGTTAACGCCACCTGTAAAGGATTTTAGCGGTTTAGATGTTTCAGGGCCCTGAGCGTTTAGAAAGGTCCATTCAACTTCATGCACGAATTTAATGTTTGCTAGATGTTTGGAAAGTACTTTTCAAGCTTTCGTAGCCTGGGATTTCACAGTAATTACTGTTTGAAGCTTCCAGTTATAGACTGTGTCAAGTAGGATGCAGCAGACATTGTAGCCAGAGCTGAAGAAGCTCCTCAGGGGTCTGAAGACACATTGATACTGTATTCGCCTATCGTCAGACTTCTAAAGAAGCTGACTGCAATGTCTGACACATGTCAGCCTCTGACAATAATGACTGTGAGATCTTTGAAACGTTTCACAGATAGGTCTCACGAGACTCAAGAGTTTAATGAACATTTCAAATCAGATACTATGAAGCTAGAACATGTAGTTGACCTGAATTCCACAGCTTCCCAGGAGAAAACCAATTTGCTGGGAGCCAGCGTCTCGACGGGTCAGAGGTACTTCGATGGGCACAGGTACGATGCCAGCCTGAAGGCAGCCGTAGAAGGCGCACATAAAGCTTATTGGATCGTTGTTTGGATACACCAGAGCGATTCTGTCGCCAGGTTTCAGGCAGCAATCACCGCCACGACTTAGAGCCTTGTTCAACAGCGTGTAGGCTATTTTGTGAGAGCGACTCAGCAGTTTTCCATAGGTTAACGTTACACAGAGCTTGCCGTTTGGATCGAGGACTGTTGCCACTGGTGCCTTGTACGTTGCTGATCCGTACCTGAAAAAGAAAGAACTTGGTTACCCCTGGGTAGTCTGAATCTTATGATACCATTATAGTGAATAGGAAAGAAACTATTTAATGGAAATGTCCCTGGTGCCCTTTTTTCTGATTTATTTTTAAATCTTCCTTCTTAGCAGTTCCTGTTCTTTTCTTATTGTCTCTTTCTAATCAGCATCACTAAAACTATTCTTTGTTAGTGTCTCATTTTCTATATGAAAATTTATACATTTAGGATTATGTATTGTGAGTTTGAAGATTTGTTCTATCTCTCTGTTTACAAGTAACAGTCACAAGTGAGTGAACCCTGGTCTACCTTGTAAACCTTATACTCTGCAATGGTTGAGTCTAGGATTTCACCGGAACATGCTTCACGCTGGTCAAACAAGATTAATTTGCCGCGTGACGAGAAGATTGCAACGACCCACGCTATACCATTTCTCATAGTTTCAGAGACGTTAACCCGTAATACTCTTAATTTTACAATCTGCAAGTACGTTTCATGATTGCCTTTTACATTCACTGGACTTTACAAAGTGATTCTTAAAAACTGGGACAGCTTATGGCTGTTTTTTAAGTAGACACAATGAACCGTAATCTGTTATAAGTAATCCTATGGAAGGATAGCTAATTTGTTACATGTACTTTATTTATAATTGTGCTGTTTCTTTTAGATTTCCAGGTCATCTAAAATATCCTACTGAATGACTCTTTTTTACATAGTTGTATAGCAGAGACAAAGCTGAATACAGAATGCAATTTCTGAGTGACCTTGATATGTTATAGGCCTTAAAAATTCATCAATAATAACACTAACAACTTGCGCTACAGATAAGTTTCAATATTTCAAGATTCTTAAAATCTTCAGTCACATAGGTGTCCAACAGATGTAGCAGCTATGCCACTCTCATGAAGAATATGACCAGCAAAGGCTAGATTAGATGAGAAAAGAAACACCTAAGCCATGATTGAAGTATCCTCTAATTAGGTCAATATTAATAATTTTTTATGAATATATTATCATAAAACTGTGGATGTTTATGCAATCTAATATATCCACATTGGTAAATGATGGATATTTAATAACTTAGCAAAATAAAAATTACATTTATCTGTTGTAATAATAATTGTAAATATTACATTTATTTAGCTGCATTGACATAGAAAATAGTAGGAAGTTTAACAATGTATATTAGCATAAACATCCGCAGTCTAGTTATCACATTCATTTTGCAGGAATGTCTCATTACATGTTAACAATATTCACAATATTTAGCTGCATTCAATTTCATTCTGATTGTTTTACACTATTCCATTAAGTTATTGACATCAAATTGCAATCTGGCTGCATCATTCTGTGAAGTGGCTTCTTGAAGACGCTTCTGACTTTTTAGAACTGTTTTCTTTTTCAATAATTTCTCTGTGTACTCAATTGATATCTATGTCTTTAGGTACTGCACCAGCTGAAGTTCAGCCACGTGTCTCACCTTTGTATAGCAGCCTCCAGAGACCTAGGCAAACCGGCGGCAACCGACGAATGTTCCCCAACAGCCGAGGTCATAGAGCCCCCTTCAGGCTTGGGTGCATTGGGATCCTTTGGATTGGCTGCGATTTCCAGCTCAATGTCATCATCCTCATAGAACTCCGGCAACGGTCGCCTCTTAGGTCGCTTCAGGGTGTTGAGCAGCTGTTGAATCTTTGCGGAGACCTTCCAGCGACCCGTGGTACCAGTATTATTCTGATCCTCCACCACGTGATAACGGTTCACACGATCAGCTCCGGGTCTCCTGGTCGATTGCTGAGTCGCCGGCGTGTTGCTGGTATGCGTCACATCAGGAGGCTGGATGTTGCAGTACGCGTGAGGAGCATACTCAGCTATGTCTGTTATGTCTGCACCAGGAGGTCTCCTGGCTGGTGGTCTCGGTGGAGGAGGCGTGTCCCGAGCTGAACCAGTGCTGCTCGTATCCGACAAACCTGTTCCTGAAGAGCAATTATTAATTAGTATTGCTTTATGACGAAACAATGAAAAATTCTTGAATAGAGTGGATGTTGCTGAACAGCCGTGCGGAGAACGCCAATGGGCGTTAAGAGTACATGGTTAAGATATACGATTCTGGGTATTCCGCACGTGCAGTACGGACGGGTTGCAAATTATGGTATTTTTACATATACTGCAATTTATGAGAGTTTTGATAGATTGTAAGACTTAGTAGGTTAAATTTAATACTTGTAACAAGTTGTACGTTAAATTACTCTTGTATGGTTGCTTCCAGTGACGATATGAAGAATTTTAATTTTATATTTGATCAAATGTAAAATTCGACAGGACGAAAAGTATGAACAAATGCTTTTAGCATAACAGTTAAAACTGTTAAAAACCTATAGATCACAGCTTTATGATGAGATAAATAAAAATTATTGTATAATGTGAACGTTCCCAACTACACGTGCGGCGAACGCCGATGGGCGTTTAGAATTGATGCTTAGAGTATACGCTTTTACGAATTCAGCACGAGGCGTACAGACAGGTTGCAAATTTGAATATTTTTACATATTCTGCAACTTATGCAAATTATGACAGATTCTAAGCCATTGTATGTTAAATATAATACTTGTAGGCTGTCCGACGTGAAAGTAATCACGTACAATTGCCATATAAAGAACTTTAATTTCAAACTTCGTTATCAAATCTAAAATTCAAAAGTACGAAAGGATATACAAATGCTTTTAGCGTAACAGGATAGTCTGATGTCCTTAAGAAAGTTAAAAGTCTGTAGACTATTTTTTTCTGACAGGACAGTTAAAAATTCTTGAATAATTTTGTCAACTGAAACCAGCCGTGCGGACAACGCCCATAGGCGTTTAGAGTATATAGATAAGACATACGATTTTAGGAATTCCGCACGTGGGGTACAGACATGTTGCGAATTTGAATATTTTTACATATTCTGCAACTTATGCAAATTGTGACAGATTCTAAGCCTTTGTATGTTAAATACAATACTTGTAGGCTGTCATGCGTTGAATTAATCACGTACAACTGCTTCCACGAACCCTATACAGAATTTTAATTCTAAATTTGATTAAATCTAACAATCAACAGTACCAAAGTATGTACAAATGCTTTTAGCCCGACAGAATAGCCAGATGTCCCCTAAACTGTTAAAAATCTGTAGACCATAACAGGAAAGACACCGTTGATTAGAACCATCGTTTACAACGTTCCACTAAAGAATCGGAACGGAATTTACTCAACCCAAATACTTCAGGGTCACACATCGAGACGTAGTATCTGTACAACGCATTCCCATTAGCGATCATGATAAACGGAATCGAGAAGTGGTGTGTGGCTGTTCGATGGAAAAGTCGCATAACCTGTTCCATCTTTTGCTAAGTGCAAATAGACAACCTATTGCGAGTCACCTAACCGAACGTAAGTACGCAAGAAATTTACCATGCGTATGAAGTATGCGCCAATAAGAACATAAATTAGAATTTTTCTTATTTCAGTTTTATCGGAACGATTATTTTATTTCTTCGGACATAGTAATCAACAGTATCGATTGCTATGGTCATTTTTATTCTGGGACCCTGTAGTTTTAATTCGAGAACACTGAAAAATGGTCGGTGACCCATCCTGGCGCTGACCATGACTAGGGGTGCTTAACCTTGGTGGTTGCACCAGAGTCGACGTTGCCTGCGTTTTTTGTTTTGAAGTTCTTTATTTCAGGCTTTAAAAACTATTTCAAAAATATTATGAAGTTAAAATAAACCAACAGCATATGTAGCTTGATTATTGTAATACGCATAACACATTGGCGCCTTGAGAATATATCTAACTTTGTTAGAATAATAACGTTCATGATTTTGATGTGAGCGGTGCATAAAACTCAAATGCAATAATTTTGGACACTGGCCCTTTTTATACCAAGGTACAGAATCGTTCTTCAGACTTATGTGGATAGGCATCCAAATTTGGTCTTTTGAAGTTTCAGATTTTGGTTACACGAATTTTGTTCACAAAACATTTCGTCACATGAAGTTTGATTACGTGAATGGAAGTCACACGAGTTTTGATCGAAGAAATGTTGGCTATATGAATTCTGATCACACGAATTTTTATCACAAGAATTTTTATCCCAAATGTGTTGGCTACATGAATTCTGATCACACGAATTTTGATCACAAAAATGTTGGCTACACAAATTTTGTTCACAACAATGTTGGCTACATGAATTCTAGTCGCACGAATTTTGGTTACACGGATTTTGATCACAAACATGTTGGCCACACGAATTCTGGTTACACGAATTTTAGTGGACGCCGAAAAAATAGGTTTACCTGTCGGGCCACCAGCGCCAGGACTCTCCTCAGTAACGACGCTGTCCTCGTCGCTGCTGGACTCTCCACTGTCACGACGTTCCCTGTCAGGACTTCTGGCCATCACGGAGGTCCTTTTCGATGGCATCGGCAAGGATGGCTTCGGTCGTCCTTGCATCGCTGCCAAAGCCTGCTGCACCGCCTCTTGGCGCACCTCTGTGCATTCAAATTCCAATCATTAGCGAGGTCGATCATCAATTACCAAAATCCTCTGCATCATTATGAAATAATACGAATAACATTGCAACATAATTATTACAAAATACTTTAATATTACGTAGCTAACTCCTTGGTCTGAAACGACGCCTCTCTCATGTCAGATATTTCCGATTCCGAACTATACAGGGTGAGGCATTTAAGACGGGCCGCTCGAATAACTTAATCAACGCTTTGACTGTCATGTTGTATTGGGTGAATATGACAAACTGTCTAAATTTGATATAAAATAACAATAATCCCAAGCGATAGCTTCATTAATCGATTATATCTACTAGTAACATTCATATTTATTTTACTGTTCCTATTTGACCTTACTAGATATATCTACTCATGCTATATTGTCAACTAAATAATAATTGAATCTGAACGTCACACATAAACTCGCAAACTCGTAAACCAATTTCATGAAAGTTCAGTATCTGGAGCAACAAGTTCGTGTGGATTGTCAGCGAGATTAATCGAACGATTAGTACTGGTTCGCGTGTTAATCGAACGTTGATACAAGAGAATCCCGTGGTAATTGAACGTTAATCAGTAGAAATCGCGTGTTAAACGAAAGTTAACAAAACACAGCCGACAAACACGTAAATCGAGCGTTAATAAAAAAGAACGTCCTGTTAATCAAACGTTAATAAAAGAGAATCGCGTGCCAACTCAACCTTAATAAAAGAGAATCTTATGTTAAGCGAACGTTAGAAAAAGAGAATCCTGTGCTAATCGAACCTCGATAAGAGAGTACCCTGTGTTAATCGAACCTCAATAAAAGAGAATCCTGCGTTAATCGAAACCCAACAAAAGAGAATCCTGTGTTAATCGAACCTTAATAAAAGAGAATCGCGTGTTAATCGAACTTCAATAAAAGAGAATCTTATGTTAATCGAACATTAATAAAGGAGAATCTTATGCTACATAAACGTTAGTAAAGGAGAATCCTGTGGTAATCAAACGTTAATAAAATAGGATTCGGTGTTAATTGAACGTTAGTAAAAGAGAATCATATGTTAATCGGGCGATAATAGAAGACACTCGTGTGTTAATCGAACCCTAATAAAAGAGAATTGCGTGTTAATCGAACGTTGATAAATAAGAATGCCGCGTTAATCGAACGTTGATAAATAAGAATCTCGCGTTAATCGAACATTGATAAATACGAATCTCGCGTTAATCGAACGTTGATAAATAAGAATCTCGCGTTAATCGAACGTTGATAAATAAGAATGCCGCGTTAATAAAACGTCAATAAAGAAGAATTATTTAACTAGCGATTACATCAGCCGGCAAGAGGATGGAACGGTAATTGAAGGAAATCGTAATTTGACTTCGAGTAAGCGTACGATATTAAGCTCGATCCACGGAAACAAGGTTCACGAGCATGAGGAATGCGCCTCCGCTCTGATCAGGAATTTCCTGCTTGCGCGGAGTATGCCGTTGCCTCTAAACGAATCGTAAACGTCCGCGATCGCCAGACGGGAAAACATCAACGCGTTCTTCCTTCAGAACTCCCTAATTCATGGGATTCATGGGATTCTAGGACTCTGGATCCAGATCCTAAACACCAGCGCATTTTCTATAAAGTAACACGCTGATCTAGGACGTCCTAGACTCTGGACACCGGAGGATTTTCTTGATCTGACGTGGAAATAAGTTTTCTAAACGATTCATAGTTGAAATTGTTCATCTTGATGAGTACTTCAGAGTATCCTAGGACTCTAGATCCAGGTCCTAGACACCAGAGTATTTTGTATAAAGTAACACGCTGATCTAGGACGTCCTAGACTCTGGACACCGGAGGATTTTCTTGATCTAACGTGGAAATAAGTTTTCTAAACGATTCATAGTTGAAATTGTTCGTCTTGATGAGTACTTCAAAGTATCCTAGGACTCTAGATCCAGGTCCTAGACACCAGAGTATTTTGTATAAAATAACACGCTGATCTAGGACGTCCTAGACTCTGGACACCGCAGGATTTTCTTGATCTGACGTGTATTAAGTTTTCTAAACGATTCATAGTTGAAACTGTTCATCTTGATGAGTACTTCAGAGTATCCTAGGACTCTAGATCCAGATCCTAGACACTAGAGTATTTTGTATAAAGTAACACGCTAGTCTAGGACGTTCTAGACTCTGGACACCGGAGGATTTTCTTGATCTGACGTGTATTAAGTTTTCTAAACGATTCATAGTTGAAACTGTTCATCTTGATCAGTACTTCAGAGTATCCTAGGACTCTAGATCCAGATCCTAGACACCAGAGCATTTTCCATAAAATAACACGCTGATCTAGGACGTCCTAGGCTCTGGACACCGGAGGATTTTCTTAACCTGACGTGGGAATAGATTTTCTAAATGATTCATAGTTGAAGTTGTTGATCTTTATGAGTACTTCAGAATTTACCAATTCAGAGTATCCTAGGATTCTAGACACAGATCGTAGACCACAGGCCACTTCCTTAGATGTAACACACTAATCTTACAAAGTGTAGTATAACAAACAAGTGTACTATTACAAAGTGTCCTGTTCATCGTAAGATTTTTGTCAACACTGGCACGACTGAGATCACATTTGATATTATAGATCTTCTTGGATACTTCAGAACTTGTCAATTCGTAGGATCGTATGACTCCAGACTCACATCCTAGACCCTAGCAGACATTCTTTAAAGTAACATACTGATCTTAGGCATACAAGACAGCCGAGGATTTTCTTGGCCACTGGAACGGCTGACATTTTTCAATGCCTAGGAGCTGACGACCAGACGTGAAAACAAGCTTTCCGAATGATTCATAGTTGAAATTACAGATCTTGATGATTACTTTAAAGAACACCCCTATTTTCACGATGCATGAATAGTTTTCGAGAAGATTCAAGTCTAAGTTAGAAGATGATAGCGAACGCTGAGTTTTTCAAGTGTTACGATAGCTTCGGACTCTGAATAGAAGATTCAAGTGTTCTCTTCCACATTCGTTACTACTGTTTTCTTAATATTCGCTACGTACAGGGTGTCCCATTTGAATCGATCCACACGAATACCTTCGAAATTGCTGTTATTTTGTTAAACATTAGGCGTATCAAAGCTAAAACCATCAACATTAGTACACTCAACTTGTCAGAGACACTGGCATCGTTGGTACTACTTATCCGCAGTATCAACGTTAATTATAATTACTGCAAACGAGAAAATAAAAAAATAAAAATATTGAATTGAGTTATAAATATCTTCCGACACGTAACAGATTTTTTTTCTTTCTAAATATTCAAACAGTTTACCTGGGCTGCTGACTTTTGCTTCATTTTTGAAGGTATGAATCCATAAAACGTGGACATGCTGCAGAAGCAACAATAATCATCTTTTAATAAATCATCAATGAATTTAAGAAGACAAAATGGAAGTTATTTATGACTCAGCTTAATAAAAATAGGGAAAAACATACCTAAACGACAACACCTGTACATCCTAACACTTTAATGACCGCAAATATTTCGGACATTAATTGTTTTTAGCCACTTACACAAAAATCCTTAATTAACAAACCATTTTACAATACAGTAGAGCCTCGATTATCCCAACAGCGATCATCCTAGAATTGATTATCTTGTGTTACTTATAAGTTAAAATTATCATTAGTGATACTGTGTAGTTAATTGTCTACAGTTATGTATTTTACAATATCATATAAAATTAACACTTGTATGCAGAATATAGTCAGAATGTGAGTCATCTTATTACTAACTGCAGTTCGGATAATCGAGGTCCTATTGTACTTTCTTTACATCGTATATCACACAGTTTCTACTCTATTAATAACTGAATATTTATTTATTATCATCTGTCACAGTTATGCTCATTTATTCAACCTACATGCGTGTTATTCGAATGAATAAAACGAATCGTCGTCGCAGTGTTTAACAAGGAATAAATAAACAGAAGATCGAAAGGATTGTTTATTCAACATGCTCGAAAGCTTCGAGGGAAGAGCGGTCGACGTTCTCTCAGGTTGGACGAGTTATCTCGCAGTTGGTGCGGCGGTAACGGTGCACCAGGTGCAAGATTGCTCGCGCTTCGCTCTTGCCACTAGATAAATGAATCCTCCACACGGAGTTTTACGTACGAAGAAACCGTTTGCTTTTCGTTTCGTTCCGACGAGCACCGCCGCGATACCAGCTTCTCCATTAAAGCTCTACCACCCAGGCAAATTCGAGAAATTATTTTTTCATAGATGATTATTTGTTCATTAAAATTTTACATAATATTAAATATTATTATAATATTCATATCCATTTTATTCATTTTAATTAGATTAGCATTTTCAACTTTATTTAAACGTAAATTTGTAGGATTGATTCAGTTACGAAAAGGTCCAAATAAATTAGGAATTAATGGAGTAATACAACCTTTCAGTGATATAATTAAATTATTTACTAAAGAGATATTTTTTACTTCTAATATTAATATAATATAGTATTTTATTAGACCGATAATAATATTAATTTTTTCCTTTTTTTTATGATTTATATATCCTCTTTTTTCTAATTTATATTGTATAGAATTTAGAATAATTTATTTATTTGTAATTTTATCATCTAGAGTTTATCCTGTTATACTAAGTGGTTGATCTTCAAATTCAATACTTGCAATGATTGGATCAATTCGATCAGTTGCAAATTGAGTGGACAGGAAAATTAGATGTTTGATCCGTTTATTTTGAGAGGCGTAAGTATTCATCGCGATACTAGTTTCCCCGTTAAAGCTAACTCTACCACCCAGACAAACTCGACAAATTCTTGTTTTCATTTCTTTTTGAGACATATGTACAAAATTTGAATTACAGTACCGCCCGTAAGTATTTGGACACCTTCAGATTATCAGAAAAATATTAACACATTGGCGCACACTTGTTTTTCTTCTAAATCGGCCTCAGAAACACTTTTTTAAAATGTTCCTTTGTTGCTATAAGAAATTAGATGAAGAGACGATGCTTATAGGGGTTAATTAATACGATTTCTATTAGTATTTAAAAAAAAATTATAACGGTAACATGTACAGGAATTTTGCCTGATAAGTTTGTGGTCGTTTTTTTAGCAAAAATATACATGATTGCTATAGCCGTCATTTGCGACGATGAGTTAAAGATATTTCAAGTAAAACTTTTCAACATAACTGTGGCCAGTATTTTTTGTCTCACACGTTCATACGGAGTTAATAATAATTAAAGAGGCTTCATTAAAATAAGGAAGTTAACATATTAATCAGGCTCCACGAAGTGTCCAAATAATTATGTTCGGCAGCGTATATTATACATGTCGGAATGGAAATTCGATATTTGAGCTATTTATTTCCAAGTCAGTCGTAAGTATCCACTGGCATACTGGCTTCCCAATTAAAACTCTGCCAATCAAACAAATTCAAGGAATTTTTCTTCTTTCTTTTTTGACAACCATTGGGAACTTCAGTGTTTCAGTTTCTACGCAACTTTTCGAACACCCGATAGAACCGCGAGACGCGAGCGGATTCGGTCAGCGAGTCGCCGCATTTCCGCTCGAGATATATTTGTATCGTTATTACGACATCGTGAAACATCGGGACGAGATTTCTTACGAGCGAAAAGATTCCGCGTGAGGCGCACACGTACACGCGTGCTCACTGAAATCAGGAAAATACACTCTCGAACAAATGGCTGTCGGAAGTTCTCGTGAAATCAATTTTCATGAAATCGATAGTATACTCATTTCCGCTGTTGCAGCCGCACTCATAATGAAAACAGGCCGAACATACGCAAGATTGTTTTACTAGGTTGGTGCATTTGAAATTGACCCAGGTAGAGGCTATGTTTCCTTGATTTATGCCAGGGTACTGTATATGAATGCACTCATTTGCTGCAACGACGACAGAACTAAAAAAAGAACGATTTTAGGGAAAACGGGCTTTAATGTTTCGAATCAGTGCAATTTTATAAGAACGACCTGGTTGCGGCTTTATCTCATCCACCATACTCATCGGATCTTTTTTCAATCGATATTTATTTATTCAGAAGTTTCGGGAATTTTTTGAAAAATAAACGATTCACAACCGAAGGAGCTGTGAGCACTGCTTTCGAAACGATCACGTCGCCAAAGGACACTCCTTTGTACCATAAAGGCATAACTGTTATAGCTAATTATTTTGAAGGATGTATACACGTCGATGGTAACTATTCTGTTTAGGTAACATATCAAAAAAGAAGAAAAATATTGATTTTGAAATTTCTGATTCACAATGGCAATTTCGTATGCACCAACGCAATGATTGTGTAACAAATGGAGCGGATGTCACCAAGGTTCGAGGATTTTTCAAACATAACCCTGCTCTGGGAATTCTTAGAATTTAGGAAGTTCACCGGTGAGACACTGTTCTGTAGACCCTTTTACGCAAAAATTATAAATCTCACCCTGAATCTTGTGCATCCTTCCAATCGATCGCTAATCAGCAAAGCAAAATTCCAAAAAAGGACACGCCGTCGCGGAAACAATTATGACGGACGACTGCAAAGCGGATAGTCTTCACAAAAGGATCACAATACCTCACGTATAACAACTCACTGTGCATAATACCTCACGTATAATGTCTCACTGTGTATAATACCTCACTGTATATAATACCTCATATATAATACTTTACGTATAATACCTTACTGTGTATAATACTTCACGTATAATACCTTACTGTGTATAATATCTCATGTATATAATACCTCACTGTGTATAATACCTCACGTATAATGTCTCACTGTATATAATACCTCACGGATAACACATCAATGTGTGTAATAACTCACGTATAATGTCTCACTGTGTATAATACCTTACTGTATATAATACCTCATGTATAATACTTCACGTATAATACCTCATGTATAATACTTCACGTATAATACCTCATGTATAATACTTCACGTATAATACCTTACTGTGTATAATACCTCATGTATAATACTTCACGTATAATACCTTACTGTGTATAATACCTCATGTATAATACCTCACTGTGTACAATACTTCTCGTATAACACCTCACTGTGTATAATACCTCACGATGTGTAATACTTCACTGTGTATCAGCAGTGTAGTGAATGACTGAATAAGTGCAGTTACACAAAATATCATGAATAATCCACGTCAACCAACGCGTCATCATATCCAACTGATTACCGCCATATTAATTTGTTACGGAAGTCACGGCTAGATTACGGGGAAGGAACAGTTGATTCTGTATCTACGCCACACCTAACAGCTCCGATTGCCATTTACAGTACCGTTTCGAAAATAATCAGTTCGATCAAGTGTTTTCTTTTTTAAATTAAAAAGTAAAAATTCTGTAAAAAATCAGAGCAGCGAAATGATGGCACATTCTGATGGTTTGTCCAAAATATAAATTTGAAAATGGTCACTGACGGTCACCGGTGAACGTGTTAATACCTAAAAATTGGACATGCGATAGAAGTATTCGCAAACTGAATATTTATGAGTGCTTGGAGTTATATTACACAAATAAACGAGTTCTAGTTTAACTTAACCCTTTGACAGCGAATGGCGTATATACAGGGTGCCCCAGGTTCTTACCGACAAACTGTACCAGTATGTTCTATGAATAGAAATAAACAAAAAATGTTACTCAAACGTAGGCTGATAAATGCATTATTAAAAACGGATAAGAAAAATATGAGAGACAATTCGACGTCTCGCCCACGCAACAGATGTTTTTATATATAAATAGAAACATTTAAGTGGAGTTTCAAGAAACTTAACCCGTTGACTGTCGTGGGGGTCACCGGTGACCGGTGCTTCAAATTTTATTCAATCAAACAACTACTAATTCTTATACAATTTGTAACATTATCATTATTATAATAATAATATAAAGTCAGTTCTATACGTACAAATAATAAAATATTTTTTTCCTTCCTGATCTATACTCAAAACAGTAGATTATAATGCGTCTGACTAGGTGTGGCAGTTTCTACTGTAGCATTCAACGTGTTAATTTTGTGGATTAATCTATGATACAGAACATTAAAATTTGACGAAGTTTGACTTTGTTTTCATTCAAACAACCTCTCAAACACATCAATTCCAAAAAACCTACGTACCCCCTGGCTAGCTGGCCTCAAAACAGCCTAATCAACAACCACGAAAAACAAAATACCCTCGACCATCGTTCCTAAAATGCCTCGCCGCTGATATGCAGGGTGAGACACCTAGCATACTCACTTTGCATAACTTTCAAACGAATGCGTTCTATGAAAAATTGTTATACATAATGTTCCACGGTTGGCTGTAAGTTCTCGGCCCTAAATCCTCTGTCAACCAACCGTGGAACACTGTAGAAAGGTTACACGACTTCAAGGGAAATGTTACATAGCGTGTCAACTTTTCTTATAGATGGTGACGTTTCGGAGATTCGAAGGTCGACTTTGTTTCCTCAAATGGGATATGGTATTTTGAGTAAAAATGTATTAACATTCATTTGCCTCAAACCTAATGATTAACCAGATATCATGCTCAAGTTCTGGAAAATCCGCCTCGCCTGATTTAAAGTTAACACGTTGAATGCCGAGGAGGCCTCTGTTCAATTTAATTAAGATAAATAATTATTGATTGTCGCAAAATTCTGAGCAAATTTCATATTGAAACAATAACGTAGCAACAGAAGAACACTACTGAGTACTTAAATCTTTTTTTCCTTACAATTTATTTAAAAAATAGTAAATTATATAGTGTCCTCTTAAGTATGGCTGTTTTCACTGTGGCACTCAACGTGTTGAAGATTGAATAATATCATAGCCGCCTCGTTCACAGGACCTAACGACACTGAACTATTTTCTGTGAGGTACATTAAAAAGTACAATGTTCAATGCACCATCAACGATAACAGAGAATATGAAAGAACGAATTCTGCTAACGTGCATTACACTTATTGTCAGATTCCTTCAGAATCAATTCAGAACGCTGTTTCCTCGTTGATTAACACGTTCCGTGCCGCGTGGGTCGTATGCGGCCCACGCACCAAATTCGATTATTCTGAATAAATGGTAATATTCTTTATATTCCGATTAAAACGAACGCCACAATAATAGTACCGAATGAATGGTATATTATTAGACAATTCAATGTTTGTGTTTTTAACGTTATGTATTTATAGAAACTTATATTCACGCGTCTGACTAGTTATGGGATTTTTCACTGTGGCGTGGAACGTGTTAATACATTAACCACTGTATCAGTGTTAACAGACATCATGTTGAGCTCCTGCTGTATAAAAGATAAACAATCGCGATAAAGCAGTAGCCCTTATGTTGATAAATACTGCCAAATAAACAACGTTGCCTTACACATACCTTCGATGATATTATCCAATCTCTTCCAGGTAACCGAAGCAAATATTCAAGAAACAAAATGAAATATCTCGTGAACTATCGGGTTCAGGGTCAATAAAGATTAATACATTTTTACCCAGAATCTCATACTCTTTCGAATTTCAGTATAAAAATACGAAGTTCCACTTAAAGAAACAAAGTCGACCTTCAAATCTCTGAAACGCCTCCGCCTACAATAAAAGTTCACACGGCATGCGATATCTCCCTTCAAACCATGCAACTTTCCCATACAACGGTTTTCCACGGAACGCATAATTGAAAAGTTCTGCAAGGCGAGCACGATAGGCGTGACAGCCTGTAGAATTTCAGAGGGTCCAACAAAAACCGACCGAATGAAACGTGAAATAAATTCAGCGCGGATGCACCGATTGTCATTGTGCATCGATCGAGCGAAGAAGAGTGAAAGGTGCCGTGAATGGATTCAATGATACTCACCGGAATGATAGCGGCTCTCATTGCGAGTGAGTCTGCGATTGCCGCGTCTGGCAGCGGCCGAGTTCGAGTTGCCGGTGTTTCCGGTCGAGCCGCCAGATCCCGGGGGACTGGCGATCCCGCCAGGTACCAGCCGCCCTCCTGCATGCAACACAACAACAACAACGACACATAGACATTGAAGGATCGCTACGGGGTGGTCTGTGCAGGCTCCTACCGTTCCTAATTCTACGACTCGACCCTTTCGCCACGGTGGACACCATGTTGCTCTCGCGTTCGCCGGATATGGAATCGTCGGTGCTCTGACGAGGGAAGCTACCTTCTGATGGTGCACGCGTTAACCCTCTACAAGGTGTTCCAGGTCTGAACCGACAAACTTTGCCAACACGTTTGGGAGGACATTTTGTGCAAAAAATGGTATATACGCCATGGGTCGATTCGTCTTCGTTTTCGAGACACGAAAGGGGAAAGTAGTATGAACCACGAGTGAGCAGATGCATTCGGGCTATTTAACTTTTAATGACAATCATTTGTTTCATGAAATCGAGGGCGTGTTTAGATGGAAGACCTGATACACGCGATGATATATAATTGTACGATATGAGAGTTGTTGTTTTGGTGTTAGGACATTTTAGGAATGAGATGGCAAGTGTTGCGGAGTGTGTAATTGACAAAGTTACTGTTTTCATCAGGGTATTTAGAAAATATAGAAGGACTCGTGCGTGAACGCGTGCCTATGAAAATTCTTCTGTGCGAGTGGCCTTTAAAGGGCCGATCCAGCATCTAGAACCCTAATATGGCGGCCAGAAGTGGAAAATGGTACAAGACTTTTTCATTTCCTTTGACTCTCTGGAGAATTTACAGTTTTCACGTTGTATACTGCCTCTGAGACATTTTATACAATGATAATATATTTGTTTAAATGTAAACGCGTAATATCTTACTACCTGTCGGTTAAGTGTTAAATCGAAATTTACAGATAACACACGAACCACACGTGAACGCCTGAAATCTATCCATTGTAGTCCACCGTCGTACGAAAGGGCTGAGTAAGAATTTTCAGGGTTTCATGGTCCCGATCAGGAATGCACAACTTGATAGCCCGTCGAGGATCGTCATGAAGTTCAAGGAGATATTTGAACGAACATCACGGAATCGTGCGATTTTCTGGAAACGCAGGGCCAATCAGTGGAGCCTGCTGCCCGCGGGAGGCGTGGCTCACGTCTGCGGTAGGGTAAACGCAAGGGCACAAGCGCTCGCCGGGCTGTCGAGTTGAACCAGCCTGGTCTGGATCCTTACAGATGACACCGAATCTCTCCGCGTTCATCAGTGTTCGATTAGAAAAATATTTCAACGTTTCGACAGCATTACTGTCTGCTTCATCAGGGAAATCTGATATTAATTACCAGACTCTGATGAGATCGACTGCAATGACAGTAAAACGGTTGTACAATTTTCCAATTAGACACCGTCGAGTCCAGGAAAGCTTTGATTTTGTTAGTGTTATGAAGCGTTAAAATGCGTGATCTCAAGCTTTTCTATTCCATTGTTTAGTATTATAGAACGAGCGATTAGTCACCTTGTCACCAAAAACAGCACAGTGTCCTATTTTTTTAATAGATCTACAGTGTACAATACGATGTGTGAGGCTTAATTCACTGTACAGGGTGTCCCATTTAAATCGATCCACGCTATCTTCTAAAGTGTTAGTGAGGTAGAAAAACACTTCAGACAAAAGTTACACGATTTGAAGGGTACATGATATGATGTTAATAGTCTTCTTATGGGTGCAGGGACAGCGAAGATATTAAAGGTCGTCTGCATTTGTTTAAATGAAACGGTACATTCTTTTATACATTCATCGATGATATTTTCATTCTCTATAAGAATGTATTAACCCTTTCGCTGTTTAGTCCATACGACGTGGAGGCAAACGCGAAGAAGCTGAAGCGCTAATAGCCACTATACTGGCTTCGACGTGCCATGTCACCTGTGCTAAGAATCGCACGAGTGACAAATCTGTTTCTGATTTCCGCTGCTTAATTGCACTCTGCCAATACGTGTGAATTTAGAATTTAATCGAAATCGACGTTTTTTTATAAAATAGCTTCGTATAATGTTTTATTGAAAAACTATAATTAATGAACAATATTAAAAGCAGTAAGAAACTATGAAAATATTACAAAGAATAAATAGAATTTGAAGGAGGGTTTCCTACCTGCTACATTAAATTTTGAATCAAGGAATTGCATGACGGATTTAAAATCGTAATTGTAGAATGTCTAAAAGAATTTGAGGTTTGCAACGTGAACCGTATTCAGCAGATTATGAGAATGTCAACAGTGAAAGGGTTAAGGTGTGTGTGCCCGAAAATCATTAGTTTAGGAATTATATTAATTTTTATAAAACACTGCTCGCGCATTCAGACGCAGCGTCACTTCACTCGAAATATCTCTTGAATCAATAGTTTTTCAGCACAAATATCTCAATACTTTTTTTTATTCAGAATGGAAATCTGTAACCACCGGTGCATTATACTAACTTACAGTGCTATTAACCCTTTTAGTGCCGACCGAAAAGTTGAACCTGAGCGAACCGTGCCGAGCCAAACTGATGCAGTTTGGTAAGGTGTGAGAAAAAAATGATAAAAATTTAGTTTTAAATGATAATTACAATATTTAAAAAGCAACATGGTAAGAACCAAAGAAACAGTGAATTGATGACTAAAGTATTTCAATATTTGTTGAAAATTATATGAATGATATTTATTTAAAATTATAAAGAAAATTCGAAAAGTTGGTCAGCTTTTAACAGCATTTACAAATAAAAAACATCGTCACTCTGACATAGTTTGAGATAGAACAGGTAATATAAAACATAAACATCGTGTACTCAATTATTTATAACAATATGACAAGTATTTCAAAAGATAAATAAATAATAATTCACGCGCAACGATATATCGTCGTCGGCACATTTCGCAAGTGCAGCCAACGACGATATATCGTTGTTCGATACTAAAAGGGTTAAACAAAATTTCTTTGTGTTGGAAGCGACTCCTACTTCCCAGCATTATTGTAAGACGAGGTGTTCCTGTCCAAAGCCCTTATTTATGCGAATTAAAAAATAACTACGATGGATAATTTAACAAGAGTATTGTTTCGAGTACAGTTTCGAAGATATTCGCGTAGAAAGACCGAAATAGGACACCCTACAGCTACAAACCAATAAACTCGAAACTGATGAGGCTCATTTTATCTCACTTCATAACACCGTAATTCTTCTCAATCGCCAAACCGAAACAAACGATGCTCGTTAACTACTTCTACCCTCTTTCTTATAAGGTGCATCACCCAATCGATGCACGTGATTTTTATACGATTTTACTATGATATAGAACTCGAAAGAATATTACATATGTCTTTTTTTATTGGCAAACATACATCTTGGATGGATGAAAACAATCCTCAATGTTGGAGTTGGAAAAGCTATTTTATAGAATATCCCAGAAACTGTTAGGTGTAGACAAAAAATTGAAAATGTAAATTGTGTCTTTTGAAGTAAGAAACTTTACTGTGTAAGCAGATTTACAAAACATATATTAAAAATTACCTTATCATTGCAACTTCTTTTTATAAAACGTCGAATCAAAATTTGTATACATAAATTACAGATACAAACAAAAAATATGGATAAATTAGAATATTTAGTTTCGCTCGTCATACGAATTATAGTCACGATTGATTTCAATGTAAATTTTTACGACGTTCTGGCAATTAAATCACATTACACATCGTTAATGGCCTCTCGAATATTAAAGATTAAATTTTATTTTCTGTCCACACCTAATACTCTCTGATATATTCAATAAAATAGCTTTTCGAACCCTATCATTGATGACTGTTTTCACCCTACAACACGGATGTTTGTCAATAAAAAAAAAACACGTATCGAATATTTCTCCCACTTCTATATCACATCGAAATTGCATAAAAATCGCTGCGTGTCAATTGGGTGACGTCCCGCGTCGATTTTCCAGAGGTATCAAGATCGAACCGTCCAGAATGAATGAATTCTTTTTTAAATCTCGTGCATCAGGCGCGAAATCAAGTGATTTTATTCGACAGGTTCAATTTAAAATCGTTTGTTCAGGGGCGGCGCGCGAACGGTCGTTCCACCTTCGAAAGCTGCGGCGACATTTCACTTTTATCGATTGTTCCTTGGTCTGCAGTGGTGCCGTGGGGTCGACGAAGAGGAGGAGGCGTGCTACGACGGGATACGATCCTGAATTCCGTGCTCGAATCCCTCGCGAGGGAGCTTCACGAACCGGGGGAAAAATTTCAGCGAGAAAATGAAACAGATCTGTTGGTTTACCGCAGGAAAACAGGAGTTTTCCATTTGATTCGAAAGCGTTTGCTCATGGAGACAGACGACGTAAAAATTCTGAAATTTTCATCGAAGATATTTTTGAAACTAATTACTATTTCTTAATGAAAGTTTTCTCATGTGAAATTGGATTCTAAACAGAAAATTTCTTCGTGTGACTTGAAGCTTCACCCCATACCAGCGGTTGAAAATTTAGATCTGATGGAGATTAATTTCAGTTGCTAGTTACCATTTTGTTATCATTTCTTTCTCTTTTAAAATTCATTAGCTACGGAGATACTCCCATTTTCATTTTTAGCAAGGGAGAGTTAGAGGATCAAAGTTTCAGACTTTGACGCTCTCTGTCTCCATGAACAAACATTGTCGAATCGAAGGATTGTAAACATTGTCATCAGTTTTTTTATAGTGATCCGAAAAAAATTCGTTTCATTTTATCGGGAAATTTTTTGGACCAATTCGTGACTCTCACTTGCTAAAAATTGAACTACAGCGGGACCTCGATTATTCGAACAGGGGCTATTAAAAAATTAGTCATCATATGTGAGTTAGAAGTTAAAATTATCATTAGTGACAGTGTGTACCTAATTTTATACCACTATGTATTTTATGTTCTAAAACATAGATGGCCATCCGGAGCAAGGCCTGGCTCCAGCTTACCCCCACTCTGCGTCCATTCCCCTCACGTAGGTTGCGATCTGAGTATGGCGTCGAAAATATCGATAATTGGCAATTCTCAGGAAACAGTGACGCAATAAAAATAATTGTTTTGTTATATATGACATCAGTTTCATCTAGCGATTACATCTCTACTTTTTTATTACGTGAGGGGAATGGACGCAGAGTGGGGGTAGGGCGGAGTTGTCATCTCTAAAATAAAATTATAATTTTTATGAGAGACATAGTTTGGATTTAGAATTGGATTTGACTCACTTCCTTCGTCTCTTATAACTGAATTTATATATAGTTTACAGAATTTATATTAGTTACAGACACAATCAATAAATCCAACGGATAATGAATAACCTCAAAGGTGAAAAATAAGAAATATTCCCGGAGTGGAGTTTTAAAGAAATGCTGAAGTTAACCTTTTAAACTTTGGATGAGGGATAAACGCAAGAAACTTTATCAAAAGCTATCATTTTCAGAACGTCGACAAGAATTCGTCGCTGGAAATGTGAAATTAATTCAGCACTGACGCACTGTACTTCGATAAACCTAACCTAAAAATACGAATATTCATTGAACTATTCTTCCATCCTCATTAGTATCTTCTGAAATTTTTCTCTATGAAAACAAAGTCAATTTTTATTTATTCACAAAATCGATAACTCACTTGAAGCACTGGACAAAGAGTAAATGAAAAGACGAAGCAAGAATAATTAACATAGTAACGAATAATCATTGATAAAAGTAAAAAAATAAAATAAAATGCCGTTCCACTGGCGTCTTATTTTTTAAATACTTCTTTTTCGCGAAAGATGCAGACTTCAGGGACACCCGGTAGTAATTCGACGCAAAGCGACGAGAGAACTGTAGAAAGACGACACAATGAATATGGAATGAGCGTTTCATTTCCATTTTACTGCCGTCTGAATAAAAATCCTCTTGAAAAACTCGATTTCGTTTTTATAGGCTCGCAGGAACATGTCTTTTCGTCGATTCGATAGAAACGACGTGTTTTTAACAATAAATTCTACCAAATTTGACCTAACGTTTCTGAACGTTTCTGAACGTTTCTGTGCATTTTGTAAGACTGATAAAAAAAAGTTAAAAAAAAAATACAGAAAGGGATAAATGGATGTTTCGTAAGCCATCATGTTATTAAATCATCCCATAGGTAATGTTTTTTAAATTAATTTCAATTATAAATTAACATTAACGACATTATTTATGGAAGAACCCTCTGATTGTTTGTTCAGAATTGTACTATTTTTACAAAGAGACTACGAGTCTTTCAGGTCGTCGACTTCATTAATATCTTGCACAGTGTTTGTATTTTATGCACATAAAATATTATTAACCCTTTGACAGCGTTCGCCTCATTTCGAAGTAGCCCGCAGTCAAAGGATTAACGTTATACGACCCACCTCTCAAACATTTTTGAGAAATTACGGTTCAAAAGTATAACGATTAACATAAATCCATGCTCGACGTTTCCTGCATTAATTTTTTTTATTCTGCTTTTCAATTTCTTAATACACTGAAGCTATAGAAATTAAATTATCGCACAAATAACTCAATGATAATATTTTGTACAACACATAAAGACATAGCAGATCAAAATGACACAGGATGTAATATATATATATATATATATATATTCATACGTATGATTTTATATTTTGTGTAATCCAATTAACGATGTATTTTTTAATACAATTTTATTAGAAAATTAGAAAAAGATTCCCAAAGTTAATGCTTTTATGATTCAGTGACACTTGAACGAAGAGGGGAGTACCGTAGTGCTGACAGCCATTTCATTGGCTCAGGTGTGCTATTTTATTAAATACCGTAATAACGACTTTTTCAATTACTTTCATTAGGAAATTGAAAGAAGACTTTTTTTAATTTCTCAAAAATGCTTGACAGGTAAGTCCTATATCTTTTACAGAGTACTCCGTATACAGTGTATGCGCAATTTTAACCGAAGTCAGTGACCCGAAGATCTCGTCCTCTTCTCGTTAAATCAAATTTCGTGTCCTCGCTGTTTCGCGGTTTGTCACGTCCGACAGGGAAAAATCGAGGTGTCGCGGATCTATTCTCGACAACGAGTCGCAAGAATGCGATCTCGAAGGTGGAACAACCGGTCCCGGTAAATCGAATTGCAAAGGTGTATCTAAGGTGTAAAAGCGTCACGAAGCCACATCCACGAAAAACACGGTAGCACCTCTTCAAATCCTATGCTCGATCAAGCTACGTCGACAAACTAACCTACCTTGATTGTTAACCAATTTTTTCATACTCTCATGAGGATAAATTTTCGAGTGCCGTGGGCCCGGGCGGAAGACGCCCAAGGGCGTTCAACGTACGTACATAACGAATACGCTTCCGACTGACCCGCACACGACGTACGGGTAATGTAATATTCTTGACCAACGTGACACAGGATTAAAGGATTAAATATTTTAATCGAAATATATTAACTTTTATTGAAATACTGTGAAATTAATTCTTGAAGCGCTGCAGGTGATTTGTCAGTGATTACAAAAGTTCATAAAATTCGATTCGATTAAATTGTTTAGGTTTAATTTATGGCGAACGACTTCGTACAGGCTGAAATATTAATTCTTACGTATAGTCTACGGACTAGTCATACTTGTTATTATTCTATGTTTCTAAGATCGAACAGTTTGTTATTCTACAAGCATCGTAATGAGAAACTGTACAAGGTGAAAGCTCGGAGATTTCAATCGATATGATCTGCACAGGACATGAAGAGGACATGATTCTGAACACTACTGATGAGTATGACGGTTCACGGATTACTGAGATTCATTTACGGATGAGATCGTGAAACGTGAGATGATGATGGCTTAAGCTATTTCTATGGTAGGATTACGGTGGAGTGAAATGAAAATCTTCGGGGGGATAACAGAAATGGAAACTGAACGGACTCGATCGAATTCGATGTGACATGATTGAAGTTACTCAGACCTGGGCGAATTTTAATTGAAGCGAAAATGAGAAATAACTGTTTGAAATCGTATTTTTAATTCGTCGTTTGGATAGATTGAACATGTAAATTTGTGTATAATAAAAGAAATTTCGAATAAGGAATCATTTTATTCTTGTCTTACTTCAAAAATTGAACAAGAAATAATTGCGAAAATAATTTTAATGCATATTCACAATCTGATCATTACTTTAACATTTAATGAAATTATATTTCTTTCTTTCAAACAATTCATTATTTAATAAATAATTATGTAATGTTGCTGAGAAAGAAAAGGGCTGACAAAAATAATCTGTCAGAATTATTTATATAATACTGTACCCGTTATTTATAAGTTATACATTTTAAACTTTTCAATGGAAACGAATGTTTAGATAGCATAATGAGAAAGAATATTTCCAATATCGTTATTGCGTTATTTCGAGAATATTCGAGTACGTTGAATAATAAATTATCTATTAAATGAAATAATATTTTGATAATGCCCAGGTCTGATGTTACTTTACATGATGTATACGTGCGTGGATAAAGTTCTAAAACCGTGCACACTAATAAACAATCGATAATCGAAAAATCTCATAAAAACTTGCGCCATATTTACACGTTTTACCATGTAAATACCACTAATTTATCGCTAATTATTTAGAAATGTAAAAAGATTGTACATCTATAAATAGGAATATAAAACCTCTTATGTACAATTTTCTTTCTGGAAATCTGACTTCTCTGAAATCGATTTTCTGTATCAAATATCTGAAAATGAAGTTAAAAAAAAGAACTCTTTCGTACACCCTTTAGTTCCTGAGATATTCCAAAAAATATATTTTCAACCCTCAACTTTGAGGGATCTTATCACCCCTTCAGCATGGACGATGGCCGATAAAAAAAAATACGTGTCCAATATTTTTCTGCGAACTATCTCTCATATAAATTTCATCAAAATCGGCGTGTGTGGGTTGGATATGTTCCCTTGTTAATTTACTTTAGCAAGTGCTGTATGCCTCTAAGCTCTGAGATCTTTTTTATGAATCACTCTGTACGCGAACACTTAATTTACATTTAAAATCAAACATTGTCGGCGAAGAAATTTGTAAGGAGACTTGTAAATTTTTTCCACACGCGAACGACGCACGGTGGATCGAATTTTCGCGGAGGAAAAATAATTCGCCAGCGGGTCGTCGAGGATGGCAGGGCCGTGAAGAGCGCCCGAGGAGCCCCTCGCTTAATTAAGACGGGAACCAACGGCACAGCAATTATCCGACGAGTGCTCGACAGCCTGACAGCCATTCGCGAATCCCCGTCTGATGCTTGCAAATTTTTTTTCCCTCCTTTTTTTTCCTGTCGCGTAAAGACGACTCTTTAGAGGACACGGCGATCCGCCGTACGTCGGCGGGTTCTCTCCCTCTTTTTTTATTTTAATCTTCTTCTTGGACAGATTGACGATATCATTTAGCGACAGCTCAAGAGGGAGGCCTTTTCAGAATTTTAACCAAGATTTCTGACTATTAATGACTTCTTTGTTGGGTGTTTGCAATATTTTAAACTTTGATTTCAGTGTTGGGTTTATGTTTGTCTGTTAATATTGCAAAACGGGATGGGTCCTTTTGTATACGTAGTATATTTACAGTATTCTTAATTGTGAGTGAAAGGATACTGTACGGTGAATTTTAGCTCGTAGCAATGGCTTTGAGCCGCAAAAGAGCCATCCTTATCGCAATGTGAATTAAAAAAATTGGAAAACCTAGGAATACGTGATGAATGCCCTCGTGTAGAACGTAAATAAAATCGTGGTTGATGCAGCAGGGGACTATTGTTGATGTAATCTTTAAACACTTTTTGTACAGAAAGCAATTATTATTTTCTAATTATTTATTTCTGAGAGAAATGTACAGAATTATCGTTTTCATTTATTTGAGAAGTCAGATTTCACCAGTTCGTTTTGTTATCTACTTTACATAATCTCGTGACAGTCGCGGTGAACTGAATTAGTCGAGAAACAAACGAAATTAGTTGCACCGGGAGGAAAAACGGGAGTAAAGTAATGGATATTGTTATTGCCGTTTAGAAACAAACACATGAAACATAAAGCTACGAAGGCCGAGTCCAAACAGTCAAAAATGCACACTGCACGATAAACTTACAGACATTCGTTGGCTAATGACACGAATCACATGATTTCCTGTATGATTTCTAATACATGATTTTTAACACGATTTCTACTAACAAGAGGCATTACTCGATTTTAATGTCGACCTTTTACTCTCCCCGAATTTTATTGTTAGAATCACTGGAATCCAAGAATTACAAAAGAGTAATATCGACAAAGAGGTAGAGCCAGAGCTAGAGCTATTACAATAAATAAACATTCATTCTATCATCTAATAATTATGCAACAATCTGAGACACATGACTTTCACAGACTTATAGTTGACAACATATTCAGAGGAGAATAAAAAGTTTGTTTCAAGCTCGCGAGTAATACCTCTTCGAGACTTCATAAGAGGCTATCGATAAACAAGTCCAACGACTCTAAAGTACTAACAAATCGTTGAGCACTCTAAATTCCTCTAGGGACCCTATGGTCCTCTCTACGCGTCTCTATACACAGGGAACAAACAGAAAGAAAACGTATAGTGGATCGAAATCGTGCAAAATGCGTCTATTACGTCATTTGGAAACAACAGCAGAATATTACGTTTCTTTGTAAACTATAGCTAATTGCAGACAACGTAACATTACGTCCCTTTTGTGACCTACAGCTGATTACAGATGACGTAATATTACGTCTATTTGTAAACTACAGATAGTTGCAAATACCGTAATATTACGCCCTTTTTGTGAGGTACAGCTGATTACAGATGACGTAATATTACGTCTGTTTGTTAACTATAGGTAATTGCAGAGAACGTAGTACCACGAACATTCTGTAAGCTACATTCGGTTGTACATGACGTAATATTACGTCTATGTGTCGACTATAGCTAACCGCAGAGAACGTAATACCACGTCCTTCTTGTAAACTGTAGCTAATTGCAAAGGCCGTGATATCACGTCCTTTTGTCTGTACGCTGTAGTTGATTGCAAACGACGTAATATTACGTCCTTTTGTAAACTACAGCTAATTGCAGAGATCGTAATATCACGTCCTTTCTGTAAGCTACAGTTGATTGCAAACGACGTAATATTACGTCCTTTTGTAAACTATAGCTAATTGCAGAGATCGTAATATCACGTCCTTTTTGTAAAATATAGAAACCTGCAGAGAACGTAATAGAGCGTCCTTTCTGTAAGCTACAGCTGATTGCAAACGACGTAATATTACGTCTTTTTTGTAAACTATAGCTAACTGCAGAGAACGTAATATCACATCCTTTCTGTAATTTACAGGTGGGTGCAAGTGACGTAATATTACGTCCTTTGAAAAACTATAGCCAGTTGCAAAATGCGTGTCGCTACCTGAATGATAGCGTTTCTCGTTGTGCGTGACACGTCGTTGCGTGCGGCGTGCACGTGGCTGCGGACGGCCACCGACGCCGACCCCACCGACACCCCCACCACCACCGCCACCTCCACCACCGCTTCCATACCCCGTTCTCTCCACCCCTCCGACGCCGACACCTCCTCCATCGTTTCCAGCCCCTGTTTGCCACACATGTGCATATGCAAAAAAATCGACCCTTCCCGCCTTGCTTTTTTTCTTTTCTTTTTCTTTCTATTCTCTACCGCAGACTCTCTCTTTCTCTCTCTTTCTCTCTCTCTCTCTCTCTCTGTTTCTCTCCGAGCCTCTTCTCCGGTCGTTTCGATGCTCCAACGAGGGGAGACTCCAACGTCGTCTTTTTTACAACGCAATTTCTATTTACGCGGATTCTAGTCGTTCGATGGCAAGTGGACAGGGTATAGGTTAACTCTGTTGTATGGATCAGGAGTCTTTTTGTAGAACGAGTTGTTCAGGGAATTTTGCGTAGAATTTTGTTTGTTTTTGCATGTAATTAGCATCAACTGTTATGTTCATTTAGCAGGAAACGGGTAGTCAGTGTGACTGATAGCGTTAGTGCAGGCGATAACAGAAGCTGCAGGTAGCATCAGTCATGACATCGCTAATGCACACCGTTGCAGTCACCGAAGCAACGGGTGACAGCATGTTTACAGCACCGTGGTGAACAATTTGTACAATTTGAACAATTCCTATTAACCGGAGGGCATTCTACTGACAAGGAAAGCAGCTGTTATAGTAGAGCAGATAAACCCTACCGGAACTTTAAAATTAAATATCTTTTCAACTATTGACCACCTACGTTCAAAACCATATATAGGGAGATTCATAATAAGATGATCTATCAACATGAAATAGTTCATTAAAATCTGAGACGACCACTTCGGTAACTTCCCTTTGAATGTCAATGTAGTCACTGTAATGATTATGTGACTTCATATTAACCCCTTATTGCCTTATGATTTTCTTAATAGCTATCTGCACTGAAGTTTATTGTTCGAGTGTTGTAAACGTAAAATCTAGGAAGAATATTCATCAACATGTACAGGTTGCTTTAGATGATCCTATAAAAGTTAGTGGTGTTGTAATATACAATTTTCAAGAATTTATGTTTGACTGAAGCTGATATTTATAATTTATAGATCATAATATGCATCACGAGAGTGACTCGTTATTATAAGGCAAGGGGTTAATAAATGAAATGATTATTACATGGAAACCGGAGAGCTTGCATTATGGGGGTTTGTACAAGAAAGTGTACAAATCTTGAGGACGAGTTGAATCGACCCACGGTGTACATGAATTTTATTTAGATTTTCCATTTAACAATATTTATTGGTGTATGTTTCACGATCATAGTTTTACAATATACTCTGCAATGAACAACAGAGTCGCATAAATAACTGAGCAATCTGGTCCTAACGGCTCATTGTGGTGAGCTTTTCTAAACCTATACACTTTTGTAGCTTTAACCTAATGAACTGCACTTTCTCATTATCGCTAAATCTGAGTGATAATTCGTAAACAATTCAGAAAAAGAAGGCTGCATACGCGTCAGACTGATAAAAAACTAAATTTAAATCTCATGAAAGCGTGTATAAACTTTCTTGCCTAGTATGACCATTCGAACGCGCTAACCACGTTCGTCGGTTTCCTGGCGGAACACCCTGTATATTGCATTCCTATTATCTCAAAATGTGTGCGCTATGGCGTCGAGCGACTCTTTCTACAGAACGAATATTTGTAATACGGTTACGGTCACGGTTTGCTTGAATATGATTCGAAACCATTAGAATAGTCTAATGTGCACGCGCGAGTCATGCTCCAGGGAATTTAATAATGCTCGACGGACCGTACAAGCCGTAACTTCCTAGCACGTTGTAAATAACAGAACTTCACTAAAAAAATCCGAATTGAATTTTGCTTCGATTTAAATCACACGATACTATGCTCTATAAATTATTCAATTTCTATTATATAATGCAAGTAAAAAAGAAACTTTTGCTGAAAAAATTTAAATTGCATTTTTGCGTCGATTTAAATCGCACATCGTTAAACTCTAAAAATTAGGAAGTTTCTATTGCATATAAATAAGTCGGAGGAATTTACTGAAAATTTGAATTGAATTTCTACTTCAGCTTAACACGTTCCCTGCCACGTGCACCATTTTCGGTACACGCATAAATTTTAATTTGTTCATGTAACTATCAACCCTTAGGAAACTTTAAGTAACATCCACGGTAAAATGATGGTAGAAATAGAAAGTGTAATACCAAATAGATAAATATTTGTACAGTCAACAACGTGTATTAATAAATAGCCATTTTCGCGTGTCTGTCTAGTTACGGAATTTTCTACTGTGGCAGGGAGCGTGTTAATTCACAGACCACTATGTTCTATGAATTAAACAATTTTCCTGGTCAACAAGTAAATTCTCCATACGTACATTCTGAATATAAATTTTCTATAAGTAGCAGAATTTCAACTGAAAAATCTGAATTGAATTTTTCCTTCAATTGAAATTATATACTACTACTCTCTACAAATTGGGAAATTTCTCCTGTAAATAATTAAATTCTCTACATAAATTCCCTGAATATCACAGAATTTCACTAAAATATCTAAATTAAATCTTTCCTATGATTTCAATCTTCCTCCACTAGTCTAGATGAATTAGAAAATTTCTATTATGTATCAGGAAAACAGTCAATTTCACTGGAAAATCTGAACTGAATTTTTCTTTCGATTAAAGTCACATACCATCACCCTGGGTAAATTAGAATAAATTTCTCCCGTAAATAATTAAATTCATTAAACAAATTCTAAACATAAGTTCTCTACAGAACAGAGAATCTCATTGAAATATCTAAATTAAATCTCTCTTTCGACTATAATTACACCCCATTATTCTCTGTAAATTAAAAAAATTTCACAGAAAAATCCGAACTAAATTTTTCCTTGGATTAAAATCACATACCACCATCCTTTTAATTAGAAAAGTTGCTCTCTAATTAATTAAATTCTATGACTTCCCTAAAAAACAGTGAATCTCCCCAAGAACTCTAAATTAAATCTTTCCTTCGACTCGAAGCACCCTTCGCTGTTCTTTACAAATTAAAAAACTTTCAATAGCAAATGAACAGATGAACCAAACGATCCTCGACAGAAAATTTTCTGAATACTTTCGTTTAGGAGGGTACGGTCGCATTGTATGCAGAAGTCGCGTGAATCCGTGAACTTTTGACCCGGCTCCATTGTCGCGAAGTATTCGAAAACCTGGCCACACAACCGATGAACCATCGAATACAATGGCGCGACAGCGTAATCACCGGTTACACGTAACGTGTCCTCACGTGGAAGCTACCTTTTGTCCCGAGTTACGTAGACGTGGGATACTCGTGAATCTAACTCGAGTATGAATCACTATAGCCATCCGTCAGAGAACGAGTCAAGTGCGAAATACCTGTTAAAAGAATCTGTTTGACCAGTCCCCGTTTCTTTCCTTCTATTCGCTTCTAATTTATGACCGTCTTCCGCCTTCGACAACTTCCTGCACCATCGGTCGAACAGATTTAACTTATTCAGTGTTAAGATGATTAAATATTGACGGACACTCTCGCTGGAGAATATATTTACTTTGTAATTAGAATTTATAATTGATTTTAGACGACAACTGCTACCGGTGGTAATGCAACTTGGAAAACATAACCGAGACAACAGGTTTTCTGTGTGAAGAATGCGTTTAATTTGTAGAAACATCTTTTCTGAGGGGATAGTCAGCACTTCCGCAGTCACTGACGTAGTGTTACTCGTTTTTGTAAATGATTGATTGTAGATGACGTATTATTACGTCTTTTCGTGAACTGTAACTGGTTACAAATGATGTATGTAATATTACGTCTTTTTGTAAATTATGGTTAGTTACAGATGACGGAATATTACGTTTTTTTGCAAACTATAGCTGATTGCAGAGAACGTAATATTACGTCGTTCTTTAAACTATAGCCTGCTCTGGATGAAGCAATAGTGTCATTGTAAAATACAGTTCTTTACCGATGACATCATATTACGTCCTTTCGAAAACTACAGCGGGGCGAGGATGACGTAATATTACGTATTTTTGTTTTGTTCGTTTTTGATCAACATAGGTCACAAAAGTGATTTTAGGGTGTATATACTGAGATGCGGAAAACGCCCATGGGCGTTTAGATAGTGTACTTATTAAACGAATTCAGTGGCTTCCTGCACGTGACGTACGGTTTTCTCAAAAATTGAAACAAATTTCGGAACTGTTGTTTGAAAATATTTAATTTATTATTACGGTGAGTATTATATGCTCCTAAACTCTAAGATCTTTTTTATGAATCGCTCGTAATTTATTTGTAAATTCAAATATTGTTAATGAAGAAATTTAATGACCACATACATGTATTTTTCTCAGATTTTACAATTTGATGAATCATTCTTTCCATTCCTTTTGCTTAATGGCCCCTCGTATCTGAATACATATCTTTAAATAATTCTTCTACAATTTCAATAAATTCTTTCCCGAAGGGCTGCACGTTTCTTCAATTTCTATTCACGATCGTTAAGTGATTACAGTCAGCTCATTACAAGAATTTTCATCGATCATAAATTTCCAACGAGAGTTTAATGGAACCACATCCCATCGACGGGAAACAATGCATAATAAGCGAATAAAAGGATACTCAACGAGGTGCAACGTGCATAAGAAACCCGCTTCGACGAGTTTGCTATTGCTACAATGAAACCGGTATGGTAAATGGAACAGGCTCAACACTCTGACGGACGCTGATATTTTTATCGGACACTAATTATTTTTGGACATTTTTTCACGAATTCTTAAGTAATTAAGCATTTTGCCTTATTGCTTTTGTATTGAATATTCGACTATTTTGACTTTATTGGTATTTGAAATATGTATTTGTTTGACATGGATGTTATTCGAAAGAATAAAAATACTTATAAATTGTACGGATCACTATTCTAATCGTGTTAATCTCTTTGACTGGTTTTTTGACTTTGAATGTTCTCATCTGACTACTTCTATTGAGTGCTCCAATCCGACTTTGACTAACTCTTACAATTAGAGTGCTCCACTCTGGCTATAAGTGACTCTATTATGTTCTAATTTGACTCAGAGTGACTCTGTCGAGTGCTCCAATTTGACTCTGGCTTACTCTGTTGAGTGTTCTAATCTGACTTTGATTAACTCTGTTGAATGCTCCAATCTGATACTGACTGATTCTATTGAGTGCTCCAATCTGAATCGGACTGACTCTGTTGAGTGCTATAGACTGACTCTGTTGAGTCCTCTAATCTGATTCTGACTGCTCTGTTGAGTCCTCTAATCTGATTTTGACTGCTCTGTTGAGTGCTCCAATCCGACTCTGACTGACTCTGTCGAGTGCTCCAATCTGACTGGGACTGACTCTGTTGAGCGCTCTAGACTGACTCTGTTGAGTCCTCTAATCTGATCCTGACTGCTCTATTGAGTGCTCCAATCTGACTCTGACTGACTCTGTCGAGTGCTCCAATCTGACTCGGACTGACTCTGTTGAGTCCTCTAATCTGATTCTGACTGCTCTGTTAAGTCCTCTAATCTGATTCTGACTGCTCTATTGAGTGCTCCAATCTGACTCTGACTGACTCTGTTGAGTGCTCCAATCTGACACTGATTGACTCTGTTGAGTGCTCCAATCTGACCCTGACTGACTCTATTGAGTCCCCTGATGTGTTTGGTGTACTTCTTTTGTTGACTGATATCTCAAAAGAAGACCAAACCTCGTACACTTCCCTCCAGTTCGTCCATATCGCTACATGTCCTTGCTATCGAAAGAAAATTCTCGAATAATCAACGTCCACGTTCCTAGAAGTTGGAAAATCGTGGCCTAGGAGGCGAGAACGGCAGATGTACGTATACAACGCGGAAGTGAGTGTTTCTGCAGGTACAGTTAAACTGTATGTACACAGTGCAACCGATCGCAGCTGCAACCATAACGATCATGCAACCAACGCTCACGAGCCAACGCCTCTTAACATCGTCGGGAAAACGTTGAAGCTTTGCCTTACGAGATACTTCGAATATTTGGAATATTAAAAGGAATATGCATTGGTGATTCGAAGATTGATTCATTACCAATAAACCAGACCTAACTGTATAAGAAGATTAAGTTAAATATAATATAATTAGAAAGATTTGATGCAAGAAAAAATCGACGTGTTTCTAATTAACATCATCTCGCCGACTGTCTCAGAAGTACAACCATGCATCATCCTATTAATGTGAAGGTTCACAAACATCTCTTGAGGGAAACCTTTAAAATAATTTGAATGTATATTGTTGTTCAAGGTCGTGGGAAGGTCACAAGAAAAATATCCCTAGAAGTTTTCACTTCTACACCTCGTCGCGTTAAAATACCAATAACTGTCACTGCTAGTTCACCATAAAATTGTGGTTGAATTCATGTACGTTCCCTGAACAACCCGTTCATTAACCCTTTGGCTGCTGTGTACCGTGCTAAGTACCCCTCAATCAATGAATTAATAATTTTCTAGAGAAATATCAAGTCACTGAGAAGTCCCAAACCAATAACAAAGACAAATCTTGAAACTCCTCACACACTGAACGTCAGTCTGCCGAGTTTGAAACATGTAATAAACGATAAAACGTTTGAAAAATTCTGTGAAAATGTATTACATGGAAAGTGTAAGGGAATTCGAGGGATTAGGATGTTCGTAACGATCTCCAATGTCGAAACGCGTGGACGAAACGGAGTTTGATCGCCACGGTCGTTGAATCGCCGCGAAATTCCCTAGAAACTCCGGTTCGAAGGCCTGGGCCAACGCGATAAGGCCGTTACGCAATAGAGACCGGTGGATTGGTGACGGATGGAAAACACTAGGATCACGTGTCCCTGTTCCTTCGTTTCTTCCCATTACGATTGCATCTGACGGCATTGTGCAGCGGAAAACGAGCCGTGTTTCTTGAGAATCGGAACGCGATTAATATTACGAACCACCGAGAAAGAAAAAGAGAGAGAGAGAGAGAGAGTGAGCGAGAGCGAGAGAGAGAGAGAGAGAGAGAGTGAGCGAGAGCGAGAGAGAGAGAGAGACTGGTTGCGTCTTGCATGTGGCGCAATAGGCTGACGACGAGGACGAGAAGCTTTCAACGGAAAACGAAAGCGACTTATCGCGGTCGGACGAGAGCGACTCGAGAATTTCCTTATAAAATGACGTTTTTTTTTATTAATTAAACTTGCAAGAGAACCTCGCGACCCCGAAATCACTGATTCTAGTAGGAAACTTTGTGAAAATATAGAGCTGTTTGAGGCTGGAGTAACGGGGTATACTTCATTCGTGCTGAATCAGCTCCTAATGTGTACGGGATGAATCTGTATTTTTATTAATTCAGCTATTACACTGTATGAGATAGAGGAAGTCAGTTTTAAGGGTTGTATAAAATAGCGTAATTAAGAATTTAAATAAAAGAATTTATTTTCATTTTCGGTTATACCGTTTTATGCAACCCTTGAAACAATTTAAGTTTCATTGAAACTATTTTTTCTGTCTCTTATAGTGTAGAAGTTGTAAGAGAAAAATGAGATTAGCCCTTACAAATAAAGGGGTGATTTCACCCCTCCAGGAGCGAGTTAGCAAGAATGAGATACATCATAATTTACGTCTCATACAGCACCACATTTTTAAAAAGTTTCATCAGATCGGGTTTGCTAGGTTCTCTCGGTAGTTCCAAAAACAATTTTTAAGCATTTCACTGTCTACTCTGATATTTTTTCAATACATTTGCAGTAATAGAAACCTACAATTTTGTACCTACAATCGTCATTTTAGAAATTTTTGTACTTTTGGAAATTTTAAAAAGTTTCCTTGATAATGAAACTCAAATTATTATATGCAGCTATATCAGACTGCTCAAAATAATTAAAAGTTTAGGATTTTCAATGATTTTTATGAATTTGTAAAATATTAGTGATGAAAAGAGTACTGTCTAACATCATGTACACCATTTGCATTTATGTTTGTCCTATGCATAGTTTCTTCATACGATGTAACACTTCCATGAGCAATAAATTGTTTAAATATGTGATCATTCTAATTATTTTGAGCAGCATACACATAAACTTGCATATAGTACATGTATGTGGAGTGTTCAATAAGTAAAGAGAATTTTATTGTAAAATTTTAGTTCCATTTCCATGATGCAACATTTTTCACTGTATGATCCTTGCACATGTATACACATTTCTTGCAAACAGATAAGTTTTTTACTATTCAATTTAACTTATTGTTATCCTGTTGCAAAAGTAGTTGCCTCTGTAACTTCTCTTGTCATTTATAATGAAGATCACTCCAATCGCTGCTTCTGAAGTACAGAATGATGCACAGCATTTGTTTGTTTTTTGGAAAATTAAGAAGAGATTCTATGAAAATTACGTGTATACCTTCCAAATTGAAAAAGATCCTAAAAGGATAACACTTTCAGTTCTTAGACACATGAAATGAGCTCTACAGAAATTAATTAAAGAAACTGCTGCTCAGTTCTTTGAACATGAAATTAGAAAGTTTATTTGTAGATGAAACAAGTGTACAGATGTGGAAGGATCATAAGTTAAAAATATAGCATTGCCAATCAGGAATACCAATTTCATACTAAAGTTCCTATTACTGATAGAATAGTCCACTTTATATAAATCAAAGTACAGTAATGGTGTTCACCCTTTGCCCTGAAAGGACTTCTCCCAAGCACAGACCATATTTCTCACTGTACTCCCAGTGCATGTCTCTAATTGTAAGACACACCAGTGTCAAACTGAAAGAAATGAAGTCTCATCATTAGACCATGGATGATTATGCAAATATACATCTTCAGACTTCCATACTTCCAATGTTAATGCAGTTAAATAAATGAAACTTTAACAAGACTGAATTTACTCCTTGAAATGTTCAATAAATATAATATCTATTTTGCTGAGTTAAATGTCCATCATTCACCAATCTGTACATATTAAATTGCTTAAACATTCTATTCATCATGTCTGGAGTTGGCAAATCATTATTCAGTGGTTTCTCTGATTGATAAACAAAAATAACATTAACAAAACCGATCACTGTTTCAAACTCGTTCATAATTTCTTCTTTCAAATTGCTCATTCATTATTTACACACAAAACGCTGAAGAAGGTCTGAGCTGCTGGAAGATTCGTTCAGGAAGAAGTCCAAGTGCAAAGGGCTAAATGTTTAACTGTTCTTTACCGTAAAACTCGTGATCTCGAGATTAATTTCAAATGTTGACCGAACGTTCACGGGAACGGATGTAATTTGTCAACGTGAAAGCATCGAAGAGCGATAGGCAGGAAATAATAGTAATAAGTGAAACGATTCCGTGGTAAGCTTCTCGTCCGCTGCGAATGAAATGATGATGAGCATGACTAGAGTTCGCCGAAGGTTTCCTTGCGAGCAGAGGATGAAAAAATCCGACTCACCCAGCTGCTTCGAGGCATACTGTTGAAGTAGACGTGTCCGTTTCTTTTCGTACCCCTTCTGCGTAATGTCCCCTGGAACAGAAGCAAATCGACGCATGTAATATGAAATCAGCCTAAACTCATTACGCGTTTCGCTTTCGAACGATTTCGTCGATCGTTCTGGAAACTCTCTTGCATGTCGGGGAAACCAAAGATTAATCGAGATAATGACACTTTCTATTCAATTTTCAATTACACGTTCGAGCGTGGAGCACCTCAAAACTGAGGACTTTCTATCAACAATGTATTTGTTTAGTAAGAAAGGAGCCTGCGTACAAACATAGTGTATATAACAGGTCTAGATTATCACCTTGACTTATAACGATTCAATCGTAATACAGGATATATACAGCGTGTTTAAGAAAAAAGGGTTTGTTAAGGGGTTTCCTCGCGAAATCGAGGAAAGTTCTAATAAACATCGGTCAAACAATTACTATTGTCGGAATTATAAACATGTATTTGCCATTTTCACCATTTTCAGTAAAGCAAAAGATTTGCTCGCTTCTGGCATGAAAACCACGGATTATTTCACCATTTCTTCTTCCAAAAGGGCCCAAATAGGTGAGGGCCCAATATAATAAACACGAGTGAGACTCGTGGTTGCTATAAGCGCTACATTTATCCATGCAGTCACTAAATGTGTGTATGTAACTGAGGTTATTTAAAAAAATTGTCACGTTAAAATCAATATAATTTTTTTACTCTCTTTCCGCTTTCAACTCATGCTAAAACATCCTTAAATTACATTGTTATATATTGTTATATAGGGTGTAAAACTAAAGGTGCTACAGGTTAATATCTCTGAAACATGTCCCTTTCAGCTCCATTCGAAAATCGTGTGCCACGTGCTACGAGCCACCGTACTGGCCTGATCGCAAACGTTTACTTCAAGCTACCAACTGCCTATTACGACGAATTATTACGTCAGCGTATCTGATTAAAATCTACATGTACTGTTAAACATTCTGCAGTTTAACAATGCTGAAATGATTTAAGAACAACCGCCATACATATTACGATAATAAAATAATCAATCGAACGCTTTTTATAGTGCAGAAAAATTCAGCAGACGGCGACCGTTTTCTCCTGAAAGTTTCAGGGTCGAAAGGGTTGTAGCTCGACGAACTTATGTGGTTCTTTTTATTTCTGGCAGCGAAAATAGGAAACCGGAGAATTCCTGCGGCCAAATACGAAACGAATTTCTCAATGGAGGGCGGTCAACGGCGGTACGATTTCCATCGGCACCGAAAAAGGATGGTACGAGATCTCGATCGGGATAATTCGATCGTCACGCGGGATTCCGAGCGTTCCGGGGACGATCCGAGCGTTGAAATCACCTGGACACCTGGCGGAACGCGACCAATCGCATTACACCTGTACGTTTATTCTGAAAACAGCCTTCATACGCAAATTTCTGCGAATTACTCGCTGTGAAAAAAGAACGACAACACAGGTGAAGCTCACGGAGAGTGCAGGTACTCCCTTCTGTATTCTGAGAAGACGATTTTAATTTACACAGAAATTAGTAACAAGATCGCTCACGTTATAACTGTCTCGTGTAAACATGGTAATTTTATTTTAGAATATAAAATTAAATACACAGTGTCCCTGATGATAACTTTAACTCGTAAGTGACACAGGATAATCAATTTTAGAATTTTCTATTTTGACACTAGAAGATGATTATTATGATATCAAGTGTTTTAAAGGAATTTCAAGAATTTGTTGTGTTTACATAGAGAAACAGGCAATAAGAATCGAAACTTTCACGGGGAACTTGATTTCGGGGTTTGGTTTGGTTAAGTTGGTTTTGTCCTATTATGCAAATGATTGCTTTTTTATTCATGTTATTTTAGATTAATATCCAGGGTGTCCCAGTCATTGCGGTAAGTTTTTTTCCTCGGAAACAAAGCGACGTAAAAAAATATTGTTCACGTAGAATCACCTCTGCCCGGTTTTGCCACGATGACATCCTATATAACGAAATATAAACAAATGCACCTCAGAGCAATTGAATTTTAAAAATTGTTTAATAATACAGTTTTGCGTGGAAAATTCCGAAACATCTTGTACACTTTTCGGGAAAACCAGGCTTAACCCTTTGAACTCCTACGTCGATTGTGACTCGATATCTATTTTAATAACAGGTACTCCTATATCGAGGCACGCTCGACATTTTTAAATCGCCAGTTTAAATATGTATTATATTTGGCAATATTTTTTTTTTACCACAAATATCAGATCTTAGCAATGTTTCAATATAATTAGTACAAAAAAATTATTTAAATTGGTTCCAATCGACCAACTGTCTTCTGAAGTACATTTCAAACAAAACGCTTAAAATAATAGGGAGTCATTGAAAAGAAAATTAAAAGAAAATTAGGAGCTCAAAGGGTTCAAGTTACCTAATATTTTGAGGTCTCTCAAGGGTGCCCTTTCAGAAAGGCAACATAAGGTCTGCCTTCGAGCAGTAACTAAAGCAGATCGCAGCCAGCTAACGAATGCATGGGTTCGCAGAATCAAAACGGCGAAGCGTTGAAGAGCAACGATGAATTTGTTTGGGAAACACAAAAGGGGATCGAGTTCTGCGCTCGCGAGAAACTATGCAATGCAAATCACAGCAGGCAGCGCAACAAGCTCGACCACGTGTCCAGCGCGATGCGAAACGAGCTGGAATGCCTTCGTCACGGCTCGTAACTCGAGAAAATGCCTCGAATCGATCGACTAACGGCCGAGACACGATTTTTCCAGGTGCCCGCACCGTCTGAAACCAGGCCACGAAACATTATCTAGTGAATTGACTCCAACGACACCGGGCGAGCCAATCTTCTGCAGGACTCCGCGGCGTTTCACTCAGTTTCTTTTTTTCTTACTTTAATTGCATCGAAGACAATACCGGATCGTTATCGAATCGAGAGGATTTTCACCGTCTCCAGGGAGAACATTCGCACGGATTACTTCCAGTCTTTCGGTTTCAATCGTGGAAACTCTTTATGCGGGGCGTTTATAAGGTTGTGTGAATCTTTACAGATGTATAGTATTCTCAAAAACAAAGAAAGAGTGTCTAATCAACACGGGACCTATAATTAACTCTTTAACTGCTATGAGTATTTGTAATTGTTCCATGCATTACTCCACTCTGATAAGGTTGTGTGAACCTTTATAGACGTATAGTATTCTCAAAGGCAAAGAAAAAGTGTCTAATCAACATGGGACCTATAATTAACTCTTTAACTGCTATGAGCATTTGTAATTGTTCCATATATTACTCCACTCTGATAAGGTTGTGTGAATCTTTAGAGACGTATAGTATTCTCAAAGACAAAGAAAGAGTGTCTAATCAACATGGGACCTATAATTAACTCTTTAGCTGCTATGAGTATTTATAATTGTTCCATATATTACTCCACCGTGATAAGGTTGTGCGAATCTTTAGAGACGTATAGTATTCTCAAAGACAAAGAAAGAGTGTCTAATCAACATGGGACCTATAATTAACTCTTTAGCTGCTATGAGTATTTATAATTGTTCCATATATTACTCCACCGTGATAAGGTTGTGCGAATCTTTAGAGATGTATAGTATTCTCAAAGACAAAGAAAAAGTGTCTAATCAACATGGGACCTATAATTAACTCTTTAACTGCTATGAGTACTTGTAATTGCTCCATGTATTACTCCACTCTGATAAGGTTGTGTGAACCTTTATAGACGTATAGTATTCTCAAGGGCAAAGAAAAAGTGTCTAATCAACATGGGACCTATAATTAACTCTTTAGCTGCTATGAGTATTTGTAATTGCTCCATGTATTACTCCACTCTGTGCGAGAAACGCCCATAGGCGTTTCAGTAACGTGCTTAGTAAATAGACGTACGAAGCTTCCGCACGTAGCATAGGGCTACCGTATCAACTTATGGATCATGTTGGAATTCGTGCACGCTGAACCACTACTCAACGACTAGAGAGTACCTACAACGTCTTCCTTAGGATTGAGTGGTAATATTACAGACAAGTTAATACGGCAATCTTGAGTCCCGTGCGGAAGATCGATAAGCCTATTTACTAAACACAGAGCTGGAACGCCCATAGGCGTTTTCCGCACGGTATGTACTATAAGGAGTAATTGTAACTCATACAGTACTCTCAAAAATAAATAAAAAAATCTCTAATCAACATGGGCTCTAAAATTAATTCTTCAAGTGCTGTGAGAGATCGATGTCGAGTCACACTCGACGAAGGAGTTCAAAGGGTTAAAAGGTCCATTTCATGATCAATATTAATTAAACAATTTTTAGTTCTTCTCGAGAGTATTATGTGAACTCAATGTTTTTGACACAAACTTTTAGGAACATCCTGTATAAGTAAGAGTGTGATGTCGGAGTCAAATGAAATTGAATATTCTTAGGGTCTTGTAGGTTGTTGAACAGATAAGCGTTCGAACAATAACCGAGAATTATGGTTATACAGTTAACTAGGGACTCAATTGCCTGGAACTAACTCAATTCCTTATGAGATACTCTGTCGAGCAAGTAGAATCTCAGAAACACGCATTTACATCCATGCTTGACCGCAAGCTGGAAGTGAGAAAGAGTTTAAACAATTTTAAAGATTGTCACTGGATATTTGTTGCTCGTTGCAGGCCATTTGGAAATGAGTTGAACGTCGCGTGCCGAATAACTGCGGCAGTATATAAGTGCACAGTTAGCTGTTCAGTGAGCACCGATAGGCGTTATCGGCACACTGTGAACGTTTTTGGAATTGAAGAGATCAAGTGTCTTTATTTTTAAGACACAGATGGCCAGGAACTTCAAGACAGGTGCGTCTTATGTGGAATTTAATGTTCTATACTTTGGAAAAGTTTAAGTAGTCATGGGAGCATTAGGATTAGCAGAAATTCAATTTGATGTGATCAGAAATAGCTATATAAACACTACAGATAAATAACGTTGAACTATTCTTATCCCATTCAATGTAAGAATATTTTTCTACTGAAAATTTCATGTTTATTGAAAGTATGTAATAAAATATTTGTGGTCGTATCTGTACAGTTTGGTCAGAAAATTTTGGGCACCCTGTATCTGCAGCATCTTCCTAATCTATAACAATCAGTTGTTCAGGTGAATTTGTAAAATTTTTAAGTTCCCATAGCCTATAAATTAATTTTATTCGACACTGCTACAAACAAAGTTTATTGTAAAATTTAGATACCGTTAATTTTGTATGTGTATATATGAAAAATTCTACTTAGTATTACATTCAAACATTTTATGGTTTTTTAGATAGTAGTAAATCAATCGATACGAAAATTTTTTAATTTTGTACAGAAAAACAATTTTGTAACTTTTTCAATTCTTTCGAACTATTGCAATCGCTTCAATCGAGCTAATTTCCAGCTAATAGAAATTGTTAGGACCTTCGTATCTTTCAAAATAATAATCTAAAAAAAAAACATTGATATCAACTATCATAATTACCAGCTCGAACCAAGCAACAGTTAAGTCGGACACCCTGTATATCTCGGGGCTATGTAACCGCTATTTAAAATGATCGGATCGAACGGTTAGGTCCTTCGGGCGAACCGCATATTACTCGCCTACCTATGAACATAACACGTCCAAGGGAATTATTGCACGGTCGAGTTATGGTCGCCGCTCGAAGAATTCCTCCTCTCTGCTGGGGATGCATCCTGCGCCTATTAAACACGCTTAAACACCCGCGGCTAGGACACTGACATCGCCTACATCGACGATTAACCCTTCTGCTCTAGAGATACCTCAATAACCTACACTGTATCTTTTATATCTGAAGCTCTTTAATAATTTCATTATAAAAAGTTTTTCTAGTGTCTATTCCTTATGCAACGGTGGCTCGATTGTTTGAACACTGGGTGCTAGGATTGGTCCATCATGCACCAATTTGGATACATTCAATTGCATAAACATCCGCAGTCTACTGATCATACATCGATGCCTCCGTTGCTTGAACATTGTTAGAATTGTTCAAGCACCCGTTCGATGTCTCAAAAATAATTCACTGAACTGTACAACTAGCTTAACAACCTGAATCTGCGGATCCTTTACACCTGAAGCTATTTAATAACTTCATTATCAGAAGCTTTTTCTAGTATTTATTCCTAATGCAATGGTGGCTCGATTGTTTGAACATTAGTGACAAATTTAAAACGCTACGAGTGAAGACAGACTAAAAAAATAATAAAGTCGACTCTTCATTGCTCTATAGTATCCAAACGATGTCTCGAACATGATTAACATTTTCAGTGCCACGCTGTCCTAGTTGAAAATGACAAACTTTCTAAATTTTTATACAAAATTAATATAACTATAAATTGTACCTTTTTTAATCAATAATATCAATAACTTTTATAATTTTTTTTACTGCTACTATTAAACCTTATTAACACGTTCCGTGCCGCGTGGGTCGTATGCGCCCCACGCACCAAATTCGATTATTCTAAATGAATGGCAATATTCTTGATATTCCAATTAAAACGGACGCCACGGTAATAGTACCAAATGAATGGTATATCATGAGACGATTCAATGTTTGTGTTTTTTACGTTATGTATTTAGGGAAACTTATTTTCACGCGTCTGACTAGTTATGGAATTTTTCACTGTAGCATGGAACGCGTTAAATATACACATTAATACTATACATGATCAAATAAATAATGACTGAATTTTTGTGTCACCCAAATATGGGTGACGTGGCACTCAAAGTGTTAAATAAACAAATGTAGAAACGCACACGCACACACAGAGAATACTCAATTTTCCATCGTTTGTATCTCAAAAACGTCGCCGCGGATTGCAAAATGATAAAGGATTTTTCGGTTTGTTTTGCCATCGAGAATCTACAGTTTTCATATTCCACGACCTTTCTGGGACACCCCGTAGAAAAAGGAAAGAGAACCGTTTCACCGTTCCACCCTTGCGCTCCCGTTTCAATCGAACGCTGTTCATTTCTATCAAATAATTGAATTCCACTAATTCCGTAGTCCGTCGACGTGTGTTCATTGCGTAACACGTCCGCCAGGTTCGCTTTCATTGCGGCTTTTTGCCATCGAGTGAACTCGATTCGAACCGGTGCACGTACGTCCACGACTAATCGCCGCCTCTCTTCCACGTTTTTCCGTCGTGCTCCTCGTTACAGCAATTCTAATTGTTCTTTCCTTTGTCCGAAGCACGCGCCCGTTCTTCGAATCGAACCCCCATTGTTCTCATGAATAATACCAGACGATCGAATCTTCTGATCGTCTACAGAGGTGATCACGGATTTGTCGGATTCTCCTTTTTCTCGTAGTTTGATCAGTAATTATCGAGTTGGATGTTTAATTGGCTATGAACTCTTTTTGTGAGCGTTTGGTAAAGCTGCACGGTCATTATCCCTTTGAGCCCTGACAGCTTCGGGAGAAAGCTTGCACCACGTGCTGATATTTTCCACGGTGGAACACGTGTTAACGCGTTGAACGCCATGGTGGTCACCGGTGACCGACACCTCAAATTTAATTTAATTAAATAGTTATTGGCTATCGCCAAATTCGGAGCAAACTTCGTATACAAACAATAATGCAGGAACGGAAGAACACGACTGAATATTCAAATCTTTCTCTCTTTACGATTTAGATAAAAAATAGTAAATTATAGCGTGTCTGATTAGGCACGGCCGTTTTCACTGTGGCGTTCAACGTGTTAAATTGAATATTTCATTGTAATTATATATTTAATGTCGATTGTTCAGTTGTTTTAGTCCTTTCAAATTGCAAAATATGTAACGAGACGTGTATATTTTAATGAAATAAGCTGAGATGATAATTCAACCTAATACATAAATTTAAAGCGTATAATAAACAGCCGTGACTAAGTTAGTGCGGTGACCCACAGCACACGGTGAACGATTTTTCAGTGTGCTGAATTTTTCTATGCAGGAATAAGCCTTGGTTTGAATATTTTAATATTGCCACGCGGTATGAGGGTAATTATTGAGGTTTTTAAGCGTTGTGATTCTTTAAAATAGTTAACAAAATATGTAGATTTTAATCAGAAACCTTGACGCAATAATTCGTTCAAATACGCAGGTTCGTGACGTGCAATAAACATTTGCGCTCGGACCAGTGCGGTGGCTCGTAGCACACGGTATACGGTCTATCTGGAATCCGTGTATGGGTTCATAAAAGTTAAAGGGTTAAATATTGACGAAATTATAACACCCTTTGATACCATATTACTTTTCTCAGAGATTTAAAAATTTCTTTCAACTGTGTTTTGTTCATTGAACAAACATAATTTTTCCCTAACTTTAATACACTGGTATCTGAAGATGTTAATGATGATCTATCTCGTTTTTTACCTGGTATTGTACGATTTTCTTATAGGTTCCTACAAATTAATACAACAGTCTGTATTTGGACAAATATTATCTATACAGTTTCCATATAAATGGATGACCTTGAGGTCTCAGGTTCATCGTTCAAGAGATAACTATATGATAATGTAAGAAGAATTTCGCCAAGATCATCTGGAAGATTATTACAAACTTTTAATTTTGTAGGCAGTCTCAAAGTAAAAATTTGTAATGACCCTGAAGATGATCTTAAAGGACGAATTTTCTGCACCATCATATTTGTTCTTCTCAGCAACCCGATTCTACTTTTAAATATAAGGCACAGAATAATTAGACATTCGCATAATAAAAATATTAAGTTGATCGGAAAGTTCCATCGTCAGTCTCTGATACAATCATTTCCTCTGGAGATTTGACCAGCATAAACGCCCTGCAGAAAACCTTTATCATTGCATTTTGTTCGAAATCCAAATGGAGAAATCTGCAACGGAGGCTACTGGAAATTTCTGTCGCGTTTTTGGTGCAAATACCGTGTCCACGTGCACGATGCGAAGACAGTTCCCAAGATTCCTAGCAAAGGATTTGAACATTGAAGATGAACCACGCAGCGGAGACCAACCGCTACAGATGACAACGTTGTCCAGGTGAAATGGCAGGAAAATTCTTGCACAAGAACGCGAGAGGTCGCAGAAGAACTCATCACGGTATACTGAACGATAGTGGAGCATATTCATCGGCCTGGATTAATCTTGAAGCTCTCTAGATGGCTACCGCGTGATCCGACAGATCAGAACTGGGCAGATCAGATTAGAATTTCATCGTCGCCGTTCTCTCATCATCGTATACAGCCTTTCTTTAGCAGATTTGTAACCGGTGATGACAAATGGATAACATGTAATAACATCGAGAGGAAACAAGCTTACTGTCAACCCGGACAATCAACCCCTTCCGTCTCCGAACCACCCCTTCATCGGCAGAAGAGAATGCTCTGTACTTGCTAGGATTTCAAAGGACCTGTTGGTCCTAACCATTATGAGCAGCTGCAACCAGTCGACACAATTGCAGCTGAGAAGCGCTGCGATCGACTGAACGGACTCGATGAAAAAATGAAAGAAAAACGTGCAGCCCTGGCGAACAGGAAGGGAGTTGTATTCCACCGTGACAACGCTCTACTCCGTGCATCGTTAAGGTCTCAGCAGAAGTTGACTGAACCAGGATGGAAAGCAATAAGTCATCTTCCATATAGTCCTGACCTTGCACCGTCCGATTACCACCTTTAGACCGTTACAAAACTTGTTGTCAGGACATAAATTCAACGATGAACGACAAGTCGCGGAGGCACTGGAAGAATATTTAAACAGCAGAAGCGAGTCATTCATGCAGATGTAATAAAGAAATTAGCAGATTGATGAGAGAAGGACGTCGCTAATAATGGACATTATCCCTTAACTACAATCGAACGTCTGCGAGACCGCTCCAAATTTTCATTCATCCCTTATTTCCCTTCCTGAATGACTTATCATCTTCTCACGCCATGTACCTTTCAATCAGGGTCTAATGTTCAGTCAGGCTTGGATTTCTTTATTATTAATGTACAAAGCAAGAACAATTGGATTTGATCTTTATAACGAATGAGATAACGCAATAAACATTAGCGGTCTGTGAGACCTCCTATAGTACTTGCGTAAGTTTCAACGTCTACAGTAGTTAAGGGTTATATTCAGGATTAAATAACAGAAGTATCATTAAAAAAAAGTTGACTCGCTTCAATTTGAAAAGAACGACAGAACCTTCCGGTCGACCTGATACTTCAACCTAGTGCCCACTCCATTCAATCTTCAAACCCGACACTCAATTAACCACCTGTATATAATTGAATTTATTAGACTCTTACTGGGTCTCTTCCTGAGGGACGAGCACTTTCTCACGAGGAACACCGGTTGTCCGGAAGCCTTTCGTAGCTGTGACTTCCTCCTCAGCGGTCTTCTCCTCAACCCTGACCTCTGTCTCTTCAACTGTTGCCTGTACACCGCGTTCAGACCCTTCCTCCTTTCTCTATCGTTCGACTCATCCTCTGTCTCGCTATCAGTCGACGTTAAACACCTGTAATGCATGCTCGACTCCGTCCTGGACTTCTCCTTCACGGCGGAGCCCTTCGAGAGGAAGCTGAGGAACTGATTGCTGGCGAAATAGTTCGAAGTGGCTGGTCTCCAGGTTGTTCTGCGCGCCAGAACACCGCTGGTGCGTAATTCTTCCGAAAACAGCTTGTCCTCGTTGAAGTCGCTGATCTTTGGCCCTGGGCAGGCCGAGGACGACGAAGATGTCGCTGAGAACGAGCCCAGGGAGGATGAGACCAAGGAATTCGAGACCACCTCTCTCCTGTCGTTGAAATCTCCGGACAGGAGCAGCTTCAGGTCGTCGAACTGGTCGTCGGAGAGGTTCGAGGACCAGTCGTCGATCTTCTCGATCACAGGGACCTCGGATTCAGGGAAATATCGGATCTCCCGCCAAACTCGACGCTGACGTCTCGAGCGACGCCTCTCCGGGGCCACGAACCACACGGGACTGTTCGAGCGGACCGTTTGGGACTTCTTCGACCTCTGGGAGCTCCTTCTCCCCCGACGACGCGAACTCGAACGCCTGGAGGCGTTCGTCCTCTTGAAGTAACCCTCCCTGCTGACGCTCGGCGATGGTTTCTCGGTTCGACGGCTGAAAAAACCGTTCCTCGTGCCCCTGAAGTCATTTTGCTTGTTCACGCTCGGCTCTCGGGGGTCTGACCGTGAAATCTGGCGAACTCGTGATGTCAAGGTCGTTTGGAGGTGTTCATAGAATTTTAGGCTATGTTGCGATTAATACGTTCGCTGTAGATCGCTGCGTGTATGATTCAGAAGAATTTTGCATCATTTTGTGTATTTCCTGTCAACTCTTTGTAGGTGTCTTTTTCTTTTCATTTTTGAAATCGTGGTGATCTCTTCAAGTTTGCTTTTAGTTTTAGTTTGAATATTGTCGAAAGTACAGTGTGCATTATATTTATTTAAATTTATTATAAATAATGGTATGCCTGTGCTGATCTTATGTCATGCCCTTTTTGGATGAATTTTTTCAGGTATTCTGCAATTATGATTTTAAATTCTGTGTGCCTTTTTTCGTCTGAACTTTGAGTCAATACCTTCTGTTAAACGAAAACTGTTAAACGATATACATTCTGTGTGCAAGAATTGAACATTCTACACAAGTGTACAAGTAATAATTGAAGGGTTCATAACAAAAACAACCCCTGGCAAAGTTTACGTTGGTAACACAACTTCATAACATCATGATTCAATTACATACAGTTTTCCCATGATATAATTAGAAATAACACCCGTAGCAATGTTTGTAATATGATCGATATTCTGTTAAATAAAAATTGAAGTCTACTGAACGAAAATTAAAGATGCCAGAGCTACAGAAGGAAGCTAAAATTACCAAGAGTCGTTTCTGTAACGAACTCTTCAACTGTATGCCTCAAAGTGGTCTAAACAACCAGGTTCTCCGAAGTACAGTGAACGTACTAATATTTGTTGACCTTGATACAACATTCTAAACAATAACCAAATTTTTATGAACTCTACACTAAATTTATAAGAATCTCTTCAAGGCTCTCTTGACCTGATATCTCAGAGCTCCAACTGTTTGAGCCTTCCAGGTGTACCTCATCATTTTCAACAATTCACCACCCAAATAATTTACCATGCAACATTTCTTCAGCATCACGGTTCCTAAAATCTCACTAATTATTAGCAAGAGGGAAACTAAGTCTACAGGAACACAACCCCTACACCCAGAAATCTCAAACGTACTCCTACTCTGCACCGCGTCCAAACGATTACACCTCACGAACTTCATCACGTTTCGCCATTTCAAGGTCAACCGGAAAAGCGATTCTCTACGAAAAATCAGATAACAACCCTGCCCGAAAATCAGCCAGCTTCCCTATCCTCAAGGAGAACCCAAAGCCGGAATCCTTCCCGGAAGCGCTCTTCTCAGGAGCAGAGACGGTTCTAGCAACGGTGGGTTGAGGTTTCCTCTCCTTCAGGGCGCTGTCCAAGGAGTGGTGAACGGCTGAACCGGAAGACGACGGATAAGGAACCGGGACAGCGTCTCTCCATATCCTTCCAAGGCTGATGCTGACACTCGGAGGTCCTTCGACGGAAGGTTCTTGAACCTGAAGGACATCCTGAGCAGATTTCTCCTGAATGGTCTCACTGGAGCTTCTGAAGGTCTTCGAGGGCAACACGGGCGAGCATTCCAGCTGAAGAACCTTCAGATCATCAGCAACATGGTCAGCCTCAGACTGTTTCGGACATTTGATGACCCTGTTCTTCAGGGTCGGTTCTTCATCGATCTTTTCACGCGACGACGAGCTGACACCTTGCAACCACTCGTCGTAGCTGATGGACTCTCTGCTCAGGGTGTCTTCCTGGAGCTTCTTCAACTTCTGCTCCTCGATCGTCGGCTCTTTCGCCTTTTCCTTCAAGTTTGAGTCCACAGAAGGCGGGACGGTCGGCTCTAAGTTTTTCTGGAGCTTGTTGCGACGCTTTCCTCGGTCCAGGTAGCTTTTCCTGATCGATATCCTCTTGAAGGACTCGCTGCGCTTGAAGGACGGCTCATTTCGGTCCTTCTTGCGGCTCACGAGCCTCCGCAGGTTCTCGAAGGACAACGGCCTCATCGGTTCCGCCCTTCGAGCTCCGACTTCAATGAAATCATCGAATTATTTCGGTCTATGCTTCGTCCTCATTCCTGAACAGCCTCCGGGATCTTCTACTCGAATGCCGTGACTTCATGAAATGTATATGAACTGAATATTTCAGGTACATCGGGGACCATCAGGCTTTCTTTATCTGTTCTAGGTTAGGTTCAGAATGTTAGGTTAGGTTTTAACGCCACGCTGAAGTTCTTAGTAATATGTATTTATGGTTTCGGTGACTGAGATGTGTTGTTGTTATTATTTTGAACTTTTTTTGCATGAACAATGCCCGGTTTGTATCTTGTTTAGGTTAGGTTTATAACAGAGTACTGCTGTGCCTCTTGTGATTTTATTATCTCTATCGATTCTTTGTTTTATTTATTTTTCTGTTTTTAATGCGCGTTCAGGTTTAGGGGAATAAAGTCTTATTGTTTCAAAGTACTTGTAGTTTGTTTAGGTTAGGATTGCATCAGCACTAATTTTAGTAACTCTTGCACCAGTTTTATAAAATCTATTAAATTTGTAATATAGGTGTATTATTATTATTTAGCATTGCTTTGAGTTTCTTTCGTCTTCATTTCACTATTTTGTCTTCTTTGTCGAGTATCAAATTTGGAGATTTTTGTAATATTAAAAGTGTACCACAGAGTAAAGATTTCATATATTTAATACCTCACTTTCATTTAAACTTTACGTCTCTGAAGATTCTGTAAAATGACTATAAATATTTTCAAAAGTTCACAAACTTCAACAAAATCACAGATACAACAATCTCCTCCTGATTTAAGGGAACTTCTCCTTCGTATTCAATTTGATTTATTAACTCTTTAATCTCCAGGATAATAAATCTTTTCAAATGGAGCCGTATACTCCCCTTATGTTAGAGTTCTACAAAGTTCTGTTTAAAATTAATCTCTGTACAAATACTTCATGTTGCTCTTATTAATTTGTACACAGACACTCATGTTCAATATTGTCACTGTTTAGAATTGCTAAGAATAAAAATAGTCACTAAAAACAGAACACTTAAGTATTTCTGTTAGCCTTGAAAATAACACTTTGTACTCTAGACTCACTTTCATTTAAACTGTATGTCTCACAAATTTTCTTCTAACAATAAATAATCTGTAATAGTTCATCTCCTCTTCAACATTCTTCTTCACATTGAATTAAATAGTTTTAAATTCAACAGTATAAATTTCTTTAATTCCTTATGCACTTTGAAGATATTGTCATTTTGAATCACATGTTAAATTCCTTCAATGATAGAATTTCTATCTATCATTTAAATATCTCTGTAAGTATCAAAATGAACTACATAAGCACTTTCAGAATTTTACAAATATCAACAATATCACTGATGCAACAAAAAAATAATTCTTTCTTTTGAGTGTTTCTTTCGTTCAAAGAACCATACACTTCTCATATTCTACTTTTTATATTCATTAATTCTCTTTAAGTTCTTAACTTTGTACTTATCATTTATTAATCTGAATCCTTGAATATGCCCATGAGTATTAAAATAAACTTGTATGGACCAAAAGAATTATTTTGGTCCTCATCTTCAATTTCTTTCCAAGCATATTAATTAATATTCTACTTATTGCTTATTTTAATATAAATCCTTAAACATATTCTTCAGTATTACACTGGCTTCCTGTGGAGTGGAAAAGTTTTTCTGGCCCTCATTTGCTTTCCAAGCAAATTAATTAATATTCTACTTATTGCTTATTCATATAAATTCTCAAACATGTTTTTCAGTATTACATTGGATTCTTGTGGAGCAGTGGGGTCTTTTTAGTCCTTATCTTCTTCTTTCCAAGCATATTAATTAATGTTCAACTTATTGCGTATTAATGTATATCCTCAAACATGTTCTTCAGTATTAAACCTAATTCTTGTGAAGCGGAAAATTTTTTTGAGTTTTCATCTTCTTCTGAAGCACATTTATTACATTTCTACTTACTATTTAGTAACATACATCCTTAAATATTCTCTTGAGTATTACATTAAACTTTTGGTCCTCAAGTTCTTTTTTCCACCAAAAGAATCATTTAGATCCACATCTTATTCCTTCCGTTCACATTAACTAATATCCTATTTATTAATTTTTAATACAAATCCTCAAATATAATCTTCAATACCACAGTAGATCATTGGTGAACGAAACAGTCTTTTTGATCCTCAATTGATCTTTACTCTGAAGGAATCACTTAGGTCCTTCAATATAATCTTCAATACTACACCAGATTCTTATGGTACAATGTAGTTTTTTGCTGCTCAACTTGTTCCTCCCTCCAAACATAATCATTTAAGTCCTCACCTTCTTCTTTCAACTGACATTGAACTGCATTTTACTTATTATTTATCAATATAAATCCTCCAATATCCTTCTTCGGTATTACACTAGACTCTTATCAAACGAAGGAGTCCTGGTGGTCCACAATTTCCTCTTTCCAGCACAGAAATCATTTAAATCCTCACCATCGTACCACTCACACAAACAGTCTGCTAATTATCAGCAAACATAAATCCTCCACTACAAACTGAAGTAACAGAAGGGATTGTATTGTAACGGAGGGGCTGTTGGTCCTTCAAGCGAAGCGTCCTGGAGTCCTTCCAAGGAGAGACCTCGTGGAGGTCTGCACTGATTCCCTTCTCTTCTCTTCCACTCTCTCTCTTTCTCTCTACACAAGCGCATACGTGCCTGTGTGTGTGTAACGTGCACGCTTGCGCGTTTCTGCGATCCTAAGGTGCAACTCGGAGGCCTTCGAGAGTCGCGAATCAACGTGGCTTTCCTTTTTCGATGTGCCGTTGCCGCGTCGTTCCTCCTTCCTCCTCATCGGCCTTCTCTTCCCTTTTCCCTGTTGCCCTCCGAGCGACCAGGATCCTTCGGCAAAAACCGATTCCGACGCTCCGTCCGTCCGCATGGAAAATAACGTGCACGCGATCGATTCCGCTCGTTCCAGCTGAACCGACCTCCCAAACCAGCGGAATTGACCCTTCGTGGCTGGTACCTGAGCTGTGTCGATCACAGTCACCTGAACTGTCGGTCAGGCAGAGCAAATTTCGATTTCTACCAGTGGTACACGTAGATTTTAGACTGTTAGGTGATTGTCCGGTCTGAGTGCCTTGAAAAGGTTGGATCGGATGAGGTTTTGACTCCTGGAGGGAAGTTTCTTTTTAATAGGACAGTTTGAAGATAATCGAGCGACTGTATATGGAGAACATTCCTTCCAATGCTGTTTATTTGTAGAAATTCTGGTTTTCTGTTGAGAATGCTTCTTTGGAGTACTGTTGGGAGAATTATCAGGGCGTTGTATAGTCGGAGTCTCTTTAATTGATGTCCGATGTTGGTGATTTCTATTTCTTAGCGAAAATTCCTCTTCGGAGTATCGTTGGAAAGATTAGGAGGCAATCACGCAGTTGAAATCCCTTCGATCGAAGTTGAATTATCGAAAATTTCGATTTGTTCAGGGAAATCTCTCTTTACATTGATCGTCGATGACGGTATGTTTCTGGTACCATCGATTTAGATTATTAATTGACGAGGAAATCCTTTAAAATATTCCCTATTAATCTTTCGTGATGGTATCCCGAGTACGTTGATCAGAGTTCTTTAAATCGACGTTCAGGAATCTGAAATCCTGACTTCTTCATGAAAATCCCTACTTCAGCATTCACTTTTCCTTAATGACTGATCAGAGTTGTTAATTGAAGCGAAAATCCTTAAAAGTTCCAAATATCAAAGTAGGTCTCTGTTTAAACGTTTCAAAAAATTATATCGTGAATCTCCTTTCAGACGTTCGACCACTCAAAAACTCTTGACAAAAATTTCTCTATAAATCATTTAAAGATGATTTAAGAAATATTGATTATGGATAACTAATTGAAGTTATCAGCTAAAGAGGACAAAATTATTTTGTGGACTTCTTCTTAGACTTTCAATTACTCAAAATATTCCAATTTCTTGATAAAAATTCCAGTTTGGCCTTTTCCTGTGTATTTCTGTCTTCAACAGTTCCAAAACTGTTTAGCGTTGATTGTTGCTAGAATAATCGACGAGGAAATCTTTCAGGATACAGCGAAATTCTTGTGACAGAAAAAAATCTGTTTAGCAGCTTCCAAACATTAAAAATTCCAGTTTAGTTCTTCCGAGCCTTTCTTCAGATATCTCACGTTGGAGCAATAAACAATTGGTTATTATAATTCTATTATGGCGCTGTTTTAAATTTGCAATCGACAGCGAACTCCCATAACGCATCGTTCGACAATTCGAAATTCAATTGGTTCAGTATTTTTTTTAACCCTTTAGGCGATTTACTTTTTTAATAAATATTGTACTGCGTACGGAAATGGTGGATGGACGTGCAGTATACATCGTAAAAGATAATGGTCGAGGAACCTCCTCGCGTGATATATAATTACTATGGAATTTAAAAATTTATATTCCTCGAGTATGCATTGTTTAAATTTTCAATTTTATTAATGGTACTGATCACGTGTTAAGACACTTCTTAATTGACGATTAGTAGTTATATTGAAAATTATGTAGTTTTAGAGATCTTCGTGTGAGACTTATAATTATCCTCCAATTTGTGGATTTAAAGTTAATATTAATCAGATTAATATTTTAAAAAAAATTAAAGTTGTATTAGCGATATTGTCCTTGGGTCACAGCAGTCCTGAATCAACCACTGATTAAACAGAAAAATCATGAAGCTCACGGATTCTTCGTAGGTAAGATATAATTATCCTCCAAATTGTGGGTTAAGAAACTAGTATTCATCGATTAAATACTCTTTAAAAAAATTAATGTTCTAGTAATGATCTTGTTCTCAGATCAGAGCACACCTTAACCGATGGCTGGTGAAACAAAAAAATGACGCAACGTACAATTATCATCTGAACATGCGTTCAGAAATAAACCTTCAGGAAATATCTTTCAAAAAATTCACATTTCACCAGTGCTATTATTCTCGTCTTACATCACTCCCTGCTAAAACGATCACTAATTACGTATCTTCCAAAAAATTCCCCCTTCACTGATACCGCTGTATGGTCTCACGACACTCCCTACTAAAACGATCACCAAATCCATCAAACACGTTACATCTTGCTTATCCTCTGTACGTGACACACGATCATCCTCCAGATCAAACATTTAAAAACAAATGTTCACCGAACGAACATACACGTGTCTCAAATAAAAATTATATCATCATCCTTGCTCGTTCACAGAGCTTCTCCGTCAAACCTCAACTCAGACGAATCGAAAAATCGTTGAAAAATCGTTGAAAAATCGTTCCCCCGATCGAACTTCATCGATTCTTCTGGTACCAAATCGGGTGGTTCGGTGTGCAAGGATTATTCACTGGACCATCGAACATTTTCACCGTTCTCCACACACGGAGCTGCTCCGAAGGTATCTCGAATCGTCGAACAGAGATCTTGGACGATACTTTCTCCGCCCTCGAACGATTACGACACAGATCTCGCCCTTTCCCTCCTCCACCTCTGGCGTGCATTTATTATTTCCATCGAACGGCCTGGATGCCACGGATACCCAGGACCAATCGACAGAACAACAGATTTTCACCAATTCGAACGTTCACAGACACCGTCACACTTGACACGATTCTGAAGTTTCTTCACTGGAGTGTTAGAAGTTTCACTGGGGATTTTTTTGTACTCTGAAAAATTGAAGCACGTGTCGGGAAACCGTCTCTACAGCACGCTCGGATCGTTCAGGATGGTTAAGTCTGATTTTTGGAGACGCGGTAGGGTTAGAGACATCGAGGGAGGAAGATTGATTGAACCATGGAAAAGTAAATGTATCAATATTCACGATTTTCAGAATTAGTTTCTATCAGGTCAAAAAATTAGTAAGAATTGAAGGGCATTTTTCTGATTGACATCGTTTTGAGAAAAATTAATTTTTTGTCGTTTTCCATGGTTCAGGTGCTAGCCACACTCATACAAAGTTTTTGTGAGTTTTTCGTTTCAGACGATTTCGGCGGCAGATAGCGAGAGAGACTATTTTTCCAACCTGATCGCATTCCTAGTCAATAATTACTATAGTTTCGATGATAACAGTGTACAAAAATTCACGAGTGTAGTATAAGTGTATATGAATAAATCTGTAAAGTTTCAGAAAGATATATTCTCTAATTTTTTCACAAAAAATTCCCTAAGTATGTCTATCACACAGGCCAAGAAAAGAGAAACCCCCTTAAACCCTTTCACACCTAACTTCGACTGCAGGGTTATGGCACGGCTACAATCGCTGGGAGACGAAAAGTCGCTTAATCACCTAATTGTTTATTTAGAGTTATAATTTGTTAAATTAAATTTGTTACAATAAATGTTATTTTATTATATACATTGAAAAAATGTACGATATTGTAGATTTTTTAGCAGAGGCTGTCATAATGAAATGGTTAATGAGGGTGAATTAAGTATACTAGAGCCGACTATGATCAATTTTGGAGAAATCCTCAGCTACAATCGCTGAGAGAAGAAAAATCGCCTAATCACCTAATTGCTTGTCAACAGTTACGCTTTGTTAAATTAAATTCATTATGCACATTTTATTTTATTCTTCATATCAAAAAGACACACGGCCTAATTTATATTCTGTCATCGTTCTATTATTAAGTTCAGTCATAAATAACTTCCAATTTGTCTTCTTAAACTTATTGATGATTTATTAAAGGATGATTATTGTTGCTTCTGCAGCATGTCTAAGAATTAGCAAGTTAACTGCAAATTATATAGGCTGAAAACGACACGATTTTCTAGACTTCTACACAACATGTAGGTAATTTAAAAATATACTCTTTTAAATAATAATGTTAGTAATTATTTACAGTTCTTATTGGTTCTGTTAGATTTTCTTAAACATTTTAATAATTGTATTTTGGTTCCGATAAATGACAATTGAATTTATGCGTCACCCATACATGGGTGACATGGCAGTCAAAGTGTTAGGGATTCTTACCTTCAAACATGAAGTAAAAATCAGTAGCCCAGATAAACCATTAGAATTTTTAAAAAGGAAAAACTTCTGTTACGTGTCGGAAGTAATTTATGATTCAACCCAACACATTGCGCCCAGTGGTTTGAATTTTTATGTTGCGCCTAACGGAAGGTTCAAGACAAAGTGTACGTTTTCTTTATTTATTAAAGCACGTGAACATTTAAACAGTTAACTGCAGATCACTTGGAGATTAATGCAATCGCAAGGAGATAACTGATACAAGAAATTCGCAACGAAAACGATGTACCCATCGAAAATAACATTTCCACGTCCATTTTCAGAGCCCCCGGCTGCGATAAAGTGATGTGTTATCGTTCTTATTTGCAATTCTCTGGTTTAATTATTTACTGCTTCTATTTATCACAATTATTTGCAGCAAAAAACGGTCAGACCTGAACGAAACAGTGATTCCAACCGCACAGGTCACGCAACGTGGATCGTACGGAACCGCGGAAAACGCGATCGTTTCCCTTCCGTGGCTGCTTTATCGCTCATCAATTTCGTTCACAGCTACCATCAAGATCATCGTCGGGCTGTTGCCTCCTTACGAAATCTCTCCAATTTAGAAAAGGCTTCGATTTACACACGGCTGACTCCTTTTTGATCCTTCGCAATCCTACATCGAGTCTGACTCGACATCGCATTGCGTCCCAGAATCTATCTTCTGTCTTCTGTACAGCGTTCCACGGTTGGCTGGGAGAGCATTCGGGCCCGAGAACTTCCAGCCAACCGTGGAGCAGTGTATAAATAAAATTAGAGCGTCTGTCTATGATTTCCAAATAGATGCCTCTTCATCCAGCTCGAATTATGTTCACTTTAATTAATGATGTTAGCAATTCTTCGTAGATTTTTACTGGCTCTGTTAGACCTTTTTAAATATTTTTTATTAACAAAAATATTTAACTAGTATTAAATATTTAATACTATTCGTAATCAGATAAATAACAGCTTAATTTAAGTATCACCCACATGTGGATGCAGTCGAAGTGTTAAAAAAGATAAACTGTTTTTTTTTTCAAGATCTTTGTTGATGGACTTGGGCCCAATTAAAATTCATAGCTTCATTTGTTTAACCCTGCAAGAAACCAAAATAACTTTGTATCAATTTCTCTGTTTTCTTAATTGTTGTTCGTCGAATTATCCACCTCGCGTACACATCGTATAGAAAATATGAAGAATAAATCATAGACAATTGGACTCATATAACAACAATAGACGCGCGATTATTGTAATATTCTCACTGAGTATATATTATTCATTAGGCTGAATGAAATGAAAATTCATAATACTTTCGCCCATAGCACACTGCACGAAGAAAAAGAAACCACAATATAGTGATGATCCATAGACAATAGCAACGACATAACGATGGGAGACTTAATAAAAAAGAAACTGGAAGGTCAGAAACGAGCACGGTCGCAAACCACTGAAATTATTCTTAGAAACTAGATCGTATTTTAATATCCTGAAGTTAGACGATCCCTAATCCGCGTTTGTTTTCTAATTTTCCCAAGTATTCGAAGTGTCGCGTACCGTGGAATCCACCGCATCTCTTATTTTATAATTTCTGAACATATTTCTGTTTGTTCTGATAAATCAACTTTCCATTTCTACAACCTTTTTGTTAATCATTCTGTTCATTAATATTTTCATATAATAATCTGTTGCTTATAGGCAATAAAACACTTAAAGCATAAACTGCTTGAAAATAAACTGTCTCCAAAATAATAAATACAAATTCATTTACAAATGTTTTATCTATATAATAAAATTGTATGTCCATTGTAACCCTACTGCGTTCTCCCGTTTGACTGTACGCACAAGGTTTTTGGATGAAAAATGCCCCGAATGCATGGAACTCATATTTTCAACTTCATAACATTATGAGAGGACTAAGGAAACATAGAAACAACCAGTCGCGTGCATTATAATGTCATCGTTGCGATAGTTTTTTAAATAAACGAAGACGCGGTGGGTTGGAAAAGATCCGAAAACCGCACTAGAGTTAAGTAATCATTAGACTGTGGATTTTTATGCGATTTAACATATCCAAATGTCTGAAAAACGCACATTTAAAATCGTCCAAAAATAAAAAGTACATTTTTTAAACATTTACAGAACAAAATAAAGTTTCATTTTTATAACAGCAATAAGATTAAAAATACTGAATCTTTAAACTTTTGCATTTACCCCTTTGGGAAGACAAACAGATACAATTTCACTTTCTATAAATTTTTCAATTTCAATCACTATTTATAAAATTCTCGACCTGATCTAAACATCGTACAGAGATTATGACGAATGAACCATAGACAATAGTACCAACGCAGCAATAGCAAACAGGCTATTATTACAAAATTTGATGAAATGTTGATTATTCATTTTACCACGCAAAACGAAGATTCATAATAATTCTGTCCATAACACACCCCTCAAACAAAGCTAAAAAATATCCATATATAAAGCATAAATACCATACACGTGATATACCAATGCTACAGAAAACAGTGGCCGTAAAACAACGGTGGGCATAATAAGAAAGGAAACCTCGATGATCGGAAGTCCATGAAATTATTCCAATTAGTAATATTTTATAAGAGTCTACTTCTAATAGGTAATAAAACGCTGAAAACAGAAACTGCTTGAAAATAAACGACCTCCAAAGTAATACATTCAAAAATGATCCTTTTGGAAAGCAAACTGATACGATTACACTGCTTAAAAACTCCCCAATTTCGTTAATTAGTATTTGTAAAATTATCCTCCTCACTAAACTTCGACAGAGAACACGTCGAATAGACTATAGATGATAGTAATAATACACAACAATAGCCACGCGATTACTGAATATTTTCACTAAATATAATACTCTCGGCCATAATGCATCTCTTAAACAAACATCTACAATTTTCACGTATAAATCATACAAATAATAAACCAGTATAACACAAAACAGTGCTCATACAAATCCTGATGGTCAGAAACGAGTACAAATGAAATTACTCCAATTTCTAATACTTTCATATAAAACTCTCCACTTTATAAATAATAAAACACTTTAAACACAAATTGCTTGGAAATAAACCGTCCCCAAAAATAAAATATCCAAATTCATTTAAAAATGTTTTGTCCATGCAATAAGTAACTTTATCTATACAAAAATTATTCGATCATAGATATAATTTCACTTTCTGTAAACTTCTCAATTTCGTAAATTATTATTTCTAAAATTATCCATCTCACTAAACATCGTACAGAGACAATGGTACTATAGTACCAGTACAAAACGGCATCGAATATTTTCACCGAGTATCCATTATTCATTCCATCAAACGAAACGAAGATTCATAATACTTCCGCCCATAGCACATCTCTCAACCAAAAACCCACGATATACATGTATGAACAGAAAACAGTACCCATAGAACGATGGACACAACAAAAAACAGAATCTCGATGATTAAAAACGAGCACAGATGGGAACCCCTGAAATTACTCCAATTACTGATATTTTCATACGAAACTCTCCTCTTCATAAATAATAAAACACGTTACCCACAAATTGCTTGGAAATAAACCGCCTCCAAAATAATATATCCAAATTCATTTAAAAATGTACAATGAAATTTGATGTTCATTTTGAGTAACTATTTTCACTTTCTACAAGCTTCTCAATTTCATCAATTACTATTTCCAAAATAATCCACCTCACTGAACATCGTACGGAAACAATACTGCTACAGAAACAATACTGCTGCGGTATCAATACGAAACGAAGATTCATAATACTTCCGCTCATAGCACATCTCTGAACCAAAAACCCACGGTGTACATGGAAGAACAGAAAACAGTACCCATGGAACAACGGCGGACATAAGAAAAAACAAAAGCTCGATGGTCAGAAACGAGCGGGCCCGCGAATCCGTGACAGGGTTAGTACGAAACGGGAGTAGTTAGCAAATACGAAACGGGTCGAGGGTGGGGGTCGACGGAGGGGTGGTTCTGTCGGCGTACTATAATAGACGGCGTCGCGACGCGCGTGCACCCCTGTCGTGTTCTAATACGCGGCGAAAAAGTGTGGCGCACAGTGCGCATAGCTGAAGTCGCGTCGAATCACTGGCATTTCGCGAGCTCTCGACGCTGCACCTCTCCCGGACCGGGAGAGAGAGAGAGAGAGCGAGAGAGAGACGAGTCGCGGGAGAGGGAGAACGGGAGGGAGAAAGAGAAAGAGAGAGAGAGAGAGAGAAGCTCCTGGGAAGCGGACCGACCGGCAACGGTGAATAAAAGTCAAGCCGAGCGACGAGGAAGGAGAAGAAGGAGAGAGAGGAGAGGAGAGAGGGTGGTATGCCGTCCGTCCACTCTCGCCTGCACACACACACATACACACACGGAATCTCTCTCACAGCATCCCACTCTCCCGTTCTCTCTCCCCTCTCTCTCTCTCTCTCTCTCTCTCTCTCTCTCTCTCTCTCTCGCGCGCGCGCAGCATCCCACTCTCCCGTTCTCGCGTTCTTTCTTCTTCTCTCTCCCATCAGCCTCCCCGCGGCGGGTTCCTTCGACGCTCCGTACTCTCTTCGGGGGTTTCGAACGTTCTTCCTCCACGCTGGAACGATGTTTCTGCTCCTCTGTTTCGTTCCGCGTAGGTACGTATATACGTATGTACGTACGCGGATGCGAGAGTGATTTTCTCTCTCATTTTCGTGTTAGCCGATTCGTTCTGTCTCCGTTTCGCGCGCGGGCTCGAGCGTTCCGTCCACCCGTGAGCAGCGTTTTCTTCCAGTGGATTCGCGAAGATCGTGGATCGGATAGGGAATCGTGGATCGAGCGATGCCTGCGAACCGCTCGCGAGTTTTCGAGTCAGATTGTGAGGTATAATGTTGTTGGATGGTTCAGTTATTGTCTTTTGACGACGAGTCACACTCGTGATGCAGATCATGGTCTATACGCTGTAAATATGAGTTTCACTTGAATGTGAATTCTGGAAAATTTTGTGTTGCAGCTCCTTTGAATTCTAGAGGATTTGTATTTTTATATGGTCTGTTGTTCGAGTGAGTCGGATAGGGAATCGTGTTCTGGTGAAGTAGATGAACGACTCGCGAGTTTTGGAGCAAGTTTTATATGTTTGCGAGGGAATTGTCTGATATGTTGCAGAGGCTCCGATTTGATCGAGAAAAGATATATGTTCGATGCTATTAAATTTTTATAGTTTCGAACCTGTAAGTACCGTGTATTTTTATAGAATTTATTGTTCAAATAAAATCGTTAATTGGATGGAGAATCGTCTTTAAGCAATGGATATGAACGACTCGCAAGTTTCGGAACTAGTTTTGTTTATCGATAAGAGGATTGTACTTAGCATATTGCAACGGCTGTGATTTGAAGAAGTATAGATACAACGCCAAACACTGTTAAATAAAAGTTTTCAAACTCGAAATTACTCACCTCAATATTGATAAAACTTTTTTTTATTCCTTTTTGCAAGTACTACATTTCCATAAAATTGACCACCCTGTATCGTATATCACATAAACGTCACTATAAAACCATAAATCACTAAGAAACAAATTTATTACCATCTGTAGTGATTGTTAAAAAAAATTGCTTGCAATAATTACACTGGTCCATACTGTATAAAACCAATTGCAATAATGAAGAGAATGTTTTGTTATTCGAAAATAGATCGTGGATTACTCATTTTCCTCGAGTGAAATTTTCTTTCTCCATTGAAATTGAGAAGTCGTGTTCAACGGGTAATCAATTTGTAATGATTGTTGAAAAAATTGCTTGCAACAATTACACTGGTCCACGCTGTATAAAACGAATTACAATAATGAATAGAACATTTGTTATTCGAAAATAAATCGTGGATTACTCATTTTCCTCGAGTGAAATTTTCTTTCTCCATTGAAATTGAAAAGTCGTGTTCAAGAGGTACGCCGCGCATGGCGTGTTCGTTTCACGGTGAAAAAGCTTGAAATTGACGGGTCGATTACTCGAAGCTCTTCGACCTCCCACTCTCTTTGCGCTGCGAGCGTAAGGCCCTTAACCAGCTGAGACCCGAGTGTATTTTCCTCGAATACGACTGTGAAACGCCCACGCACGGTGCAAGTAGCACGAACCCAGCCGAATCGACGCCATCGAATCGGAAACATGGAAATCACCAAATAAAACTTTCTTTTCACTCTCGTCAGTGGAGAAAGTAAAAATTCACCCACGAAAGAACTCAATTTTCGTAATTATCCAACCCTTTACTCCGAGAGTGGTATAATTTCTTTGTTTACCATTTTGAGATATTTAAAATTCTGTATTTTAATGTTTCCCAAAATATTATTGCCTAGTATGGAGGAACGTATTTCAAATTTGTTGCCTCGAGTACTTATAAGTATGTTTTTACAGATGTTAACGAGTCAATCTTCTTCCATACTAGTAAAGCGACTTGAGCCTTCTTTGAAATTAACCTTTTATTCAAAATAAAGACTTGTACCGAGTTAACCCGTACTCACAGACGTGCGGTCTGTGAGACGTTTCAGATGTGAAGAGTTACTTGTTCTTTCCCACCTATGTATAAACATAATTAACTCTAATTTGAAGTAACTCGCTGTAAGAATATAATTATAATACTTTTATATCGTGGAAAAAATTAGAAACAGAGTCAAAGAAGTCTCTATGTGATGTTAATTGGCACAATAACACAGCGATATTCGAGACCGCGCGTCTGTGTTGAACTGCCAATACTTCGACGTCTGTAATTACGGATTAAATAATGTATACCTGATGAATTTACTAGTAAATCGTATAGCGTGAATATAAGCGTAGTATAAGTATAGTACAATTATAGTATATACAAGTAGATATAAAAGTAATGCAAGTACAGTACAAATATAGTATGCACAAGAGTAGTACAAGTATAATAAAAGTCTAGGTATAGTACAGGTATTATACGCGTGTAAGTGTTGCAGAAGTATAGTACAAGAATAAGTATAGTATAGGTATAGTGTAAGTATAAGTAATTCATGCGACGTACTTAATATTCAAGGTTCTTCATCATTAACAAAAATAAAAGTTATTAAACTCTCATTGATGCCTCTTCCAAACAATCAATTCTACGACACCTGGCAGCCATAGGGCCTCGAGTCACTGGCTAACATCTGGTGCCCAGCTATCAAGTCATACTTTCGACATACAGATTCAAAACAGTCCTGAAATCAGTCACGAAGAGGTCTAAGTCGAAATAGCGTCGATCTGTCCTCCGCTTATCTTCAAACTACAGCATTGCTAACATATGTGTTTGGTCAATCCCATCACTAACCGTTACTAACAACGCCGTGCAATACTCTAGACATACGCACCCAAAATAGTCTTCAAGCCTGTCACAAGGTCTCATTGTCAGTCGAAACAACGTCGATCTGTCCTCGACTTATCTTCAAACTACACCTAAGATATGTGTTTGATCAATCCCATCACTAGCCGTTACCAACAGCTCCGGATCATGCTCTTGACACAAACGGCCAGATCGATGACAAAATCCAGTCAGACACTCCAACCGAATCACACACGAACCTTCTTATCGGCTAGACTACCGTGCGTTTATCACGTCGATAAAAAAAACCCTTCAATATCGTTGTCAGAAAGTAATTTTTCGGTATAATGTAACGACGTGACCACTCAATCTTCCCAGCTATCTACGAGTTAATTGATTCACGCTTACACAAATCTATTTTCGTAGACAGCCGATAAAAAGTATTATGAAATATGTAGACTTTTATTTAGAGACTTCAATTTGGAGATTTAATCCTTTGAACTCCTTTGTCGAGTCACACTCGACATTTTTAAATTGCCACCTTAAATACGTATTACACTTCGCAATATTTTCTTTTTACCTGGATGAGCAATATTACATGTGTATGGCCCTCTTCTGTAACAAGAAAAGGCCTTGAAACGCTCAGGTACCTGATTGTTCATACCTAATTGGTTCCTATCAACCAACTGTCTTTTGAAGTACATTTTAAATAAACAGTTAAAATAATAGGGAGTTATTGAAACGAAAATTAAAAAAAATTGCGAGTTCAAAGGGTTAAATATAAACGCTAACCCGAGAACAGTTACTCAGGAAAGTATTCAACAAGCATTAGAACTACAATAAATTATATAAGTAAGTAAGTGTGTCCCACGTAACTGGGGCAAGCTTTGCTTTAAAACGGTAGAAGGTAGAAAAAAATTTCGTTAGGCAAAATGAAATAGTTTCGAATAGCGCATCACGCGATGCATGTGTCCGTTTCGAAAGTGGAAGCGCTTCAATGACTTCAAGGTCGGTTTAAAAGTAATTTCTATCAGTACTGTAAGTTCTAAATAACTTTACTGATCGCTACTATGAATGATAAACGCTGCGTCTGATAATAGATATTAACTGTACGTCTATGTTTAGTATGGCTGCGGCCCGGTTGAACCGCACGGTGTAAGTATAACATAAATCGAACTGTAGGAGGCAAACCTATCATACCATACACTAATGGAATTGGAAGAAAATGTCTATTCTCTCTTGTCATTATGTAAATTGTAATAACTCTTAAAATAATATTCTAGTTCATTTTTTTGTTATAAACAAATTGTTTTTTTTTTTACAAAATTTGTGAGAATTTTCTGTTGATACGCGAAAATAATGAAACTTTTCCTTAGGAAGTTTTCCTGTATCTGGGATAGTGTTTGAGATAGCATTTTCCACCCTAAAGGGGTGTTTACCCCTTAAAGTTGCAGCTCAGCCGATAAAAGAAACCTGTCGCTTATTTTCACCTGCTTAATAAGTCCTCGAAGTTTCATAAAAATCGAAAGCGGACACTTCGGTATGTTTCCCTGCAAGAGAAAGGGCATATTATCGTGTCCTTGACGTTTCATACGTTATAACTAGACTGCGGATGTTCATGCAATTTTACGTACACGAATACGTGATGGAAGCATACGTAAAGCGATAAAAATAATGGAAAGTATATTTGTTGAATATTTAGAGTGCAAAATATAGTTTCGTCGGAGACCTATTTCTTCGACTGTATCGATAGAGAAAGTATTAAACTATAAAAATGTATATTTGTAAAAATATCCGCAGTCTAGTTATAACTTTTTAATAAAGCATTTATGGACTTTTTGTTACATGACATTTTAATCTTATTTTTCACTGTGCAACACATTGTTAATCCTTACAAGGGCACTCGGGTACTAATGTACCCGGGCATGCATCTTCGGAGAAAAAATTTCAGCAGTTCCTATCAAAATCTCGATAAATCCTCTTAGACACCCATTATCGAGATCTTCCTACGTCGATTTATCTCTGCTGCATGAAAATCGATTGAAAAATTCTTAAATATAGAGGCGATTTGTAAATGTAGAGAAAGGAGAAGTAGTTGGGTGCCCGCATATGGGTTAAATCTTATACAACCTGTGAGACACCCTCTATAATTCTGTATCTGTAACTGCATCAACATAAAAAAATACTGAACTTTACAGAGTATATTTGCATAGACATCCGATCTCGATAAATTCTTTTCGACACCCATTATCGAGATCTTCCTACGTCGATTCATCTTTGCTGTATGGAAATCGATTGAGAAAAATGTTTAAATATAGAGGGAATTTGTAAATGTGGAGAAAGGAGAAAAAATTGGGTGCCGCGAAAGGGTGTTAAAGTTTATACAGAAACCTGAGACACCCTCTATAATTCTATATCCGTAACCGCATCAACATAAAAAAATACTGAACTTTACAGTGTGTATTTGCATAGACGTCCGCAGTCTACTTATTACACAAATTCCCAACTCGTCTTATTCCGTTGTCCGGTACGCGACAATAGCAAAGCGACAGAAAGTGGATAAAGGAGCGAATCGGTTGGCCGGTCGATAAAAGACGACACGCTGGATGTTTCTATGGTGCATCGGTGTATGGTGAGAAGGTGCGGAGGAGGGACATAATGGCCGATAACGCGTGTATGCAACGCGTCGGTGCAACGTGCAACTCAAGGCGACTCGAGGACGTTTACCCACGAAACCTACGACCTTGATCTTACAAAACGGTCCACGTACGACAGCAGCTGCAACGATGGATTCCACTGCAATTCAAGATTCTCCGTACACCTGCGTGACCTCACCTGTGTACAGGCTGAGGCATCCAGGAGGGTACATCTAAATGCTTCCTAAATTATACGAGATGCGGACGAAATAGTTGTATGGTTGCCCGAGAGATATATCTTGGTAGTGACAGTTCTTGCTGTGGTTCAGCTGTAGAGGTCAGACAAAGTTCAACTTTGTTTGTTTCTAAAGGAACGTCCTATACTTTTTTAGGGGATTTGGAGGAGCATCTATGAGGGCACATCTAAATGCTTCCTAAACTAAACGAAATACAGATAGAAAAGTTGCATGGTTGCCTGAGAGATACATGTTAGAATCTATGTATAGTAGTTTCTGTTCTGATTGGGATGTAGAGGTCAGACAAAGTTCAACTTTGTTTGTTTCTAAAGGAACGTCCTATACTTTTTTAGGGAATTTGGAGGAGCATCTAGTAGGGCACATCTAAATGCTTCCTAAATTAAACGAAATACAGATAGAAAAGTTGTATGGTTGCCTGAGAGATACATGTTGGAACCTATGTACAGTAATTTTCGTTGTGACTGAGATGCAGAAGTCAAAGTTCAACTTTCTTTGTTTCTAAACGGAAGGTCCTACACTTTTTTATGGAATTCGGAAGAGCGTCAGAAACTGAGTACACATGTATTGAACCATGCGTGGCCTATAGTTAATGTTTATCGAAATATGAAGCGTCGACATTTAATTTTAAGTAAAACTATTGATCCTCTAGTTAAATGACAAGAAAAATATGTACAATTTTATACGACATTATCTCATAGGACAGTCATTTTTCCGAAAGCAACTCGAAAACAAAGTCAAATAGAACATATGTATGTTTCTATGAACTTTTTTTATTCTTTTGATGCGCTGAAGCCATCGCTCAAGCACTTCCCACACGTTACGGGACACCCTGTATATCGATCGTCCGAAGGCCCCCGTTAACGTAAGTTTTACAACACGATCCTATGGGGGTTAATGGTTTTTATAACGTTTAAAGATGCATTTTCAAAGAAACCGAATATTTAACCTGCAATTTTCAATCGATGGGGCCTTCGAGGGTTAAACGGTCGTTTGACCTACGTGGTGGCGCGTAAACGACGTTCCATCGGAACGCGCCGATAGATCGCGTGAGCAAATGTGAAATAACGATCGGTGGCGGAAGTACGCTGACCTCGGAAGCGGGGAATAGAGGTCGAGGAAATGGCGGTGAAGTGCGAAGTCAGGTCGACGTAAATCGTCGTAACAACGCCGTAATCGAGATGTGACGTCAAAGCTGTCGAGAGAGAGGGGTCGATTTCCATACCTCGATCGACTGCGATCCGATAGACCGTCGACTGTGTGCGTGTAATCGAGAAACTGCACACTTACGACGAATGTTACGCGAAATTAACCTTAACGCCACGCTCGACGACGCGCAGCGTCTCGTAAGATGCAGACCAGCTGGGCAAGAATACCGCTTCATTCTTCTCGGCTATAAATTGACCTCGGAAGACTGAATATGAATATTTTGTTTCAATGTTTTCAATCTGTATTGTATGCAGAAATAAAACTGTAAAAAAAATGCGATTTTTTAAATTTATTTACATTACCACCACCTGTTCACCGGGGAGGTCATTTTCCAAAAGCGCACTCTGTACGCGTCGTGAGAAACTTATAAAGACGAGTTAACTCGTCAAGCCTGTAGTAAATGCGGCATAACTTGTGTCTGGCACAATTTTATTATAAACATAAGAAACTCAAAAACAGACGCACGTCGGCGGAAAAATGAATAGTTTCAGTGATAAATATTCTTTGTACGCATGGAGAAGTGCGCAAACAATTAATTAAATTAATTAATTTTTTTTCGCCAATAAAAAAAGTACTAAAACTGTACCAATGCAGTGATAATAAAAATTAATATGTTGACTTTCAGTACACGTGCTGAATCTCTAAGGTTTCAAGACGAGTTAACTCGTCATGCGTGCTGCAGAAGCATTTTCCAATGACGAGTTAACTCGTCATGCGTACTGCAGAAGCACTTTTCAATGACGAGTTAACTCGTCATGCGTACTGCAGAAGCATTTTTCAATGACGAGTTAACTCGTCATGCGTACTGGAGAAGCATTCTTTAATGACGAGTTAACTCGTCATCCCCGCTTAAAAGCTTAATTGAAGAGATGAAAAATTGCATCACATTCGAAGAATTTTTTCTTTCTTCAGATCGACCTCGAATGTAATAAAATCGATAATAAGCACATGATTTTCGTAATCCTATTGATTTTTATTTTTGCTAGTAATTTTGAGGTTATAACTTGTCTGGAATCTGTAATTTCGACCGGCAGATTCGTTGAGGAAAAGCAGGAAATTCCTGTTGGAACGGTTTGCTTTGTTTCGAAAGGGTCAAGAGATATGTTGAAACTTATATTTTTTTTCTAGGTGGAGACGTGTTCGAGAATTTAGGGTCACCTTCGCTTTCCGAAGTGGATCTACAGGTTTTTAAACACCCACGAGCGTAGACCTCCTCGAGATCGGTTCAATGACCTCTGTATCAAGAACGCTCAAGGTCATACAGTGTTAATATTATTTAATAGATGAATGAGAAGAGTAAATGAGAATGAGTGATTAGAGTGACACATACACTCAGTGTACATGCCACAGTAAAATAATGAAATTCAGCAATTGTATACACTTAGTAGTTGTTAAATGCAATTCACGTGCCAGTAATTTATTAGTACATATATACTAGAAATTCTTAAATATACTGTTAAATGTTAAATGTATACAAGCACATGTACCAGCAATTGCTAAACACATATGTTTACTAGTAATTGAATAGGCTTGCCAAAGGTTTTAGGAAAGTATAGAATTAAAATGACCATGTTTACTTTTATTAGCAAGTGTATACACTTACTGAAACATTCTGGTAAAAGCATGAAATTGATACAAATTGTCTGTGAATTGCATATCTGGTCAACAAATGATTTATTAATTGAAGTGCACGCGAACTGATACTTGTTGATTTAATTAAAATATAAGAATAAAAGGATTGGGTATTGCATATCTTGTTAACAAACCATTTATTAATTGAACTGCATACAAACTGATATTTTTCAATTTCATTGAAATTGAACGGAAAAGGACAAAACTGCAGGTTGAGTTATGTATTTCATACCTCGCTAACAAATGGATGAATTAATTGAAGTGCTTGCAATTTGATACTTTTTAAATTAATACGTTCTCTGCCACGTGCACCATTTTCGGTGCACGCATAAATTTTAATTTGTTCACATAACTACCAACCCTTAAGAAATGTTGAATAACAGTCACGTTAAAATGATAGCAGAAATAGAAAGCGTAATATCAAATAAATAAATATTTCTACAATCGACCACGTGTATTAATAAATAGTCATTTTCGCGTGTCTGTCTAGCTACGGAATTTTCTACTGTGGCAGGGAACGCGTTAAGTAAAGCAAAGGAACAAAACAATCGGTTGAGTTATGCATTGCACACCTAGTTAACAAATTAACTGACCCGCATGCAGGTTGATACTCTGAATTCTATCTATTGTTCAATAAGCTGTCTTCGACTGAATACTGGCCACACTGTAAAATATTCTGTATTCCTTAAAACTTTTAGATCAACTCCTTGGTGTACACTTTTGCGGACTTACGATAAGCACATACATTTATCGGTAAAAGTATCAATTACCTTGTCTCTTAACACTTTTACTAATGAAGTTGGAAAATATGTAAATTTACTATTAAGTATATACAATTAATAATTTCATGCTTTTACTAGCAGTCAATGCTGGGTTATAAACAAGGCAATTAAATCTACATAATCTATGAGATTGAGCAATGTATAAATGATAATGTCTGGATTCAATTAAACTTACAAAAATGTTCAACTTCTTGCACATAGAATTAAAAAACAAAAAAAATCCTACAACACATTTTCTTTGAACATAAAATTTGACGACAACACCGCTCAGCATAATTCCATGACAATTGTTGAAGAATGACCGCAAAGACAACGGAAATTACGCATTAATCGACCTAAATCAACCGTGTCCAGGACAAAATCCATTTCAGGCAATACTAATAATGCAATTAAATGGCAATGTAAAATACAAACATTGCAAACTTTTCCTATGTTCGCTGATCACTCAGCTCTGAAATAATCCACAAAAAGGAGTAGCAAATGTGAAAGCATGTCGAACTTGACACAAAACCGAACGCAGTGAACTGAAACTCCCAAACAGGTTTGTTCATAAGATTCCAAAGTATGAATCACTGAAACGGTGGATAATCTGTCCCTTGGTCCATTCACCGTGGAAAATCCTTTCCTTGAGTATACCCTGATCCAATCAATTATAAGAAGAAACTAACCATTAAATTGAAATCAGTGTACCAGTAGTTCTCGCTAATTATTGATTAGTTCGACACGTTACTGACCAGAACTGGTTAGAGTGGTACCTTCGTTATTCAAACCATAGCAGAGACACAAAGTATTTCACCGTTCAATATCACTGTCTGATTTTAAAGACAGTACATTCTTGCAAATACAATCTAATACACACTCATAATATTACTTCCGCCCGTGCGGAGAACGCCGATGGGCGTTCTAACACCGTGCTCAATAGATACGCTCTTTGATCTTCCGCACGGGAGGTAAGGAAGTACCCGGTGAAATTTTAAATTTAATTTTCTCGAAAACGGAGCCGTGTATCAAAAAATTTTATTCTACATTTTCGTTTTATTGTCTTATCTAGATACACTTCATGCTCGATTTTACTTCTTGTTTCGACACAATCTGTGTATGGGCGACACGGTATTCAAAGTATTAATAAAAGCCTGTGACGTAGAAACGGCCTTCATTTTCGTGTATATCTAACAAAACGACTAATCGTGGAACGGTGGTGAACAGGTGCCTCATGCGGACCGCCTTAATGACTCATAGCAGAATCGCATAGTAGGATAAATGAGCCGTCCCTCTCGTTACATCATCGCGATTATCGCCTCGATTAATTCGTGAGTGGATTCAACGAACCGAACGTGTAATCGGTGCACACTTAAGTGTAAACCACACAGAGGAGAGATAAATAAACAAGATAAAGTTTATACAATTATGCGGGACGGTCCGAGATAACTGGGGAGTTTGACCAAGCGCTCAAATTGTTGATTTTTTCAATTAATGCCACAGGACACGTACTATTCTATTTTTCATATGGAATTGGATGTTGTAAAATTTTAATTTTGCTAATTGCTTTTTAACGCATTGACTGGCATCGGGGTCACCGGTGACTGACATGTTCAATTTTCTTTAATTAAATAATTATCGGTTTTGACGATATTCTAAGCGAATTCTACAGCGCAACACTACTTTAGAGAAGCACAGAAACGATTGAATACTTGAATATTCTCTTCCTGTGCGATTTGTAATAAAAACAACAATTTATTTTGTGTCTGGTTAGGAAAGACTGCTTCCACTGTGGCGGTCGACGTGTTGAAAGTCCAACTAAAAGATCCATTATATCGAGTTGACTTTTGGAGAAACGCATTTGTGGGTCCATAGAACTCAAAGGATTGAAACACAGTGCAGTTTCTATTCTTATTTTAACAGTAGAACCTATCAACCAGATTTTAATTTAACACGTTCAGTGCCACAGTGAAAACAGTCACACCTAATCAGACACGATATAGTCGACTATTTTCAACATGAATCGTAAAGAAAAAAAAGATTTGAGTACTCAATCGTGTTCTTCTGTTCTTACATTATTGTTTCAGTATGAAGTTGCACAGAATTTTGTGACAATCAATTATTTAATTAAATTAAATTAGAGGTCAGCGGTATTCATCGTATTAAATTACAGTAGCACCTTGATTATCCATACTGTAATTAACAACAAGATTACTCACATTCCAACTACATTTCGTCTAGAAATTTCAATTTGATGTTAGAATGTAAAATACATAATGAAATAAAATTACCATAACGGGGTCCGGGTTGTTTGCGCGAAAACTGACGCGTGTAGCCGGCGTATTTTAAGGTTTTTGACCATGTTGCACCGCTTTACAAAAATAGTTATACCTTTTAAAACATCAAATACTTTTTTATGAAATTTCAAGTGAAGACTTTTTATATAATAATTATTTAACCTTTAGCATATATATTTATTTATGTGGCATATGTATTGTAACACATATTTATAGGCCGCAGGCATTTAATGCACAATGCGTAAAACCCTAATTATATATGTCCGGCATTTCACGGACAGTCAACAAAAACCATATTTTTATGTCTCCGGACGGTAATGTGTGACGCACACAGTATCACTAACGATGAGTTTAACTTGTAATTAACGGGAGATAACGAATTTCCGGATGGTCGGAGTTCCACCGTATCGGTAAATGCGAAATTCTGAATACAACACAATTGTTTCTGCCAGCTGGTTCGGAAGCTGTGAGGAGAGAACGTTGGAACATAAATTTCGGAGCCGGTCAAAGAAACGTCCGTTCCCTACGATTACGTAAGCCCGGTTCAATTATATTGGCTGAAGTAATTTCGCAAGAGTGCTCGAAGTGGAACAGTTCCTTCACGATTCGAATATTTACGCGTCCTCTGGCTGAAACGCTATACCTAAACGTTATATGTATAGCGTGTCAAACTGAAATCCGACGAACGCGCACTTGATTCCAGAAACGAAATACTTTCATCCCGAGAGAAGACATACGCTGATCCGCTGAACACGCTGTTATGAAGTGAACTAGGTTGAAGTGAATACCCTGCAGCATGATCGTTTTATTTTTATTAACTTCCAACCAAAGAGCACGAATGGTTGCGTTTTTAACCCTCATGCGATCCTCAGAAATAGTTACACAAAAGATCCACGAGGGTGACAATTCATCCTCTTTCGATTTACCTTTAAATTATTGTCGGTAGTCCATTATGCTGTTTCATTGAAAATTAGTTAAATTTATTCTTGGTTATTGATTACTACATACATTAGGCTGAGTCATAAATAACTGCCAACACATGAGCCGTTTAACGCGAAAGTGGTGTAAATCAATTTTTTGCCTATTTGATAAAGCCATGTATCTTTTATATAACTTCATTTTCGGGGGAAAACGGCATTATTATCTTAACACGTTGAACGCCACAGTGAAAACGGCCATACCCAATCAGACACTATATAATTGATTTTTTTTTTTATATAAATCGTAAAGAAAAAACAGATTTGAGTACTCAGTCGTGTTCTTCTGTTCCTAGATTATTGTTTCAGTATGAAGTTTGCTCAGAATTTTACGACAATCAATAATTATTTAATTAAATTAAATTTCAGGTGTCGGTCACCGGTGACCACCGTGGCGTTCAACGTGTTAAGGTATAATTTTACAGTGGCTTACATAAAAGAGATGTAACACTCTTTGATATTAGAGTATTTTACAGAACTTTTACTTCATCCCTCATTAACCAGTAAACAACTTTTTTATTTACACCACGTTTGCATTAAACGGCTCACATAATAGATATTTTGTCTTCTTATAAAGTCAAATGGTTCACCTAGACGAGTGGGTCCCAAACTTATTTTATCGCGAGACCCATATCTAATATTTTTAGGACAACCTCCGCCACCCTAACTTTAATAAGGCTCTAAATCAGTGTTTCCCAAACTTTTTTAGGCCATGCCCCACTTTAACATTTCTAAAATCTCCATGTCCCCCATACATAATTTTAAACATAAAAATTTGATTTGTTCTTTTTAGTAATATAAATGATATAGCAAAGGGGGTAAAGTCATGTCGGGTCAATTCTCAAATTGCCCCCCTCCAACCATCGAATTGCCCCCCTGTGGGGCGTACGCCCCACTTTGGGAAACACTGCTCTAAATGAAGCAAAAATTGTTTTAGAGAGAGAATTTATTCATACGAATGAAACACCGAAATAAAAAACAACTCCGTTTTCAATTATTATAAATTTGTAATTGTTGCAATGGAAGATTAATAAAAAGAAGGTTATTGCGAAGAATGTTGCTGCTTCTTGGAGTCCAGTGAATTTTATGAAAAGACACCTTATCTCGTGAAACTCCAGAATTTTTTCGAATAGCACCTACAAGATATTTTCGTCATATCGTTGCTGGCTATCTAAACTGTTATTTTTCCAAACAAAATTGATAAATGTTTATAATTTTAATTTTATTCATTGACTTGGCCAATTCAGTTTACGTTGCAGTAAATAAAACTTGAAGTTTAAATCTCGAAACCCTCCATGGTAGAGTATTTGTAGAAACAATATATCGTCATAGCAGTACCAGTGAAGGGTAAGGGATGAACGTAATGAAATAAAATATAAAGTCACAAATAAATCGCGTACTAAATGATTTTATGTATATTTTATAAATTATGTACTTACATTATATAAAATATTATCACTGATTAATACGTGTAATAATTTTAATTTCTTAATTTCATTTTATTACAAAAATTGAAAGGACAAAACAAAAAAGCGAGCCATAGACGTGGAAATCATTTTACCGTCTCAGCAACAGCTACGATCGACCAGAAAAAAATATCAAGCACGCTATTTGCAGTAATAATTAAATATTTGAAACATAATTTCTCAAAAATACTTCCGAAGTGAATCCTACAATTTGAACACAATTCTCCATTATTGTTTAGTAATTTATTATCAAAATAAAATTTTATTTAATTCAGGAATATTCTCCCTTAAGTGGATTATTAGGGCCGTAGCAACTCTGTGCAACTCCAAACTAATAATTCTTTAATTTTTACAGAATAGATAACTAGAAATTAATTTTCTTTAGAGCATTAGAAGCATAATGAGATAATAAAGGATAACATAAACCTTCAAATAATTATATCACCACACGATAAATAATAATTAGTTTGAAGTTGCACAGGGTCGCCTTGGCCCCAATAATCCGCTTCACCTCTTCAGGGACGAATTTTGTAAAATATTTTCAAATCAGTGATTGTCAAGTAGAATAAAATATTATCAATGCTGCCATTCGACAAGTTTTTTGGTTTTATGAGAGATCCTCTAGTGAATACTTCTCCATCAGATTTTAATTTTTTTTTTCACTGAGAATAATTTTGATTTAAAATAAACTAAACGTACACACATGTGTCAGGGTTCCTGAAGAGGTTAAGGGTTAACTATTATTTGTAGTCGAATCGGTGGTACTTGAAGTACTAACGCTGTATAAAATTTCAGCGAAATCGGTGATCTGAAGGACACGTAGTCTCCTTCGTTAGAGAACGCAGTTTTCCGTTCGCACCTTCTATCGTGCATGTTGGAAACGTTTTGTCACGTCCAAGAGTGTCCAAGATACCTCACGAGGCGGTGAACACGGTTTCAATTGAAATACACTCGAACGACGAGTAATCTGCGCAATTACCTCATATGCAAATAATGCTGTGCGAAGATGAAACGGTGACCCGTCCAACTGACGTCACGTCCAAACAGAATATTCGCATCCTGCATTCACCTACGTCAGATTCTAACGATTCCATGTGATCTGTTCCGAAATTAATCAGACTATATAGAGTGTTCACGCAGTTACAAGTCAGCGTTTTCCTCGTGAATGGCAAGTATACAGAAAGAACGAAGGGGAAAAAGTTTTGCTGCTCTTTATCTTACTGCTATAGTAAAGAGACAGTTTGTATGTTCGTAAAAATCTCAAAAACTGCTAAACCGATCGTTATGAAATTTTCACAACAGCTTCTTTACATTTTCCGGAATGTCAGAAGTTACATTTGATCGCGAAATGAATAATAAATTGAGATAAAAAGACAGGAGACCATACTTGTGAGAGAGTCGATCAGTTGCACTAGAATTAAGAAAGATAAAGAATTGTGAAAAATATTTGGCAAAACACGCGAGTCCCTCGGGAGAATTAAAATTTCCTAGTTCATCGAATCATTCGGTTACTCGATTTTCGAGCACTCTCAAATTTTTCCTCTCGAAGATGAGAAAAAAGTGAGTTTGAACACCGCAGCCTGCCCCTCATCGAAAACGTATCGATCAGCGAGCCTCTATATTTAGCTATCATCGTTTAATCCAGCTTCGAGTGGACTTTTTACAACGACAATTTTATTTTTCGCTTTATCTCGCCGTGGAGATTAAAAACAGCACTGGTTAATTAATTCTTTCTCCGACGACACTGTGTTCGACGGCCGCCATATTGAATATTACTATTCAAGATAAAATCTGAATATTCCAGTCTTACAGAACAGACGCTGCATTATTATTAATATTATACAGAATATTTAAGAAAGGAAGAATTCAGATTTCACGGTTCATAAAGCAGTCGTCACATAAAATAGAAAATGTTTATTAAACATGCGCTGCAAACAATGAAACAGAACGATGATAAAGACAAAATAATTGAATTCTAAATTCACATGCATCGGTGAAGTGGAATTAAATATTTAAAAAAGCTTTGCCACTGCAGTGGCTCTTAGCATAAATGACACGACTCATCTGAGCCAATATAGTGACCATTAGTAGAGCAGTATTACATGTATTATCCAAGCTGTAAGGAATCCCGTGTTGAACAAATTATACAGAAAATTGTTTATAACTCAGACAATATTAAATTTTTTATCAATGTTTATTAAACACCTTTTGTTCAGTACTATCTACCATACAAATCTTAAATTCTCTTTTTAACACCTTGTACGTTTGAACAAATAGAACAGACAACTAAGAATATAATAGATATTGTATGTACAACTAATTCAACAAATTATATTGTCACTGTTATTGTTTCAAGGCCCCGACCACGGTGTCTTTGACCGTTAAAAAATTGTATAATTTTGAAGTTTCGAGCGATTGAGGAAAATCTGGAAATTGCATGGGGATTAAATGGCGAAGATTCGCTGCAGACGAGAAACCGGGCGAGTTGTAACAATTCTAAGTGCGTGTGCAAATAAGCAAAAGGATCGTCTGAACGACGGGAAGCGGATCTCGAAACTTCACACCTGTAACGTTGAGACGCCATGAGACACTCATGCGAACGCAGCCGAAATCCTTGAACTAACGACCAACCGACTCCCGCACACGTTCAAACATCAGAGATATTTTCAGGAGTTTGCTACTCGTTTCGAAACGTTCCCAAACCGAATCTCTGTCTGTCTAGCCATGCTCCAGAAACAGAATGATAGATTCTTCTTTGGTCGACAGAACGGATCACAGTAAGGATTTTGGCCAGTTGAGTGTTATGATATTGATATTGTGATGTTACACTGTTATCTTATAGATACGAGATTCGTCGATGGACAGATAAGTTTGTTGGCCTGGGACAATGTCCCCTGTGATCATGAAATAATAAGTAGACCCTGCTTCGTATCTATGTTGGGACTTCAAAGAATAATGAAAATTTTCTTAGAACATTAAGTGTACGATCCTCCTATGTCTGTACATTTTTTGTGGATATAAGGAAGTTTGTTAACCTTCTGCGGTCCAAATGTGCCTGCCAGGCACAGGTATTGCTTAGAAATTTAGATTAGTCTTATTCAAAAATCATATTACCTACTCTGAGTGCAAGAATTACTGTTTTATAGAAGAATATCTCTTTTTATGCAGCTGAAGCTTCTCCAAGTAAAAAATAATTGCAACCGTAAAGAGTTAATGTACAATTTACCGTTACACAATTGTAAAAATTGTTACTAACAGTTTTCTGGGCATTTACAATGAAGGGTTTGCTTTAGTAGGCCTTTTAAGTTTCACTTAGTACACAGTATTCCTTGTTTGCTTTTTTGATAAGTAATCTGTAAGAATATGTGTGCACTTTCCAAATTAAAGAAGCTTCTATAAGGACAACACTTTAACTTCTTGTTAGAATGTTTTTGGACAAGTGAAACAATACGTGAAAATGGACTAGACAAAATTTTTGCATAGTTCTTGGAGAGCAGAGGTAGAAATCTTATTGGTAGGTAGAATAAGTACACGCATGTAGAGGAACCATATGTTAGAGAATATAAAATAAAACTAAATAAAGTATAATCAAAATTCGTATTACTTATTGGGTACTCTACTTATATTTTGATATTGGTACAAAAATGTAACATGAACAAAACAATGAACATTAATCTAGTAATAGTACAAGATGTCTGTGAGAGTAACAACTTTAATAGGAATGATGAATGTAAGTAAATCTAATATAATAACACATGTTAAGCTAAACAAAAACAAATAGTACTATGATGATGGCGATGCTAAGATGCCGTATAACAATGCAATAATCTAAAAATTGGTTTAGCTTAAGATGCAGAAGAATGGATATAAAGTAATGAAGCCTATGTTTAGATTCTGAATTTCATGGTTTCCAAGATATTTAACTATGTTTCCTCAAAGAGACGATAAAGCTGGAGACTGCATGATTCTGCAGTGAATTCCAAAAATAGATAGACACAACAGTTAAAGAATTTGTTGATACGTGATCCGTTGAGAAATTTCTGGCAAATGAATGCTATGATACTGTTTATGGTTTTCAACTGTTAAAAATATTTATGACTTCCTCTGTTGTCAGGTAAAAATACTTTTAACGGGTCACAGATTAATATGTCTTCATTCACATTTTTGTTTGATAAGTGTCAACCATGTGCAAACTTTGCATGATGAATTAATGAAACTCTGTAGATACATACTATCTACTGAATAATTTTTTATTGTAGATCATCTACATACTGTTCTATAGGCTTTGTATCTCACGCAAAAAACATCTGATAACAAAAACTCAGTCTATAGGAAAAATATGTACAGCCTTCCTTAACATCTAGGAAATATGAATCTGATATAAAGATTCTTACATAAATTCTGAGGTTTAAGATCGAGTATCATCAAGCAAGGTCATTAAATATAATAAAATAGTAATTGAATACAGATGAAGTGGAGAATATATTAAGCTTATTAGTCACTGAACAGGTGACATGTATACCCTGTCATTTGTTCAAGATTCTTTTACTGTAAAACTAAATATAAAGAGATCCTACCACATATAATTGATAACTAATAAGTAAATGACACAAAATTGAGTCTGTATAGAAAAAATATGTCCCCAAAGTTCATCAAAGAGAATTGTCAAATGGAATAACAGTTGAATCAAGGTAAAACGTAGAATATTGACATTTTGACTGTCTGGAAAATAAAAGATCTAGTACAGCAAATTATAATATCATTTTTAAGCCAAAACTTTTAATAGTGCACTTTTTATTTTATATTGTTACCATCATATAAGAAGTTACATACTATTTTAGGATTACATCAAATTAAAAACAATTGCATACAATTTGTTGTTCCCGTCACCAGTGATTTCCATGGTAGTCAACTTATTAAGCTTGCCATTGAACAGCTGATATGTAATTAACTTAAAACTTCTCTTATTGTACAACTTCTAAATATCAAACAACCCTAACCCACACAACTAATGAAGAAATAATAATAAATTTACTGTATACAGAAAATCATGTCAATATGCTAAGCCTGTCAATGGATAGCTAACATACCTATCAATCACTTAAAAATTCTCTTCTTACAAAACTCCTAAATATTAAAAGACTAAATCCTAGAGAACACACACCTAATAAATAAACAATAGAAAAATCAGTGCACACAGAGAAATATGCATATCCATCCTAAGTATCTAAGATGAATCCTATATTGATTGCATTCACAAAAATTCCTAAGTTTACACTCAATTGGCAATACTATAAAAAAGAATCACTGCATGAAATAATAACCGAATCGAGGTGAAAGAGAGAATATTAAGCTTATTAGGCGTCAAACGTCTGACAGATGGGGGAATGCCAAGCATTCGGGGATGACAGGAGAAACCGGTCGATAGCTCGTTAGGAAAGACGGAACTGCGAATACAAATAAGCTCGTACATCCCGTACGAAATCTCAGAGAACATCCTCAACGTCTTTGCATCTCGAAAACAACATTTAAAGGCTCATTAAAAGTATTAAACAACTTAACTCTCGACGCCATATCGAGAAACATTTCGAGACGTCTGCATTAAGATACCCTGCAAATAAATTTTTCAAATTCTCATTCATAAATGCCAGATTTCGACAACCGATCGATACACGATCTTTAACACTTCGACGGCTAATATTTTCCGAACATTAATTATTTTCCAATACTGAAGTAGCTAAGCATTTTACATTATTGTCTTTGTATTGAATACTCTACGATTTCCACTTTATTACTACTCGAAATGTTTATTATATTATTTCAAATATTTATCAAAATTAAGATTTTCAAACGACATAATTAATTACGACATTTGAAATAAATAATACGTCTTTACTTAATCACTTCTCATTACACAGTATACAACTATCCATATTCACATCCGATCATTCCCAATCACGATTCCTCTCCTCTGTTTTTTTCTCTCAAACGCCGCCGTGTCCTAACTAATTAAAATTATACTTTAATCAATAGACCGAAGATGTTCACACAATTCACGAAATCGAAACACGTAAAGCATGTACACTCAATAACGCAATAACATTAAGCAGCGTATTTCTTGAACATTTAAAGGATAGAACGCAGTTTGGCCGATGTTTCGTTTCATCAGCTACATTAACAGAAAAAAATATTGAAATCTAAAACTGTAAATTTGCCCAAACAACGGCAGTCTGTGAAACGATGACTGTTTCACCGTCCCTTGCATTTGTTTCATACGAGTGTTATTCGAATGAACGAAAACCCCGTGTACGTGACAGCAGCCGTCAAAGTGTTAAAAACCATCGACCTCGAGTCGCAGACTCTTCCGAAAATTCCTCAGACCGATCACTGGGTTCCAGGTTTCTCCGACTCGCCTACACCGTTACGAGACGCAGGCTCTGGTGGTGCATTGAAAACTCGAATCGAGTCGTAAATTACTATCATACACGATTGAAAAGAAATAACGAATAGACGTAGAGGAGTAGAAGAGAGCGAGGCGCGGTCGATAGGAGCACTCATCGGCTCTCTCGAGTGTCCGTCGCTGGACAGTTCACAGGAATTCCTAATTCCTGACACGCTGAACAGTCATAAGGATTTCGAATAATTTGCCGGAGGTTCGCCGGAGATGTCCTGAAGGTTGACGTACGCTGTTACGAGGGAGTAAAATGGCAACGGGGAAGGTGTTATCGATTTTGTCCACGGGTGCCAGGGGATTCTTCGACGGGGTGAGTCAGAAAGGGTTCGTTCGATAGGGAACGGTCGAATTTTATTGACTCACCTTCGGATAATTCGAGATCTAACTCGGCGAGCTTCTCCCGCACGTCCTCCGGGAGTTTGCCGATGTCGACGTTGAACTCGGACATCGCTAGGCCATCCGCGCTGCGCCGAGATCACCAATTCTCCAGCCGTGCATTCCACGACCCGTCACCACTGTTCAGCCATCTTGCCTTGTACTGATTCGTTCCACCGGCGACAGCTGGCGCCACCGTTCGACCGACACCTAGCGGTCGAACAGGTGATTTCTGGTACCGCGTGCCAGCCGTGCATGGTGTTGGGGCTGATACCGCATCGATACTATCGATACCAGTCTACGAATTTCGATCTGCTATCGAGTAGTATCAAACACTTGGCTATCAAAACGAATCAATACCGCTTTCATACTTCTACGCAAGTATCGATACCGATTTCATACTTCTTTTCGAGACTGATGTTCATACTCGCCGAATGTAATTTGAGCCACTCCGCATCTTTACAGAGTGCTTCGAAGATTCCGACTTTTGAACGACCCGACGATGTCGATTCAACTCTTCATGGTATCGATACCTACTTGGTCGCCATAGGATTGGTATTGATAAGTATTGTTCCAAGAGGAATCCGTATTGAAAATTGATACAGATTATCCGAGATTTCGATACCTATCGATACTTCCCATTGACAATGAGTATTTAGGTACCGGACTGTTTGAGTATCATCAATATGTATCGTACAAATCCCAACACTAAATGGGGCTTTAGAGCCCTAAATCCGTGTGACACTAAAATACATTGGATGAATGGTCTATTCCATACCTCGTCTGTGATTAGAATTAACCGTTTGCCACTATCACCTACAGGCGCTTAACAAAACCGCTCACAATGTACTGCTGACGCCCATGGGCGTTCGCCGCAATGGCTCGCCACGTGCTACCACAGCCTGGCCGCACGCAGCGTTCGACCCACCCTGTAATGGTACAGCGAACACGAGAACGCCTATGGGCGTCAGTAGTATCCGCGAATGACTTTCCATATCGCAGATGACGCCATCTCTGACAAAAGCCCGGAACTAAGATGCGGACACAGACAAGGTATGTGACTTTTTGTCACACGATCTGAAATACCGACTGCGCGAAAAACCAGTGCTTTTTTAGCGCACTCTACGACTTAGAACGGTGACTTTAGGAATTACATCGGACAAACGGATAGAGGTTGGTTAGGTAGTAACTGCGGGAAATGAGCAACACATGTATCGCATGTAGCAAACAATGTATTGTTTCTAATACATATATCGTTTAGAACATTACTGATTTGGTACAGTTTCATATTATTTTTCACTGAATCGAAGAATTCCGATCGGCATGGTTGGACTCCTCAACAATTCTCGAGTTTTTGGCGAAACGAAAAGATGCAGCCCTCCACAATTCTCCAGTTTTTGGCGAAACGAAAAGAGATACGCTATTTTAACTAAAGTCAGCGTGTTCGGCATGAAATTCTGCATAAGATACGATACTCTCATCAATTTCGAACCACTGGTCTCCGAGCTAGAAATTCCTAATCGATATCTCTCGATTGGCCGGCTAGACTGGTCTGACGCAGCCTTCCACAATTCCCGAGTTTTTGGCGAAATGAAAAGAGATACGCCATTCTAACTAAAACCAGCGTATTCGGCATGAAATTCTGTATAATATAGATTATTGGCATCAAAATGAACCTGTTATGAACTAACTAGCGCTGTCATATAAAACCAGTCCCAAACGATACAGTAGGATGTGACACGATAATAGCTCTGATACACGATGGAATCTAATAAATGATGAAAATTCCCTGATACGTAGAGCGTGAAATTCTACGTAAGATCGGTGGCCTGTATAAAAAATCAAAATGTGTAATATATCTGATATGTTAGACCGCGTAGCCTTTTGCTCGATGTTATTTATGCTATAAATTTCAATCGTATTATACCCTAAACAATGAAGACAACAACTTTGTTTAGGGTATAATAACATTGATTTATAACATGAATAATAACGATTGCCCGGGTCTCACCACGCGGAGGTAGCTACGAATGGAGACCCACCCTAACCGCGTCCCAACCAACCCTCCATTTATGTAAAATTTTATTTATTTTTATTAATATACTATCCTCTCGATACACATTTGCAAAACGTTCGTTTATTGTCCGACTTGCAAAAGTATAGCAAGAGGTGTTTCTGTGCTAGCCTACCCGGATTAAATTAAGTACACATAAAATATTACACTGGAAAAATCATATAAAAATATTATCCTGCCTAACCGCAGAAAAATATAAAATTCTGCCTGTGAAAATAATAACTTATTAACTAGAACATATATTTTTTACGTCGATACTTGACTATTAGTGCATCTAAATAAAAATTTGATACAATACGAAATTTCTTTTATCTTCTTTTCTTCGTTTGAAACCTCCCACGATGCTTGCTGAAATAAATATTCTCTGCTTTGATTGTTTATTCCTTCTCGATTCTTTCGAGTCAGAACAATAATCTGAGAGCCTACCTTAGTGTGTATCTAATAATAAATCGAACAGGGGAACCCTACCTAATCACGATTTTTCAGTAAAAAGCCTGCCTAACCATACGTATTTAATTGTAAGTGAAAAAAGGCAACCCTGCCTAGCAACATATCTAACAATAAGTAAAATGGGGAACCCTGCCTAATCGTATATCTAATAGCAAGTATAAAGGGTTAAGCTTGCTTAAACAGATTTCTGAGTAAAAAGGGATAAGCCTGCCTAACTAGATTTCTAAATAAAAAAGTGGAAGCCTACCTAAGAACATAGCTGAGTGAAAATGTTAAACAATATGAAGGTGTTCTTCTTTCTTGTTTTAAAAAATCCCACGATGTTTGCTGAAATAAATATTCTGTATATTGATTAGTTTATTTATTCAGATTCTTTGGTTTGAAATTAAGAATCTGAGAGCCTACCTAACAACACATCTAACAATAAGTAAAATGGGGAACCCTGCCTAATCGTATATCTAATAGCAAGTATAAAGGGTTAAGCCTGCTTAAACAGACTTCTGAGTAAAAAGGGATAAGCCTGCCTAACTAGATTTCTAAATCAAAGTGGAAGCCTACCTAAGAACATAGCTGAGTGAAAATTTTGAAAAGAATGAAGATGTTCTTCTTTCTTGTTTTAAAAAATCCCACGATGATTGCTGAAATAAATATTCTGTATATTGATTAGTTTATTTATTCAGATTCTTTGGTTTGAAATTAAGAATCTGAGAGCCTACCTAACAACACATCTAACAATAAATAAAATGGGGTACCCTGCCTAATCGTGTATCTAATTGCAACTACAAAAGGTTAAGCCTGCCTAATCAGATTTCTAAGTAAAAAGGGATAAGCCTGCCTAACTAGATTTCTAAATCAAAGTGGAAGCCTGCCTAACAGCATAGCTAAGTAAACATTTCAAACAATATGAAGATGTTCTTCATTTTTTCTTTAAAAAATCCCATGATGTTTGCTGAAATATTATAATTCTGTATATTGATTAATTTATTTATTCAGACTCATTGGTTTGAAATTATGAATCTGAGAGCCTGCCAAACAACATATTTAAGTAAAAAGGGAACAATGTCTAATCGTATATGTAAGGGAGAAACCTACCTAGCGATGCATCTAATTGCAAGTATAATGGGTAAAGCATGCCTAATCAGGTGTTTGCTGAAATAAATATTTATTATATCGATTACATTATATACGCAGAATCTTTCATTTGAAATGAAGAATCTAAGAGCCTACCTAACTCTTCATTTACTTCAGAAGGTGGGAGCCTACCTAACCACAGATCTAATATGTAAACATTTAATAGAACATACAATTTTTCTTCTATCTTCTTCACAAAATCCCTCGATGTTTTTAAAGTATTTCTTTTCTCTTCAGTTCAAATTTTCAATCTTCTCCTACTTCGTTGTTGCTATCTGAAACATTCTCTAAATTGATTAGTTCGTAATTATTAAACATATCTTGAGATCCTCTTTTCTTCAGTCCAAGTTCTTCTTTCATCTTCTATGTCTACGTTGCTATCTAAAACATTCTCTAAACTAATCAGTTAGCAATTAAACAAATTTTGATATTCTTCTTTCTTCAGTCCGAGTTCTTCTTTCTTCTTCCTAGACCAACGTTGCAATCTGAAACATTCTCTAAACTGATTAGTAATTAATTAAATAAATCTTGAGATTCTTCTTTCTTCAGTCCAAGTTCTTCTTTCTTCTTCCTAGACCATCGTTGCTGTCTGAAACATTCTCTAAATTTATTAGTAATTAATTAAAAAAATCTTCGGTTTCTTGTTTCTTCAGTCCGAGTTCTTCTTTCTTCTTCCTAGACCAACGTTTCTATCTGAAACATTCTCTAAACTGATTACTCATTAATTAAACAAATCTTCAGTCCCTGTTTTCTTCAGTGCATTGGTCCCACTACAGTCTCTGAAACATTTGCTCTGTTGATTAGTACTTGTATTTAAAATAAAACTACTACTGTGATGAAATACCCTTCTTATGTTAGCAAATGGACCCACGATGATTCTGGAACACAAACTGACACAAATTTAGCAAAAATGCAAAAGATATTACATCTTACGTATTTTGAATCCTAATATACTTCGGAATCCTGTTTAAAATCCTGTAACAGAAACTTAGTCATGTGATTAGTACGCTGTAAAGGGAAGACTTTTTAAACACGTAAAACTAAAATAGGAAAGTGAAATGAAATGAATTTAAACATTGTCTCAGTACTAAGATGAAAGAAGAAAAAAATCACGGATTATTTGAATTACGTTTTACAAATATTTAATGCACGAAAAATATCCCGAAGTAAAAAAATATAGGTACAATCATATATATCACACCCGAATATACTATGTATTTATTTAATTATTTTATCTCTTTTTCTGAATATTCGAAATTCTTCAATTTCCACGAATTTTTTCCTGTTCTCAGTTTGAACATATGTAAATAAAAATATCTGAAAATTCCCGGGCACTTAATGAAAAATTAGAACATTTACATTTTGTTGCAATATACTGTATTTATGATAGTTCCTCAAATCAGTGATGAACTGTCAGTTATTATAAAATCAGGAAAAACGAACGATCGCGATTTTAACAAAAAAAAAGATATCTTTACCATCGATATGTGACCATCGATTATCATTTATAATTTTAATGTAATATTAATGCAAGCTTTTCATATTTCATATGAATCAATAATTAAAAAATCTCGCGATCAAACTTTGATTTAAGCAAAGTAGTTCTGAAAATTTATAAGTATATCTACTATTTTTGCAAACTTTAAAAATTAGAAACGAAAAGATCTCCCGAAAAATTTTGCAGCTCCAATAACGAAAATCGTCACTATTTTTAATCAAATTTAAAGTGACTTTAATATTTTAAAAAAAAAATGAAACATTAAAATGTTCATAGGAATATATATGTCAATAAAACCGAAAAATTGAATCTGTTGAATATTAATAATACTATGAAAAATATATGACTCTATCACAAGTGAATATATGTATATTTTTCAGCAGTATTTCCTTAACAAACCCCTGACCTGAAAAGAAGCCCTGAAAAGGGCTACTTAAAAAAAATATTCATAAGCCAGAGGGGCACATAATCCACTCATTTTAAGCAAATAACGCGAGAGTGGTATATTCTTCATTTCGCAACTCTAATTTATTTAATATGATATGAAAAATCTGCCGAGAGCAGCCCTGAAAGGGGCTGCTCGTTGATATTCGCAACTCTAATTAAAAAAAGCAAACGCGTACACTCTTGTGTTTAATAATTCGCAACGCTAACTCTATAAAATCTGTCGCAGTTTACCAGACTACGACAAATAAACAAGCAGCTATTTTAGCTGCGTGGGACCATATAAAAATGGTCCAAAGGGGACCATACAAAAATGGTCCAAAGGGGACCCATACAAAAATGGTCCAAGGGGGGGACCATACAAAAATGGTTCAAGGGGGACCATCAAATTGGTCCAGCAGGTCCCAGCCATATATTTGGGCATTTCATTAAACGCAACTCTAATTCAAAACGCGATCAATCATTTTCGCAACTCTATCTGAATAGACTCTAATTTACGTATACTCAAAAATTAATTGAAAAAATCGCGCATCATCAAGACCGCAACACTAAGAAAAATCAGAAATATGTAATACAAAACAAATTTTTAAATTCTATCAAAAAGCAAACGCGATCAGTCTTTTGTCGCAACACTAAACAACCGCGATCAGTCTTTTGGCGCAACACTAAACAAACGCGATCAGAATTGTCCGTAACTCTAAGACAATCGCGATCACAATTTTTCGCAACTCTACAGCTGACGTTACCTACACAGTTCATTTGTAAAACAAAAGCTCAACACGATCAGTATTTTTCGCAACTCTACAGCTGACGTTACCTACACAGTTCATTTGCAAAACAAAAGCTCAACACGATCAGTATTTTTCGCAACGCTAAATCAAACGCGATCGGTCATACGCGACACTAATTCAAAACGCGATTTTGCCCAAGGCACTGGGTGATGGGTCACATGATACAGTGACCATGGAAGAATGGACCAAAGGGGACCATCAAAATGGTCCAAGGGACCATCAAATAGGTCCAGCAGGTCCCAGTCATATTTGGGCATTTTATTAAACGCAACTCTAATTCAAAACGCGTTCAATCGTTTCCGCAACACTAATTTAAGGACTTTAATTAATGTATGAACAGTAAAAAAGCGCGATCAATCATTTTCGCAACTCTAACTGGACAGACTCTGATCTGTCTATAATGATGAATAAATTACGAAAATCGCGTGTCATCGATAGCGCAACACTAATAAAAACCTGGAAACCCTCATACAAAAAAAACTTTTTAAATTCTCTCAAAAGCAAACGCGATCCTTCTTTGGTCGCAACTCTAAAGCAAACGCGATCAGAATTGTTCGCAACACTAAACAAACGCGATCAGAATCGTTCGCAACGCTAAGGCAAACGCGATCAAAATTCTTCGCAACTCTACAGCTAACGTTACCTATAGTCTTCATTTGCAAAACACAAAATCAACGCGATCTGTATTTTTTCGCAACGCTAAGACAAACGCGATCAGTCATACGCGACACTAATTCAAAACGCGACTTTGCACAGGACACTGGGCGATGGGCCACATCATGCAATGGCCATAGAAACAAACTACTACTGCTACAACTACAGGCGAGCATAGTGACAATGTAGTAACCATATAATGACCATGCATCGTTGAGAGCATCGGATACTCTCAAGGATGCACAATCATTCGATTCAGCCCTCTTCGTGGCAGTTTGCCGGGCCTCTTCGGCTCTCAGCCTTTTCTTTCTTCGGGCTCCTGCCCCCTGAAACCTTAACGAAAAAGAAACTCGCGGAACTAGAGAGATGCTTTGTGGACGATCAACACGATCATGGAAGATCTCTGATCGTCGCACGTGCAAAAGCATCTCGTGCAAGGAAACGAGCGTTTCGAACCTATCCTTCCGACCGCGTGCGCGACTTAAAATTAAGTTCGAAGAGTTCACTAGAAAATCTGAGCGATTTGACCACGCTGGAGCATGTTCAAATCGCGACAGATTCATCGTGAACGCTTCGCCCCAGGTGCAGGTTTATCACGTGCGAAAAGGAGCCTGCCCGAATCAGAGAATGTGATAACCTGCCCCGGGCCCTACCTGCTTACATCTAGCACACATACCAGAAAGAAGTTACCTACCTACCTAGCCCTATATTTAAAAATTGGCAAAACTCAATCGCACCAACAGACATCGTTCCACGATTCTCATTCATGAGCTCGGGTGCAAGAGCCTAACCTAGGGAGAACGTCACGCGGGACGTTCTCCGACACCCGAGCTTGTGCAACAACATTCACACTCTAAGAAATGTACGTACCATTTTACTGAAATCGACTGGCGAGTGTAGTGACCATTTATATTTATAGAAGTTTTGTGTAAATAGTCAATTTAATTATTCATAGAAATTTAGTATAAATAATAAATTGTATTATTCATAAAAATTCCGTATTAAGTGAGAATAAAAATGCATGGCGCTTACAAGAAATAACGCGTTTCGTCTGATATTTGTTTACCGAGTCAGTATAAATGTTGCAATTAATAATGTTATAGTATGTATAGATTAGAATAAAGGAAATAGATGCTTTAAAGCCACATAAGTCTCACAGCCTAACCACACACACACATGTGAGACTTACGTGGTGCATGATACACTAACGCTTGCCAATCGCTTGAAAATTTGATTAAATCTTATGAACTAAGTCATCGTACCCATTGCCTTCACCCACCCAAGTAGCACCTGGGCACGTGAGTGGGATCAGGCAATGGACACGGAATCATATATCTGAAAATCCTGAACTAAAACTGATGATTAGTAAATAAGAGATCTAAGCGGACTAATAATCATTCATTTAATTTATATATGAAAAGTGACTCGACTTTAATTTATGTAAAATATTTACTGAGAAAAATGACTTGATTATTGAAAAATTTATGTGAAAAATTGACAGACTTTATATGCGAAGTGACTCGACTATTGAAAAATTTATATGAAAAATTGAAAGACTCTAAGCAAAGTGACTCGACCATTGAAAAATTTATGTGCAAAAGTGACTCTATGCAATAAAAAAATTTAATCTGAAAATTGAATAAAATTTACATTACACAGAAGATCCTCGGGCGTCTCGAAATCAAAGTAAATTTCGTATGATGCAAAAATAGCTCAAACTTCTTACTTTGATAACGAAATCTACCCGTCGCGAAGCGTCCTTCTTGTACATATATTTTAACAGCGAGACGTGAAAAATTGAATGCAAACGCAAAAGAATACAGAAAACGCGACAGTCATCTTTATCTCGATACCGTTAACGTGACTCTAATTTGTTTCAAAGAAACTGCAAAAGTCAAAATAGTGTAGTCGAGGGATACTCGACTTCACCACTAAATACTAGTTAATTATCGAATACAATTCGATACTTAATTCGTATCATAGAAAATATTCATTTGATAAACTCTACTATCTGATTTGATAAACATTCACTCTGATATATTTCCGCGAAATAAATTGAATTTAACAACGCGACGTACAAGAAGACCCTATCCTGCTCTAATAAATAAATACAGTCGTTGGGTTACTACCACGAGCATGATCCAATATCACTACTCGCGGTCACTATGCTCGCCAAAAAAACTACTATACAACCGAGTCTCCGTGCCGATTTTCGGACCATTCGTCCTACGACATGATGGAGACTGGAGGAATAAAAAAAAACATCATGCGACTCACCGGAGAAGAAATGGCTACCCTGCTGCCGAAGTCATCAGGCCGACCGGATGGTAGTCCTGAACAGAAAAGGAGCAGAAAACATTACGCTTTGCTTTCTAAAGTTTCAATGATGTTCATAGAGAAGTATACAATTATTTTGATGCTTACATTCCTCTCCGCTGAAGATTGCCAGAAGCCCATCGCATCCTCTCAGTTGTCAGGGTGGTCGTCAGGGTCGTCCTGAACAGACAAGGAGCAAAGAATTTGTAGTTAGTCGGAACACACGACAATTTATTTTGTAAAATCGTCTATGATATTGATACTTACATCAATCTCCCCAGGAGGTCGCCCGAACTCCTCTTCAGGGAGGCACTGACTCTACTCTCGCGATTAAAAATAAATTATTGATACGAAGCAACACTGACTCTACTCTCGCGATTAAAAATAAATTATTGATACGAAGCAACACTGACTCTACTCTCGCGCGACTCTAATGTGTAATCAAAAAATTATTTCGAGTCACTTGGCTCCACTTAGAAAAAGAAAACTGAAAAGTTGAACGAGGCAGACACTGACTCTACGGCCGCATTGCGCGCGGCCACAAAATTTGCTGAAAATAAGGGGGTGGGGTACAAAGAAAACACAACGAAATATTCTTCTTCTTTCCTATCTAACGTTCGTTAAAGAAATACTGTTTTTTATCGACTATTAATAAATACGATACCAGTCTCTCTTATTATGGAGACGTATTAATTATGTAAAAATGAAAATTTCAATGCATAAATTGTAATAAATTATATTTAAAAATATCATAGTGAAGATTTTCGTTATCAGAGTTGCAGGCCTGATAATATTCTATTTAGCGAAACTCGAACCCGATTTATAAATTTTCAAATCTGCTTGCAAAAGTCAAAGTTTGCCAACTAATTATAATTTGAGTATTCTTGAAACGCGAAGTTAATATGTCGATTCAAGCTCGCATTAAAAGTAATTACAAATGAAGATCGACTGTCCCATACAGATTGTGAAGATATACAAATTATTTAAATGCAACTGAAATTGAACACGAAATCGCGAACGCGTTGCAGCAAGTTGCAAGTGATTTAATTTTCCATTAAACGCAAACACTATGGTAAACAATCTCATGAAACTTCGACTCGATTGTAATGAAGATTGAAATTGAGAAAGAAAAATGTCGTTTCGATTGAAGAATTTCACAAAGTTTAAATACTACGTATATGCTTTGCATTATTAGAAATATTGAACACAAAACTCGAGTTCGTTTTTCTCGTTTAACCTTAGTACTGGATAAGTATGATATGTCATGCTTACAACTAATGAAGGTTAAAGAACAATAAATAGAAAATATATAGATATTATCACCTGATTGTTGCGAACAATTAAACGTTACCAATTTGATGAGAAGCTTCGTTCGAAGTGGCACTGTTTCGAATATCCTGCTCCAGATGTCACGTCGATTGCAGCGCCATCTTCGTTGGAAGTGTCGCTTGAAGTCTGCAACAGAAGAAAAATTCAAATATAGAGCAAACATGTTACAAGAACACAATAATGTTACAATTAAACAATCATATCAATCGAAAGTACTAATCGAAGAATAATTAAACTGAGAATTACTATATTCAAAAGGATTGTAATTTAGTTAGATTAGTAGAAAGACTGAAGTTATGTTAATGTCGGAAATATCGATTAACCATTTATCGTGGCAGTCAATTTTTAGTTAACGATAAATAAGAATGAAATATTATTATAAATGTTATAATGTTTGATTAGAATATGTGACAAAGCGTTATAGTTCAGTCCGAGAGAACGAAAGTTAAATTATATGTATACCGGAAGTATACGCGAAAACAGTTGGATCACATTCGGTATATCGAGTTAAGGAACTATGAACAGTACCGGAATATTATTCAAAATAATTAAAACAAGTTAAAATTTATTTCGAAATTGTCTAAACGTAATTAAAACAAAGGAATAAATTAAAAGAGAAAGTAAGTAATATGTGTACTGGGTTACGTTATCAGAACCGATGCTCAATGCGAGATATCGAATTAATGAACCACGGACAAACGCGTAAAATTATTGAAAATTATTCAAATAAATTAAAATTTGTTTAAAGTTAATCCAAAATATCATGAACGAATTAATAAATCAACGTAGTAAGTGTACCGGGTTATGCCGCGAAAACCGTTGGTTAACGTCTCGGAATATCGAATTAATTAATAATAAATAAATGTGAATTAATAATTAATTACATGTTAATGATGTTAAACGAAGGCAGCAGTAGACAGGAAACGCGGTAATTTATGATTAGTACACGATTAGAAGATAATTAAATGTGAACGCGTACGTTTATGCGAGCTAGCTGTTAAGACGCGTAACCGCTTCGACGGCACAGAATCGAATGACGCTCCCGCGGAGACTCGGCGCACGCGAAATGCGCGGCGCAAGGAGTGGGGGCTCGCGCCTGATTGGTCCGCGCTCGACCCACTCCACTTTCCACAAGTGTCGCGCGCTGTTTTCGACGCGCGCGGGTTCATCGGACAATTACAGGCATGCTCGACTGCATATTTTGACAACACAATAGTCCTCTAACGTCTTCTATTTACCACGTGCGTTTCAATGTTTTTTCCGGTCGTATTCTCCAGGTTACTCAATCATCACCTTTTACAATGTAATACGATGAACTATGATTGATATTAATAACAGTACAGTTTTATTCCCTGTTCATCAGTTCGATATATCGAATTTAGTCTAGATGTGATTGACCAACCGATTCTCGTGACCTTACCCCGTGTATGCATTCGACTTTTTCGTTTGCATACATGATCTTCCGGTACATTTACACAATTTCGGGATTCATTTATATAATTATTTGAATTTTTAATAATTTTTCGATTTTAATTATTCTTCATTGATTCGATATATCGAAACGTGAGCCAGTACTAAGATTAAACAGGAATAGTTGAATTTGAATTTCACTTTTGATATTTTAAATCGTTCAATGCATTGTTTATATTAAAGTATAATTGGCACAACTTATAGTTTGCTGCAACGCGTTCGCGATTAGTAACATTCCAGTTATATGGATTAAGAATTTCTAGCTCAGATTCCAATGAGTTGAAATTGATGAGAGTAACATGTTTTATGCAGAATTTCATGCCGAACACGCTGGTTTCTGTTAGAATGGCGTTTCTCTTTTGGTTTCGCCAAAAACTCAAGAATTGTGGAGGGCTGAGAGGGACAATCGCTTTAAACTAGCAACTACTAAATAAAAAGACGCTGAATTCGTTTAATTTGCATTTATTCAAAGAGTTTCTTGTAAAGTACAATATATACAATGCACTTGTTACATATCGAACGGACATGAATTCTGCCTATCCTAAGATCGTACGATTTTGTATTGCATTTTAAATGAAAGCACTCAAACTTCAGCTGCGTTGTCCTACATTTTGCAAAACGCAGCAGTGGATGACATATCTGTTGCCTAAAACACAAAAAAGCAAAGGTCAATGCTTGGACGAAACAATGAAAGAATGATGAAACTTTTTGAATTTCGTGAGAACACTGAGCCACTGAAACGCATTCAATCGATTCGGACAAGTCGCTAATAACTTTAATCATTTTCACGGAGAAGAAAGTCAGTATATATACAGTGTCACTAATGATAATTTTATTCGACAAACGTTCGGATAATCGAGGTTCTACTGTATTTGAAATGATTCGAAAGTAGCGTTTTCTAGAATGAACGTTAGGAGAGTGACGCGCGTTATGCGACATTATCCTCCGGGCAACTATAGTATTTACGCGGGATGAGCCCGTGAAGCTGCCAGTGATCTCACGACCTAACCTCTGACACGTCACACTTTGATGGTAGAAAATTATAAACAATCACGATTCCCTGTCACTCGAGGGAACCATGGAAATACTAGAAGACCCGGTTTTCAGAACGAACTATCAAAAGTACAAGGTTCGTGTTAAATTATGGGAGAGCCAGTTCACGGCGAAACACGGTCGCAAACCAGACAAGGTATTCTTTAATAATTTTTTGTATTGTTTACTTAAAATTTCTTCGATAAAGGTTCTCAACCCGTTGACAGTAATCGACAGTAATTTTTTAATTTTTTATCATTACTGACAGCAATTTGGCAATTAGTTTCAGTCAGATTTGCAGATAAACATGGATTCAGTTTTAATATATCACTTAAAGATAATGTTGCAAACTGATTTCGTTTAGATGAAGTATTATCCGAAATTGTATTAAGGTTTTGTGACCTGTGATACTTTTATTCGAATGCTTAGTATGTACGGTTGCTCTTTATTGACATATATTTTGTAGAAAAGCCAATGATTATAGCAATCGAAGCTATATTACAACATAACATGTTTTGAAGAATAATTGACTACAGAGCAAAATTTAGTGATTGTAGTACAGCACAGTAGGTGATTATCATTTGCCATTGCCAGTTGATAAAGTATACTATTCTGTTTTAAACCAAAATTATGAAGCAAAAAAATGTTTAACTATTTGGTCATATACCTACTACCTTCTATTACTATTAAAAATTAATACTGTTCTACATTTTATAAGAATTAGTAGTTATTTGATTAAATTAAGTTTGAGGTGCCATACATCAGAGACCTTCATTGCAGACATTAACTTAATAATGTCTACATTTTTCAATACGTACACAATAAGATTGATATCTTTGGATAAAACAGATTGTTTCACATAGTGATTGTTTTAATATTTTGCAAAAAAGTCTTTTAATGAAGATGAAAATCAAGTGCTGACTCACATAGCTTAATGTGGATAATGTCAACAGAAATTTAACAATAATCAAGTTCAAAAAGTAAAGTAGAATATTCCATTGCAATATGAATAATTTTTGACTAATTCGACTGTGTTTTTTAGAATGACATTAGGGAGGCCGATATGAAGATTAAAGAATCCTACAAAATGTATTGGAAACTCAAAACACGTGCCTTGGAAGAGACGCTCATAGATATTACATTTTCTGACGAAGTTCAGGATAATATTCCTAACGAAACTGTAACGCAAACTCCTGTGGAAGAAAGCAAGGATGATAAACCATTAGTAAACGAAGCTATACTCAGTGATAATAAACAAGTCACAGAGTCTAAAGAAACAGAAACAGACATAAATATAGACGTAGATGCAAAGGATGTAGAGAACAAAGATATGGATAAGAAGGATACTGAAAATATAGACCCGCATTCTGATGAAAAAGAATCTAAAACTAATAAGGCAGCAGCGGATGAAAGTGAGTCCACAAATGTAAAAGGCGTATGGGGCGAGCATTTGAGCAAAAGCAATGAACAGATCCCCAAAAAGAAACAAAGTCTACTCGTAGGCAGATCATCCTCTTTTCAGTTATCGCAAAACAAGTTTTCAAGTTCGAGTTTCACCAAAAGAAATCCCAGGAAATCTTTATCAACATCGAAACTGAAAAGTAAATCTGACAAAATTACTAACACTAACGCGAGTAGAGTGGAGCAAACTGGCGACACGAATAGTAAGGACGGTAACGACGTTAACGAAGGAGCGAAAGCGATATTTGGAGAAGCAGTAAAAGTAACTTACGCAGAACCAAAGGCTGTAACGCAATCGATCAGTACAGTACAGCAATTAATCGAAGGTCACACTGTGACACGAAATTTGAACCATGGCTGGTTGGATAGATGCGCGAAGCAGAATAATTTGGAATATCCAGCGTTCGATTCTCAGAGGCTCTCTGGAACGAGCGATTCTGGAATCGAGTCAATGGAATCCAGTATTTACTCACCGAGAGACAATTTGCCAGAACCTTCACCTTTACCTGAACCTCCAAAATCTATACAGATATCGGATGAAGAAGATTTCGTCTGTAACAGTGATTCTGAGGAGGAACGTAAGCTTAAACGTATAAGAAACTTCAAGAAACGATTGAGCGACCAGGATAACTATCCTGCTAAAAGATTATGCACTGATATGAATGAAAACACTTCTGTTTTACATCAAATACCTAGTACAATCAATATGCAAAGCATAAATCCTGTTACTCGAGTTAACACAACTTCTACCGATTTTAATGCTAGTAATACATCCACTGTTAAAGATAAAGTAACAAATGTATCGAGCAACGGAAACAGAGTAAAAGACGATTCAGTAACTGTAAACGTAAACACAAATGTTACTGAAGATGCAGATGAATCTACAATAAAGCCAGTACGCCATCGTAAAGCTTTCAGAAGAATCAAACATGTTTCATCTGATGAATCTGATCCGGATTACGATGATGACAATGATAAACCTACGAAGAAAAAAGAGTCAAAAACAACGCGATCACGTTCTACAAAGAAAACTAAGAGTTCTGCGAAAACACCATCTCTAAAACCTGATAAAAAGCCAGTTAAGGCCAGAAGAACTTCCAGAAAGAAGAAGAACGTCGACGAGGATGAAGACAACAAGGAAACTGAAACTCCAGACACGGAAAAGGAGAAAGGCCCTGAAATTTACGGAGTGGAGACTTTGCAAGCTGTTCCACGATTTACTATGAACAAAAATGGTCAGGGAGATCTCATAGAACGGTTTGCTCAATCCGTTTCTTCAACCGCCGATGGCTCGAATGGTTCTGCTGCGTCTATGAAACGGAAAGGAAAATTGACTGACAAGGAGAAGTTAGAGAAGAAGATAGCGGATGGAAAAATGAATGAGAACTTTGTCAGAATAAACTTGAAGAAAAAGATATTCGTGCGCGGTAAAAAGAACTTCAATTTCTCGAAGTACAAGAAGAATCAGTGGAAACAGAGGAAAAAGGAGTTGGGATCTAGCGAAGGTAGCTTGGAGGTGGCGGATTTTGTTGAAAAACATAGCTCAGCCACATGCTTCAAATGTGGAAGTGTTGGTCACTTTTCGAGAAGGTGTCCAAATTCAAAACCTGATGATCTGATACCTCTGAACGAGGTAGACGAAGGCTCCCAGTTTCCAACTTTGGAAGAGGCGCAGAAAATGGCCAGTCAGAATGCTGTTATGGCGCATAGCAATAGAATAAATCGTCTACCGGAAAAGGCATCATACACTTCCAAGACGGAAAACGAAGAAGAATCGGTGGAAAAACAAACGGCAGATCAGAACAATGAAGATCTGTGGGAACCTATTGATGATGAAGTAAACGTTTTGCCAATTTTCCCTTCTTATAATTCTAACTTTCCAATTTTTATAACCCAATGTTTTGTTTCTCTATTAGGAACTCCTTTGTGGGCACAAAATACCTGAAGAGTTGGTGACAAAGCTATTGCCGCCGGCTATTGGCTCGGTACAACCGTTGTACAATGTTAATGAAGATCATTCATGCATTGGTAATCCATTTAATGCCTCATAAGAGAATCGCTTATCGAAAGATCCTCCCATATATACCCAGAGTTTCATCATTTTTCATATATCCTATTTGGGTTGTTTACTTATCACCAAACCCGATAATCGGCACATGAATTAACTCTGTGTTATAATTACAGATACGCCACCAGAAGTTTTCGAAACGTTACGAAGGTTTGGTCACGATAACTTCAGACCTGGCCAAGAAAAGGCAGTAATGAGAATACTTTCAGGACAATCGACATTGGTCACTCTGTCCACCGGTTCCGGAAAGTCGTTGTGCTACCAGTTACCTGCATTCTTATACTCTAAATACTCAAATTGCATTACATTAGTTATTTCACCGTTGGTCTCCTTGATGGACGATCAGGTAACGGGTGTACCATCATTCTTATCGGCAGCGTGTTTGCACACTAGCCAAACGCAGAAGGTCAGAGACAACGTTATGCAAATGGTGAGCATTTGTTTGTATAGCTTAGAAGCTCTTAACTGCTGGCATCTTACTTTAAGTTCTAATAACTGTTTATTTCTGATTTTTATTTTGTCGAAGGTGAAACAAGGAAAGCTGAATATTCTGCTGATTTCACCGGAAGCCGTGGTAGCTGGAGAAAAGTCAACAGGCTTCGGTGCCCTGTTAAGAGAACTGCCGCCAATTGCATTCGCTTGTATAGACGAGGCTCACTGCATCTCCCAGTGGTCCCATAACTTCCGTCCCTCGTATCTAATGGTCTGCAGAGTGTTGAAGGAAAAATTAGGCGTGAAGACTGTGCTGGCGCTCACCGCCACCGCGACCAAAACCACTGCCGAGAGTATAGTTAATCATTTAGGCATTCACGATGGAATGGCGGGCGTCATTTCAGATATTCCAATGCCTAGGAATCTTCTGTTAACCGTGTCAAAAGATGAAAACAGAGATCAAGCTTTGATCAAGCTGTTGAGGAGCGAAAGGTTCCAAGAATTGAGTTCTATTATTATTTACTGCACTCGTCGTGAAGAGTGCGCGAGGATCGCTGGTCTTTTAAGAGTTTCTTTACAGGTATATTCTGCCTTATCAGTAACTTCATTAGTTTATAAGATGGTAGCTTTATTCAGTCCTCTGTTTCTCAACAGGATGCCAATAATGTAGATAAACCTAACAGTAAGTTATCTTCGATTTCGGAAGCCTATCACGCAGGCTTGTCTGCCCATCGTCGAAAGGTCGTGCAGAAAGCATTCATGTCCGGGCAAACTAGAATCGTCGTAGCAACGGTTGCTTTCGGTATGGGTCTGAACAAGCCGGATATTCGTGCTGTAATTCACTATAACATGCCTGGAACCTTTGAAGGCTACGTTCAGGAAGTCGGCAGAGCTGGACGAGACGGAATCATGGCTCACTGTCACTTGTTCTTGAGTCCGACGGTACTGTGGCATTACTTTATTCTCATTTTCTTGTTAGAAAATAATCTGCTCGCCTGATATCAGTAAGGCTATCCCCATTTCAGGAGGATAGTGACAAATGGGAACTGCGACGACACATTTACGCAAATGGCGTGGACAGACACACGATCAGGCGACTACTTCAGAAAGTTTTCGTTCCCTGTTCCTGCGCAACGACACGCGAAAGGAGCGGTGATCGCAGATGTCCTGGTCACGAGGTGGCTATTCCGGTTGACGAAACAGTGGCAGCACTGGACATCTCCGAGGAATCTATTTCGACGCTATTATGCTACCTCGAATTACATCCTAAGAGGTTCATTAAAGTTCTCTCATCCGTGTACGTGAGAGCTAGGATTTCGAGCTACAGCGGACCACAGGCTCTTAAATTTGCTGCACAATCTGTAAGTGCTCAGAAAAATCGTTTTTAAGTATTTGAAGTAATTATTACTTATCCTTTTAGTCACCTCCATTGGCGATGGCTATAGCGCTAGATTTACAAAAAGGAGTTTCACACGAGAACAGTAGTGTTATTGAGTTTCCAGTGGTAGACGTAGCTTCTGCCATTGGTTGGGACAGTGGAGTGGTGAAAAGTCACCTGAAGAGCTTGGAGTGGAAGACAGGTGCGTTTTCATAGATCAGTGAACAGTGCAACATTTCTGATCATTTCCATACTGAATGAATTTTCGTTATTCTAGGCAATGGAGCTTCGAAACGTTCGCCCATCTCAGTGCGATACGACAGATTAGGTTTAAGAGTAAAAGCTCCCGGAGACCTCACAGACGATGAGTTGGACGACGCACTGGACGCTCTGTTCGGTCGTGCTCAGTCCCAAGAGACTTCAGCTTTGCAACAGCTTGAGACCATTGGCGTCACTCTTCACAAATTCAGCATGCCGAGTGTGAACGACTGTCTGACCTTAAACGACGATATGATTAGTAAATCTGATGAACTGAAAGGTGTTATAAGGAAATACTTTGGAGGAGAGGTGTTGGTAGACGTTGATTCGCTGCAACGGGTAAGAAGTATTTCACTTTGAACAGAAGATGAGCCATTTAAACCGAACGCTCGTGGAAGCAGATCATCAAAGAACATTGTACTAATTTTTATAATTATTTTCAGGGTAAAGTGGAGAACGAGGCGTACATAGCCGGCGATATTCGAAACCTCATCGTGAGTTATCGGGATAATAACTTCACCGGACGTGCTATCGCTCGAATATTCCACGGTATACAGAGTCCAAACTATCCAGCTTATGTTTGGAACAAGTGTCGTTTCTGGAGAGCTCATCTTTCGTGCAATTTCAGCGCGTTATGTCAAATCGCGACGAGAGAGATTTTAGCGTTACGTTAGGGGACTAAAACCAGGTTTATAAGTCATGGAACTTCATAAACGTTTGATATTAGGTTTCAACGATATGTGATTATTTTATAATTTAAACGTGCATCCACGAACCGTTAAGAGCTATGCTTGCTGTGGACGGCATTCAGTGTATTATAATCGACAGGTACCGACTGAATAGTTTTATTTGAATAATTGAAAAATCGTATAACGCTTTATTGTTTCATTAACGAGTGACAAGATCGATACAAGTCATAATATTTACTCACACGTGCCTTAAACAGAGTAACTTATTTTTTTACGTCTGTAGGTTAAGTTCGAATATTTTTTTATAAAAAAAAAAAGAACGGTGATGTGATTTATATTTTCTAACGTCGTCATTGTAGCTTTAACAGTAATAAAGTTCGTCAAATTTTGATGCGATCGTTACTGTTAGTAATATACATGAACCCCAGTACAAAATTCCTTGCCAGCACCATTTATACTGTTTAATTTTTGCATCCGCGTTAGTGTGTATTCAGGAGTTGAAAATCTTATGTAATTAAATGTACACAACGTATAATTAATTCCGTTACAGCTTAATACTAATTAGCATATTAATACGACATGTGCGTTTGCGTTCTTCGGGGGGACAGCGCCGCAGACTGTTAGGGCAGACAGGATCGGACAACGCTGAAACTCTCACGTGACGACCCTCTTCATGTAGTTGCACTGTTCTAGAAATCTGTGCAACCGAATCTGCTGCATCTTTCCAACGCGATTCATACAGGTCTCGTTCTGACAGAGGGCACAGTATTCGGAGGATATCGCGTGAAACGGCGAACGGAAGTACACGCTGCTGTTCCTCAGCAACTTGTTCTTGTGATGGGCCCACATGTGTAAAACCACTTCAACGATCGTCAAGAGAATCGTGAACCAGCGGAAATAGAAAACGGAGAGCAGCAACAGACAAATTGGATTTATCTGGCCGAAGGAGGCTCCTACCGGCACCGGTTCCCGCTGCATCAGGTTCTCGCTCTTCTTTGACAGACCATCCTTGACTGACAGAGTTTCCTTCACCTCCTTCGGAATCTAAGTCATTTTGAAGAATAATCTTGGTTATTATTAATTATTACCATGTCATCAAATCATTCATACTACATCATTCTCCTTCTCAATTCTGCTTCTACTTGCTATAGCTATAATTCATTGTTTTTTACTTATAGTTTTAATTTTAGTTTGGTCTAGGTTCTGAGTATGGATTAAATAATTATATACAGGGTGTTTAAACAGTAGTTAGGGGACTTACAATGTAGATATTACTCATCAAATTGAATGTTCACATGTCTAATAAACATATAAGTTCTGAATACTTTCTAAAACACGTTCTATATATTTATATCTAGTTTATGAAACAACTTGTATAATGAAGATGATTATTAGTTGTATATATTCTTGTTTCACTATGGTTGTATATTTTGACCGCATCTATAGTAGAAGTAGGAAATAGTGATTGGTCAAGTTCACTGAGTAAATGTACTGCTCAAAGCAATTAGGGGAGTAAGTTTTTGGATAATTATATACAATACCCCAAATACAAGAAATTAAAGGAAGTTATATAACTAACACTGCAATATTTCTGTTCATGTTTAGTCTGTATGGTACATTGCATTGTGAGCAATGTATGCATGCCAGTGGAACCATAAATTAAATGCATAGTGTTTCTAAATAAACATGGTAGCAGCAAGAGGACGATTAGCAAATTTGAAGTCACCTTGAATTAACCATGTTCAAGGTCATCTGAAAGTTAATGTCTCACACAGTATCTGTAGAATCTGAAATGTTTTGAGTCAGATTTAATGGCAGAAAAAGATAATTTTCTTTTAATCACAGATTTTTCTCAAAAGTAAGTCCATACTGCCATTGTGTGTTTATAGCTATAGCTGTAGTAGAAGAGCATCTCCAATTGTAATAGCAGTCATAAAAAAAAATCATAAAATTTGCTCAAACTAAACTTGAAGCAACCACGTTCAACATCACTTGAAAGTCAAAGTCTCACGCATGTAGATTGCCTGAAATTTCGCAATGTTCAGACGCTTTTTTACATTTTACGGTTAATTTTATATACTCTGAGTGAAGGGTATTTCAAAGTCAACCTAGAGCACACGTTTGCACTGCAGCGCCACCTAAGCAGAAAATGTATACCTGGAATCGTGTTCTGCGACTCTTCAGAATCTCAGTCCCTTCAGCAGTTTCCGGTTCTCCGGTTTCAGCGTTGTTCACTTTATTCGGCGCGTTGCTAACGTTCCGGCGGATTTCGTAATTGGAAACCGGAAGACTGATGCTCTCGCCGGTCTCTTCGTCCACGAAGATGCGGTCCATTTCCCTTGCGACGTTTTTGGATACGAAAAAACGTGGAGCGTCGATCGTTCGCGCTCCCCTCCGCGCGTTTATGAAAACGAAGTTTAATGTATTCACGTATTGGCTCGGGGTCCCCCGGGTCACTTCCCGGATACCGTGCACCACACGGTTTTTCTTTTATTTTTATGATTAGACGAGTCCGCTACGATGTTTCTGAAACAAACCGATCGACAGTTTCTTATTGTCAGATGTACCACTTTATTATTACTCAATATCATACACGGGCTTAATATAATATAAAAAATCAACTTGTTGTTGATTAACACCTTAACGACGGCTGACGCACTGTTGCGTCAAATCGAAAACTGCCTTTTGTTACGAATGACGCAATGCTACGTCAAATTGTATACTGCATTCTGTTACGGATGACTTTTTTTTCACGCTTACCACGCTCAAACGAGTTATTAATATTGTACTATGCATTACCGTGTGAAATATATCTTTCTTTAGGTTAAAAAAGTTTTTGTGTGCTTCACTTCGTGTACAAGCTATATGTTTTCAGTGTAACGGTCCCGTAATAGATGGAAGATTACATTCGTTAGTTAGCTGTACCAGCAACTGGTACAAGTAACTTACCAATGTAAACGCAGCCGTAGAAATATGACGCAAATCGCCCACCTAGAAAAACAATGCTATCAAGGCACGGTGAAAAAAACTGTACCAAAAAATTAGCGAATTTATCACATGGAAGACCACTGACAAACAAGTTATCGAAAAATAAACCAAAATTTTATATGAATCGTTGCAAAATTCTTATCGAAACGAGAAACAAAACGAGAATCATGAAAACCGCCATTTTGGTCATTGATATCGTTCATTTTTTCCCTTGACGCTATTACCAGACATATGTGTAATTTATTTTATTACATAAGATTGCGAAAGAGATTAAATTTTAATATGAAATAATATGGAGATGTTTAATGCGACACTGCTTTTGAAATTGTTACGTTAATTTGAAATATATACAATATGTGGACAATTAACATGAAACTGTTTTAGAAATAGTTAAATTATCCTGGATTAGATCTGGTTAGGTTGATTTGGTAATATGAAACATTTAAAAACGATTTTTATCACTAAAGATGCCGATAGCTGTATCACGTTTGGCATCATCAACGTTACGCCAACGCTACAGTAAAATCAAACATCCTATGTCAGTTACAAAACAAAATTGTCATTACTGATCTTGTGTGTTTAATTTTACAATACTGTATATTTTATATTCTAAAATGCAATTATCAATTTTACTCGAAACACAGTTAAAATGTGAGTCATTCCATTATTAATTACAATTCGGATGATCGAGGTCCTACCGAATCACTCTTCCACCCACTATACGCAGATTAACGTTTCTCATGCAACTATCTCGTGTCTTTTCGACGAACTATTATGTAAGCCCTTCACAGAAACTTATACAAAAGTGTTGTTCAATGCACCATGCAATGCATTTTAATCTAAAACTGAGAAATCGTTACATCCTGGAACCTATAAAAAATCCTCGCGACACGAATTTGAAGTACGAATTTATGGTTGGGAACCCCTGGTCTACAGGCTATTCTTACCGTCCCATGGTAATTATTATTCGATTAAGACGTCCAGCTCGAAGAGCTATCATCGTGGTCGACAGTTTCCTGGAAGCAGACACACCAAACGCAACCGCAGTTTCTGCAAGCTCTCGCGAGAACCGTGCAAAAATACTCGACCATACAACACATACTTCGACTTTTCAATTTGACGAGCCTAAATCTCTGAGTCTTTTATATTATACTTCGAATCATCGTTAACGCTTTATGATTGTTTGAACTGAAATTTTTTAACCGGAGATTTATGATTGACGCGCGATGCCTGTTCTTTCCGAATAGTAGGTTAGTTACCGACGATCGTGATTTCTCACTCGTTCGAGTGAAATACGGTCGATATTTGGTATCGAATCGCCTAAATGAGATAAAGGCAAACAGCCAGGGAACAACGAGAAAACTTACTATGGTTCAGCTGACTTTAATTTAATAAAACTAGTTCTCTCTTTATTTTAGTATTAATCTTGTAAATATGTACAGCCCCGTCCATAAGTGATGAGGCACCTTACCATTATTTAATAAATGTGGATTACGATACAGATTTGGTTACTTATTTCATATTTTGTTATAATTAATAGAAAAAAACTCGAAATAATTGTGGTATTGTTCGAGAGCAGTTTTTCAATGCATTACAATTATGCGAGTTTTGTATCGACTTTCTGATCTGTGGATATATTTCCAGCAGTTCTAGATAGAAAGTTAGTTCGAACTATCATCGTGAAACATGGAGCGTATATTGATGAGAAAATTTAAAACTATATGTACATGTATAATTTTGATTATATTTTATAATTAGAAATTGTACTCAGTATAAGTAATTAATAAATAATCGTTTGATTTAATATTGCGGGTGTTTTATAGTTTTAATTTAAATCTAAATACTACTTCTAATTCATGCTATACGTACTCAATGACATTAACATGCTGGCTACCACAGTGAAAACAGCAATCATTGGTCAGACACAACATAAATTTCTCTTTTCTACATACATCGTGAAGGAAGAAAATGTTTAAATATTTACTATTGTACGCGCGTGCCTATATTAGGGTTGTAATGTTAAATTTGCACAGAATATAGTAAAAATCAGTAGTTATTTACTTAAATAAATTTTTGAGCGCCTGTCACCGGTGACACCCATGACAGCCAACGTGTTAATATCTGCTGCATCAGCAATTTCATTGTAGCTTTTTCCATTTTCGTGGTGGTAAACATCTAACTCGCCTTCTTCAACAGTTGTCGATCTCCTTTTAATTATTATCACCTGATTCACACTAAACTGCGGCGTGTGCTTACAAAACCATTAAAATGAAGACGGAAACATAAATGGCCGATTGTTGGACGTAAGATAATCGGGTATTCCCCAGTCTGTTACAGTCGTACCAATGTTTATGATTTTTAGTACGTACCAAAAAGCAATTAAAATGATTTTGTTTATTACAAATAAAGCTTTTACCTTACAATCATTACACATTGAATGAAGATATATTAACACGTTGAACGCCGTGGCGGTCATCGGTGACCGAGATCTCAAATTTAATTTAAATTAATAATTATTGATTATCGTAAAATTCTGAGGAAACTTCATACTGAAACAATAATGTAGGAACAGAAGAACACGACTGAGTACTAAAATCTTTCTTTTCTTTACGATTTATACAGAAAATAGTAAATTATATCGTGTCTGATCAGGTATGGCTGTTTTCACTGTGGCACTCAACGTGTTAATATATTAATTCTAAATTATTTTCATCTGAAACACATGATAACAATATTTTTTGGGCAAAGGTCTCGCAAGTACGGTGTGCGATTTTAAGTGACATTCACTGTATAAGTACAGCAGATTATAAGAATTTAGTTTTAGGTTAGGAAATAACAAAGACTCGTTTGGTTTCCTTCTTACTTTTTCTTTCTCTATTCTGTAATTGTTAAGTGCGAGCGTTATTTAAGTTTACGTATTTATTTGTCCGGTTTTTCTTATGTAATAAGAATGGCTTACATATGTATAACCTAGAGATGTCAGTATGTCAGTGCAGTAAGTTTAAATATCATCCACTCAGAATGTATTGTTCTGTTTTATTGCACAAAAATGATAAAAAATGATTATATAGATTTTGGTAATAAAGAAATTTGAAGAAAAAATACAGCCGATGTGTTCAATCGGATAGTTAAATATGCACAAGTGTTCATTTCTTTTGTAGAACAGCGGACGGAGACAATATACTGTCGATAACGTTATGATAATTCGTAGACATGTAAATTCATTATTCTTCGAGGAAAGTTCTTATCGAGTCAGGTGCTTTTTCAGAAAGTTCTTTATTCGTCTAACAATGTGATCCGTTCCTAAGCGCATCGACAATATTTAAATAAGCCTTTGCAATCGAATTTTCTCGTGCAAAACGTCGTTTTCGAGAAAATTGACCGCGAACATTCGTGCAACACACGTGCGACTCAATACAGCTTCGTTGACCTCATTGTTTATCATACATTATTCCTACTTGAATTAGCGTTTACAAACATTGATAATAATTGACAAACTGTTGAAAAGTGTCACTCACACGTTTTCATTCTTTAATCCCTTAAATTCTTCGAGGATGATGACAATACATACTGCGAACACTAAGGTTGAGCGAGTACTTGATAGAATAGCAAGGACGTCCAGATTGAGCAGTTCAAGGTCATATCTCTGTTTACAAATTGACTTTCTTTCTCTTTAACGTGATCATAATTTTTGTCACCTAGTACTATGCACTATTTCTTCTTCTCTGTTAGTTACATATTCTATTTTACATATTTTCATATTCATAAAGTATGAAAAAAAGAGGAGTTGTTCCCTTGTCGAGGTAATCACCTTGAGATGTCTCTACAAAATTAGAAACAGTGAATAAAGATCATACGAGTTAGACAATTAGCACCGAATTTTCTGCAAAACGAAGTCTTCTAGAGAAAATGTTATTTAATATTATAGATTTATTTTTACATAAAAAATCACTCTTTCTAGTTGTACTAAAAATTACGGCCCACCGTGTATATAATTGAGCCTAGACGGTTAGTGGTTTAAAACATACTTAAGTGGTTTTAGACATAATTGTGTGTACTCTACAATCATACTGAATTATTTAAGAGAGTTATTTCAACGGAAATTCGTTGTTATCGATGGACATTTGTAATCGTCTAAACATTTTACTAAAAACTAGCAGGAACGCTTTTTTTGTTCTACATGTACAAGGTCACTCGCAGCAAGCAGACTATTTATAACGTTACGTTTATTTAAATACTATGAAAATTCATAGTGCTTCGTAAACTTTTTATCGAAATTATTCAACCGTTGAACTGTAATTACCATCAGTAATAGGATTAACAATGGGAGCATATAGTACTTTGTATCCTTGCACTGCAGCCATGTTTCACCGACTGACACTCTGTTTTTTTCGTTTCCTCGTTTATTACGAAATCGATTGAAAAAGCACTAATTAGAAGATATATCGATTAATATTATTTATTGGATCTATTTTAAAGTTAACATTTGAAACAGAACTGCACAACCTTTGTTTTAACAAACATTATTAAGGGGGTAGATCACCTTGTCGCTTTCAAACAACCGAAAAAATTGTCTTGCATTTTTTGAAGTTTCATTTGTGTAGAATAATGTGGTAAAAGGATATTTTGAAATTCGAATAATTGGCAAAGTTACTTGAATTTTCAATTTTGCCTAAATGTCTAAAAATTCTTCCAGTTGCATAGATTCTGTGATATACACATTTTTCAAGGATTCTGCTACTACTGAAACAAGTGCAATTAGAACAAAATACACACTCTTATTGAAGTCAATTATGCTTGCGTTTCTAATTGTAAGTTATGTACATAAAACTTTTAAAAATTTCGAGAGTAAAGGGTTAATCTTTGGCTGCGGCACGTTTCCAGTGAAAACCCGTCCTTGTGTGCTGAATAATAATAGCTGTGCTGCAACGGTTGATTTATTTTGTCCACTCATTTTATTACCCTTTGTTCTTTTGTCTCCGCGAAGGTTGCATTCATTGTTTATTTTTATCCTCCCATTTATTCATTTATTATTTATTTTTATGTTCTAGCTCATTGTCAGCATGTTATTTCCGTGCATAATTCGGAATCGACGACCACTTCTCGCAGTCATTATAGTGGCTCTCCGCACATAAGCTATTTTTGCAGTGCGTATATAGGGTATCCAATTTTAAACATTACTCGCTATTACTTTCGAAACTATTAGTGATATCGCCCTTCTTAATCGACGGGTTAAATTCTAAAATTGCTTAACTGGAATAGAATACAATCTGTAGTTAATCTATAGAATACAACATACAATTATGACAAAAAATTAAATTCGGTTAGATTCTAAATTCACACGTATTACTGCAAACATTTAAAAGTATTGTGTCACTGCAGTGGCTACTAGCACAGATGAAATATAACGTCTAATAAGCGAGCCAATATAGTGGCTACTAGCACACTGGTACGGTCCAGCTTGCTCGAATGTCGTGCGGAGTAAACAACGAAATGGTTAATAATGTGTTTAGTAAATTTTTTGTTTGTCAATCTTCGTTTCACGTCATGGTACTTCAATTTATCACTGTTATCTATGATTTAATTATAGCATTATATAGGAACATTATGTTATTGCGGTGTACGTTATTTTGGATAGTCTCAAGTCTGACTGGGTTAAGGTTGGTTTAAAATGGCGTGTTAAGCCATTATTTCTAATACTCGCTTCAAAGTAGACATAGCCCAGTCTGCTGTAAACGATGCCATTACTAGAACGATATCGACCACGATAGGATAAAACAACAAACGAGCTGTTTTAGTTGAACAATTTTTGGAATGAGAGTTTATTTCGAGAACGTCCAAATTCAAAGTTCGATCTTATACAACTTTTTGTTCAGTGTGCGTTATTATGCAATCACGATCGCAGATCAGACATCGTTTCCAAGAGAGCGTGTTAATTCCTCCTCTAGGACCTTTAATTTCACTTAATAGCACGACCGCCAATTCCGCAATTATAACTCGTAACATCGGAAACGCGATCTCTTACGTCTTCATGAAAGGTGACTACAAACTTCCAAGAACACACGTCCTGCAGAAACTCGCCGGTCTTACAGAAAAAAGTACAAACTGCACTACTTAATCGAATGCTACCAATTTCCGATAGAAAGAAACCTGTACCAATATCGCGAGTTACAGTTTATGAAAGCCATGCAAATATTCGAAAGTTAGAAATGTACGCATAAATATTTCATGTGTTCAATTGAGCGATCGCGAAAGTACCTTCAAAACAAACTCATAATAATACCAACAATAAAACCGTGAACCACATTCTTAGTAACAATCACGATTTCGCATTTCTGTGCCAGTGGAATATTCCGAGTATATTGCAAGAAAATGACGCATGACTGACTGTAATTAGTTGTAATTATGCTTGGATTGTCACGCTACGTAATCGAAATCTCAGACAACCGTCGGTAGTCGAAATTCTCATATGAAACAGTAACGCATCCGGAAAGAACGGCGAACTAAAAGCTTTTAACAAATTCATTTGTAAATAAACATCGACTTTTATCAAACGTTGGTAATTATTTCCCCTATTACAGCTGATTGCGTCACCTTTATGTATCCATGGAACAAAATTGTGATTCGCGGTATCCTCCGTGCAAATAGATACAGAACTTCACACTGAACAATGGTACTATTACAGACAACTATAGTAAGGGCTAATTTACATTGGTAGACACATATCGCTGACCACACGATTTACACTTGATTAGATGCTGGACACCCAGCGTAAACTGATACCGTTTATTTTGATAGCGGGGCAAGTCCATTTTTTGTTATTGAGAGATATTTAAGGGTTTGCATTTCAATAGATTTAAAAATATTGGTAAGCACTAATAGATAACTTTTATGTATTGTATGGTGTTTGATAATATAAATTTATTATCCAATAGTATTTATCAGTGATGGCTGAAGAAAATAAAGATTTTGTTACACCCGAATGGACTTACCCCACTTTCAAAATTAGTGAATTATTGTAAACGTTAATTGAACGGCTAATATTTCAGTTGAATCATCCCCATTTTTAATAATAACAAGAAAATATTATGCTATTTTATTTAAATATTTATTCATTTGATGAAAAATAAAAGTAAAACAAAAAAATGGTTTCTTTTTTAAATACAGTAAAAAATTAACTTCGCGGTGCGTCAAGGGGAACACCTCCCCCGTGGTGGGTTGATTAGCGGGTACTTACGTCGTAGATCGTTTCGGGCAGTTATCCAAATTTTACTGTATTGCTAAATTTCACCGGAGCTAAATTATACGGTAATATATACGGTTGAAACTAATTTCGTTCCAAGATGGACTTGCCCGCTTTCAAAATAAATGGCTCAACTGGAAACTGCCATAGCTTCTGTAGTACGATGATCAGCAATATAAAACGTAGAAACTAAGCTCACTTGTGACTGCTATTTATAGTGTCTGCGCTATAGCGTACTTTATTTTGTTTGTCAGACTGCGATTTTTAAGAATAAGACCTAGTTTACATTGATGGAGCAAGTGGCAGGATAAATCCGTTTCCTACACTCACGTAAACGTAACGTTTACTCTACGTAAAGAGTATTGATAAGAGTAATAGTTGATATAGCATAATAGGATAGCACCGTCGTATAGTAACTCTATATATATTAACTTTCCCCCACCACTGCATTTTTTACATTACTACGCGCTCTACCGCTTACTATATACTCTCGTGTGAATAGGCTTAGTTCACAAGAGTATAGTTGTCGGGTAAAACTTGACATGTGATCAGAGCGCCAATTGATGTTCACTATACCGAGGTCACTTCTGTACTATCCTGTGCACTACTGTATATAAACTGTCTTCATTCAAAAATGGGATAGTAGGGTAGGGCCCAGTTTACATTAGTGAAGTAAGTGGAAGAGCAGGTAAGGTTAGTAGCAGAAATCTATTTACTATACTCATGTAATCGATTGGACAAGTGTTTGGTAGAGTACTCAAGCTACTACTTCGCATAGTATAGTGGGATAACACTGTGATATAGTAACTATACACTAACCTTCCCTGACCACTGCATCTTTTACTTTACTACGCGTTTTACTGCCTAATAGTTTCCAGTGAACGGGCTTAGTTTCAAAGAGTATAGTTGTCGGAAAAACCGTGTCATTGGCATTTACTTCTCTACTATCCTCTCTACCATTCTATTTTAAATTTCCGTGTAAACTGTCTTGAATCAACAAATAAGACTGCAGAATATATAAAGTCACTTGCGCTGGTATATTATCCACTTTACTCCACCAATGTAAACGAGGCTTAAATGATACAGTACCGACAGAGATCTCCCTCTCTCTCTCTCTCCCTCCGAGATATCAAGACGCAAACATCGCAGAAACGATTGCACCATGCTTTCACAAAACCTTATCACCTCCATTCCCATCTATTATACGATCCGTTATTATGAAATCAGATTACAGATCACTATAAACTGCCGCTCGTGGAAGTGGGGACAATAATGTGGTGTAATACACTTACGAACGATCGAAAATCGGTCACTTTTTGTTCGGACTCCTGGCGTTGGGTCACGTCACACGACCGGAGGTCACTGTCACGGAATTCAGGTGGAAAGGATCGCGAGATCGATGAATTACGACATGTTGGGAGATCGCGGAGAACGCGCGTACACGCCGCCGCGGATCCGAGCATCGACTGAAGGTGTTCGCCATGATAACCTGTAACTATGCGAACGATAGATGGCCGTATTTACCAATCGCAGAGGTCGCGATAACGCGCGCGGCGACGCGCCGTACTCATCTTCTTTTTTATTCTTCGCCGGTTGAAAGTTATATTTTCGGGCCAGCTTCCCGTTGGTGGAGGGAATCCGTGGGCGATACAGAAATAAGAAGCTGGAACGGAATCAAAACAAATCCGGCGGTTCCAGTGAATCGGGGAGCTTGCGAATTTCGAATCGTTGTACTAGAATGCGCGAGGATAAAGGTGACTATTGCATAATCGGTTTCAATTTTGAAATTTCAGTTCTGCTTGGTTGCGTTATTACTGCAGGCGTTCAGACTCGTTCAAGGTCATGTCCTTGCTCGTGAATTGACCATCTTAATGCAATCTTAAAGTTTCATCTGTCCAGTATGTTAGAGAGCTTGCGAATTTGGAATCGTTGTACTAGAATGCGTGAAAATAAAGCGCTGAGCATTTAAACATAGTGCTTTTACCAGAATACAGCCTCGTCTTCCATGCGAGAACAATGCTTCTTTCTCAACCCTTTGATTTCGAGTTACTTCGAACCGAGACGAACGCTGCGTGCGGCCGAATTGCAGTACTATGTAGCGAGTGAATGCACCGAACGCCTATGGGCGTCAATAGCACACGGTGAGCGACTTTACCAAGTGCCGGTAGCAGTCAAATGGTTAAAGGCAACACGACGTCGGGTCGCTTACGATCTCTAAATTATCTCACGATTCTTTGACAGACAAACTTATCGTCACCTGGTATCCACGTGACTTTGAATCATTAACCATCGATTTTAGAGATTGAGCATTCGCTCAGCCTCAAGGTAGTCAAGAAAACGGTTGACACTGCCATAAGTTAAATGAAGGCAATGACTAAAGCACAGCGGCGCTAACATATGCATACGGCATTTTTTCATGAATTTTTTATTGTTCAATTATGAAATTGTCTGTGGTATATTTTAAAATAAGTGTATATACACAGAATGTATCTCTGTTTCACAAGGAAGCAGCATTTGTTTGTTGAGCCAATCTGGTTGCTCTTCGCTCACAGCGTCTGCTCAACGACGGGTGACGTTTGTTATCATAGGGATTACCACTGCTACTTTCAATGTGCTAATCAAACACAATTATGAAATGCAGGGTGCTGTAAAATTTATCGTTTGACCTTCAGGTAGATATAATTCTCAATCAAATGAACAATAAAGTTTCAGCAACCATCAGCTTTGTTTCCGACCATTGACCATCAGTCCATAGAATCTAGGGAAGGTCATGCGTAGCCCCACCACTTTTTAGGCCAAATTATTGGGTTAAAAATGGGTTGGTTTTCGTGCTCTGAGGCGCAGTTAGAGCTTAGACAGGACATAGCACGCTTCTAATTATTGTCAGAGCCAGACTACCAGCAAGGTTGGATCCAAGTCCCTTTCAAGCAACATCGTTACCATTCAGCACGTAATCTACTGATAGGCCGTCTTTTAAAGTCTTTTCTCTCTGAGCGCGACCCCCGCATTTCTCACTGCGTGAAAACCGAGAGGGTAGGTACTTAGCTACCGCGACAACACAAACCTTCAACAATTGTAAAGTTATTAATTTTAACTTCAATATATGTACCTTGATCTTTCGTATCAGTGAGTACTTTCATTTTAGAAGCTGATTCAATCTCCTAATTTCCAACTCCAGGCGAACCCACGGTAATACACTTCAGCCGCTCGAGGTGTATTACGATTAAAATATGAAAGTTACGAGGCCAAATTACTGACTATCCTGTAGCCCCCGGTGATGAAATGAGCATCGATTCTTCCACGCCATTCAACCTCCTAGTGGCTCCTGGTGATGAAATAAGCACCGACTCGTCCACGCCATCAAACCTCCTAGTGGCTACCGGTGATGAAATAAGCATCGGGACGTCTACGAAAACTTACCATGCTAGTGCCTTCCGGTGATGAAATAAGCATCGGTTCGTTCGTCCGCGATATCCAAAATCCTGCGGCTACCGGTGATGAAAGAAGCACCGGGTCGTCCGCGACTAACAAATTCTAAATTAAAAATCCAATTCTCCGCTGCGCAAGCCAACCTCGGACCTCGGCTCGCAACAAAGTTTAAACGCTTGCTCGGTCCTTATATAGATGTTCCCCCGTCACTAGTTGCGCGCGCAGCCGCTGCGCAGTAGAGTTGCGCGTCGCTGCAAACACACGATCGTGGAAGAGAGGGAAATTAAATCAAAGTTTAGTAGAAATTTTTAGTTAGTATCGATTAGTATTAATCACTGATATTTATTTCTATTCCCCTGCGTATTACGGAGCACTCTCAGCCCAAGCTTTTAGAACTAATACTCTATATCTACTTTCACTTGTAGTATTATTTGCCATTACGTTATACCTATATCACTCACATACAACATAAGTGCACTATCTGAAGTGTCTAAAACAGGCTTTGGAATTAACTGCTCACGACGGCCGATTTTCGGAAGCAACGCCCACTTTTTCCCGCCGCGCGTCTTGACCCCCGCGACGGCCCTAGTGCTCGACGCGTCTCAGGCCCGTACCATATGAACCGCACGTGGCGCATTAGGGCGATACTCGTATCCTATCGTGTAAATAGGTTTCCACATCACCCATGGGGTATAATACTTCTGGTACGCGCCTGAGACGTGTGGAGCACTACGGCCGTCGCGGGGGCCAAGACGCGCGGCGGGAAAAAGTGGGCGTTGCTTCCGAAAATCGGCCGTCGTGAGCAGATAATTCCAAAGCCTGGTCTAAAATATCACTAATCCCTGCTGCAATCTAATATCTAATCTAAAATCTTACTACAAGAATCTAAAGTAGGAACAACCTGCACCTGGTTTCTTGTCACACCGCACTGTTTAATTTTCAGTATTTTTATCAGTTTAGGTACAGTATATTATAAAACGGGTTCGAAACATGTGGAGGATATGGTATTCGCAATTTTCTAGTAATAAAAATGAAACGGCAAGCTGTATGAATTTATATAAATTTGTATGAGCCTTAGTGCACTATCTGCGAGTAAAGAATTTGAAGTACTTTATTTGTATATCGTGTTATCAATAGAGATAACGTTCTCATTGAGTCATAACTCACCACACACTTATTACGAGTTTATTGTTTATCTGAGGAAATTAAGGAAGGCGTTTTGTCTAGATGTTGATCGCAATTCTTTTTTACACACGACACTGCGATAAACTTGATAAATAGCAACGATTTTAGAATACATTGATTTTCGTCTCGACGTTCGAAACATATTTTTAAACAGACATCTTGAATTGAAAAATGAATTTAGTGAATATAATTTAATTCAAGTTTCCTGTTTTTCCCCCTGTTATGTTATCGTAAGAGTCTGCAAATTGAATCTTCCAAGAGTCGAAAGTATAGTTTCGTTTGTTTAATCGATGGATAGAGTCGGTGTGACGGGAGTCGAACGATTCCCCGTGGAAAACACGTGAATTTTCGTATAATGTAAAGAAAAATGGATAAAACCGGTGAAAAATACGAATTTTTGAAGCGTACAGCGAGCGATGAGTCTTTTGAACGGAATTCAGCGTCTCAAAAATCGGAAAGAAGTTCAGAATCATTTACTGTGCTCGACGCGACCGCTCCGAACAATTTGTTGCATAGATTGTGTAAAAAACCACCTAGAAGTTATAAAAAGTAATGGAAAAACCGTAAAGATACAAGATTAACGAAAAAAGTGCAAGTTTAATATAATAATAAATTTTTAGAATAAGGATAATTCTTTTAAAAATGATACGAAAAATTTATTATTGCAATTTGTGTAAAGTGTTGAAAATTTAATATGACAATAAATATTAATATAGGGGAAGGGATGAGATTCCTTTTCATATACCCCATAAAAAGTTGCTGGAGAAAATCGAGCACAAGCCGGAAATTCGTGAACCTCTGGTAAGACTATAATTAAAACTTCCTGCAATTAAATTATATGCGCAAGAATATTTAAAAATAAATTATGCTTGCAGACCGGGTTTGGCGATCAGCAAGAACGAATTCGAAAGCAAATATGTAAACCGTACCTTCCGCTTGAAAAGGAGAAGGGAGATAAAGTATCGACGAAAGATGTTGCAGTACTCAAACGGAAACCGATGACAAGTATCAAGTTTTATTTATTTAAAATTCTCGAATCAGTGGATATCACTGACAACAGTTTTATTTACTTTTTAAAATTGTCACATTGTAGGGATGCCGTCGCCTATTCTTTCAAGGACACAACTTCTCTAGTCTAATAGACTATAGCAGAGGCAAAAAGCATTGGTCGTTCAAGGTCACTTCTTTGATCGTAAATTATACTGTTCACAAGCATCATATTTATAGTTTTCAGTGTGACTGTTAATGTAATAAGTAGACTGCGATCTTTCAGCAATTTAACATATACAGGGTGTGTCATGGGAATTTGACGATTTTCAGAATGATACTAAGAATAAGAAATATAATGTAAGACTATATAAATACAATAACGCAACACGAGTTCTGTCAAGAGATATATTTTAGGTCTGTTCAATCCAGCGGTTCGGAATAGAATGCCTTGACTTTTTCCTAAACTGCCTCCCTCGACTTTTCGTACGATCCTTAGGCCCGGAGTTGAATTTTGAAGGGCCCAAGGGGGTGGTGTTAAGAGGCAAACTCCAGATGTCTTTGCCTGGAACATGCCTTCGTCCTTGGCCTTAGTCACGTTGCTTAGGCTACGTTATAGCATGGGACGTCTTACAATAACTTAAATATTCATTTCTTGTTACATACTAATAGCAAAAAGAATGCCATTTGAGTATATCACGTCATCTCACTCATTTTGTAAACAGAGCATCTATCAAACGTCCTCTGCCGTTTATCCTACACTGCACCACTCTGTCATCAGGTTTTGCATCATGATTATAGCTCGATACACAGAGATGTTAAAAAATCTAGAAAGATTAACGAACTCAAGGCCACTGTACAGGACGAAATTACAGACATCCTAGACAACATGGTGCAAAAAGCGATGCAAAACCTGCGTGACAGATTGGAACAGTATAGGATAATGAGTAAGATGATGTAATATAAAATGGTGTCCTATTTGCTATTGTTATATAATAAGAAATAAATATTTAAGTCACACTTCATATTGTTAATTTCAGTTTGAAAATCATCTGGTTCCCATGGTCCACCCTATATAGACATAAAAATGATTCACACGTTATAAAGTGAGGAAAATAGTTAGACTCTATGATATTTAAGGCACAATATACAGTTTCGTCGAAATTTCATTTTTTCAGCTATATTGAAACAAAAAGTATTGAAGAAGAAATGTAAAGTTTAGTATACAGTTAATGGTATAGTTCAGTGACTCTGAACGGCCAGTATTAATTGTCTCTGCTATAACTTGGGTTTTTCATCTTTTAACCCATTCGTAGCACACGGTTGTGACCAAATGATTAATGTACGACTAATTCCTAATCCCTCGGTCCATGTAATAACGTAGTTATAGTACATACCAATTTATGTTATGCTGTTTCTTTTATTTGTATATAGCAGCAGCAACTCTGTACGATTATTTTATTATCTGCGTGTGAGGCTGTAGAAATTGTGTCCTTGAAAAACCAAGTGAATGTGTCCTACAATACTACATTTTACTATTGCAGTGACGCAAAGATTGCGTATCTCAAGGTCACATCCTTTTAATTTTCTTAAATGTTATTCACTATACATCCAATTACAAGACTTTCAAATTAAAACTTTGTATGTATCTTGCTTCAATACGTCTGTCTAAACGACAAGTGGCCTTGAAGCGCCTACTTTCGGTGTCCGCATTCTGATCACAATTTTCTTTATAGCTTAAAATTTTCTAATTAGTATACAGTAGCAATTAGTAGAAGAATATGATGTTAAATATATGTAGATTAATTTTGAATTATAGTAGAGACGCACAGGTTGGGCCTTTCAAGGTCACTGCCTCACCTATGTTACAGCTTTCCCTCTTTCTTATTCTGAATATACTATAACGAATATATGTGTGACAGACAAAAATAAGCAAGGCATAGTATGGTGGAACAAAAAATGAATGTCGTGTCAAAAAATGGAAAGTCATTTTGTAGGCGGAGTTATGACCTTGAACGACTTCATCTGAATGTCTGTACTGTAGTATCACGGGACACCTGTGCTCCAAGTTATGTTAAACGTTCTAATCATAGTCTTATCATTAATACATAATTTGTACTCATTATTTCTATCTTTTATGGGAAGTACACGTTCAGTCAAGAGAGAGCATTCCCGGCGACACAATGAAGCACAAGAAGAGAAAAGACGTGGGTGCACCTCCCCTGGTTGATCAGCTGGAGCTGATACAACAGCTTCGAGGCGATCCTAAAATTGGATTCTTCTATATGACCTACGCAGTCGAGAGGTCCTCCAAATACTTCACCCCATACGCCTTGAAGTAAATGACTCCTTCGTTTCCATTATATTATAATAATTAAAAAAGCGTATTTTACTCTTCCTATACTGTTTTCAGGGTGGTCCATTACAAAGAGGTTGGCCAAATTTATATGACGATCAGCGCTAGTGGTGTAACTCAGTATAGCCCAGACGAAATGAGCTTCACCCCCATCGAGCAATGGGAGAGGGAATATATATTTTATTTAAAATTGTTAAAGGTGCCAATCATTGTTCAGGAACAGGGTGTCATATCTGACTCACGAAATTTATCAAATGAATACACCGTTTCAACGTTTTTCTATTTATGACTTTTTATGTGAAGCAATGTTACAACAAATTACATATTAACATGTTGACTTCCACATTATGTAGGCTGAGAATGACACACCCTTTTAGATTTTGATACAACATGAGAGTAATCTCAAATTAAGCCCTTTTGGATCAGTGCTCTTTATAGTTTTTTTTAATGGTTCTGTTAGACCTTTTTAGATATTTTAACTAATACTATTCGTAGTCAGATAAATAACAACTGAATTTAAGCATCACCCACATATGAATGACATGGCAGTCAAAGTGTTAAATACGCGTCTGAACTTTGCACAGTTACTCAGTTGCATCACATGTAAAGAAGAGAAGTAATTATGAAAATATTTGATCAGTTTTATGAGTCAGTGTCTATCTTAAAAACGTTTGGTCATGTGTGCAAAGTACAATTGCAATTTTTCATTTGGTGAAATCCAATACCTTTAGGTGCACCAAGCAGTTTAATTCTTCAGGCTAAAGTTGATGTTGTTCTATTGAAAGTTATCTACTTTCACTGAAGCTTGTAAAATAGTATTTGGCTGTATCTGTAAATACACTTGTCTTCTGATTGTATACTCTAAAGGCGAATACTACTTGACGAACTGCAGTTAAAGTAACTGCTAAACTAACACATTTAATGCATAAGATTATTAGTGCTTTTTTATAGAGCATGACAGATTCTTTCAATTAAGTGCACCCAAAAGTATCGCGTTTCAGTAGAAAAAAGTACAATTCCACTTTCCAACTGCACCCATGTGCAAAAGCAACATATGTAGTAATATAGAGCGTCTGCAATTACAGTAGGATCTTGATTATCCGAACTGTAATTATTAATATGTTGGCTTATGTTACAACTATGCTCTCCATGAAAATGGTTATTTTATTTTAGAATTTAAAATAATAGTGATACCGAATTAAGTACACAGTGCTACTAGCAATAATTTTAACTTGTAAGTGATGTAGCGTGACTAATTTTCGGATGACCGCTGTTCGGAGAATCGAGGCTCTACTGTACTTAATTTTGTTTCATGAAGCTCTTTAGTATCTTCAACCGTTTTAAGTATACAACTCCCCTCAGTTGCATAGGATCTCCTGTAGATTTTATACACTTCAATTTTCAACAGTGTTCCCGTAATTTTAGATAAGAACGTTCATAGTTTTTCGTCTGTGGAAAGCTTTTTACGTGTGGAGGAAATCGGTGGCGTGCAGAAAATTCAAGGAAGCAAGGAATTATTTGGAAGAGAATCTCTTCATATCGGATCCAATTCTCAGTAAGGCTCTTCTGGAAATTAAATCGATGTGCTCGGTCTTCTTAGACTCGAGTTTCTTCGACGGCACCGTTATCGAGAAGCTATTGCTTTTTTACTTCGTGGAAGATCAGGTGATACACTAATTTTGAAAATTAGATACTATGTTACTATGAACGTGTCTTTTTTTTACAGTTTACAAAATTGGAATCAATCAGAGAGAAGTTAGACGAGTTTAGAAGATTAGCGTTGGATATTGTTAATAATGCTTGCCTTGGTGCTCTGTTGAGAGCTGGATACACTCCTGATGATTCTAACATAACTATAGAACAAACGGCTCATGGAAAACTTGGTAATTAAAAATTTACACAAATTTGTAGGCACATACAGGATGTTGCAGTGTAAACCGATACTCCATTGGCTGAATCTACACACGAGAATAAATAAAAATTACAGTGCTCGGTATAATTAGAAGATCATACACTGAAAGTGCAAAATGCAATAAAAATACCAAATAGTGTGCACAATAAATATTAAATGAAAATGTTGTAATATTATATATGTAATATCTTTTATTAATAATATTTGATATTGCTGGTCTAATATTACTTAGAATCCTGATTCTCTGATTGTTCTGGGCAGTGTATTCTATGACCATAGGCACTACACATCATACTGTTTGAGTTATAGAGGATAGAAAGGAATTTGGAAAGAAACGCTCAATTTAGACTAATAACATGATCTCCTAATTCAAATCACTTGGATTCTTATTTTTCTGTGTATGTATTTAAAGTCTACAGGATTATTAGTATGCAGACACTTTTGTAACTTAGAATTTTTAAATTTATTTTATTGTGTAAATTCAGCCCTTAGACAATTGACTGTTTTTTTAAACACTCCTTTTTTCATACCTCTGGAACTAACAAAAACAATCAAAGCAAATAGTGACCAATTTAAAGAAGCACTTTCTTCTATGGTTAAAAACAATTATATTTTATAATTCTGCAGGTGTATTTGGAGCTGCAAAGTTCAAAATGCCTAAAGATGGCATTCTCAAGATGAGTTACATCGAGCAAGCACGAAAAAGAGAAAAATGCTACAGGCTCTCCTGGTACGTTGCTTTTTAACCAAAATTTTCCAATTATGTCCAATTTATTTTTGACAAAAAATGAGGAAGCCGAATGTAGGAACTGAATCCTGATTTTTAATACCGATACACATTTGCTTCTTCAGTTTCATTCATCTGATCGACTATATGAAGACGAACATGATGCACGGTCTTTTATTAAACACTTACACGGAATTTATACATGCGTTGAAGACTCACACGGAATTCTTACCAAGCGATGATTTATTAGAGAATGATGTAATAGATATTACTTTGAAGGAAACGAGACCATCCACGCATCGCATTCAGGTACGCTTTATCATAACTGATATCGTCCGTTTGCGTTTAGACTTTTTATCATCAACGTTTACTTATAATCCTGATAATTTATTTTTGCTTTAGACCGTGTTGGTTGAGCACAGAGATTTATAATGAAAAATGTTCTTTAAATAGTATTATATCTTCTAGGCGCCGTATTTCATAGTGGATTTGCTTATTTTACCACCCTCAGAGATTGTCACGGACCCATCTGAAAGCATCATTCGTTTCGTGATGAGAACCATGCAAACGATGTGGGAAGAGAACTTGTTCGCCATCAAACCACTGCTTTCTGATCCTTTCTTCAACTCTTTCACCAGGTACCAAAGCAGTCAAACACTCTCTTCCATTACATCATACCCTAATTTATACTGGACGCTTTGCACACCAATTTCTGAAAGCTTCAAGTCTTTACTTTTATTATTTCAGGCCGATGATCAATCATAAAATAGAAGATCGTATTTGCGGATTGCCTCCAGAGATCCAAAAGGTTCTCAGACAGGACCCTCTCACGAAATCTCTGAAAACGGAGCTGGAAGAACTTTTAGAGAAAAATTTCGACGCCGTGAAGCGATACTGTCGTCGGTTTGACAACATAAAGCAATTTTATCACGAGGACATGACGTTCGACGAGAACACTATACGCGACAATAGAGATTGCAAGTTGTTCCGTCAGTGGAGCATCAGATACAAAAAGGAAGTGGATTTGATCGATAAAGTGATCGATTTTCAGCCGTTGGGTATCTTCTTCATTCAGTTGGAGCGATTTAAGAATGCTGCCGAAGTTGCTCCTAGGGGAAAGATAGGAGTCATTGAGGCTGTTATGCCTGGGTAAATTTACAATAGCTAAATATATTTTTGTAGTAATATTCAGAAACATAGATACGATTGTAATTTTTAATAAGATGTCACAATGATAACTGAGCAATCTTTGATCAGATTAGGAAAAAGCAGGGTGGACGCTCTGCTAGCTGAAGCCATTGACGCGATTAATTACCTGGAATCTGATCCCGTGACCACGGAAGAGTACGTGGTGTATATCAAATTCGTTGATCAAGCTCAGCAAAGGGTGGACGACATGGAAGCTCAGTTGGATTACGTGAAAGAGCTTTACGACACTATGGAAGAGTTTGCACTGCCTATACCTTCAGTAGACATGGCAAATTATTTGGTAAACATAGGTCTAGTTCATCCAATTGAAATCTAGGATAGACTTAACATGTTCATTGATGTCATTCCATAATTTGAGCCACTCAGAAAGCAAACTGATCAGCTCCACAAAATAAAAAGCAGAAAAATTTGATAATTTTCTAATATCATGCGCTTGGGTATTTAAATTGAAAAATTAATAGAAATTGAAGTTGATCAGTTTGGTTTCAACTTATTTATTCAATGAACATTAGGGATCAAATTAACAAAAGCCTAATATGTGCTGCATGGGACTGTAAACACTTTAATCCAGACCTTATTCAACTGTAACAGAATTGTAGCTTATACTTCAGGCTTCTTGTCTATCCAATAGGGCATCGGTACGCATTTCACTAGTTTGCGACTATCAGTGGAGAACAGGCTAGAAGAACGGCCGAAACTGATAAACAGATTCAATGCTCAGCTTCAGAAAGACATCACAGCTCTGAATGTAGAAATATCTGACATTCATGATGAAATCATGGTACGTTACCATTAGATGTACCTGTAACGATTGTTTCAGAATTTTTGCTTAATTTTTAATAGCAACCCTGGCTGCTGGACCATGAGAGCAACGTTGACGCTTGTTTCAACACTCTGAAAGAACTTGGCAAGCGACTGGATGTCTGTGCAGCCGCTGCAGAGGAATACCGTGCTCATCAGAGGGCATTCAAGGTACCAAACGAACACCATAATTCCAATGTGATCTTGAAGAAGAAGAAATAAGAGAATGTCTTTTGCAGCTCGAGCAAACCAGATTTGACGTCCTGGACCAAGTGACCAACGAGCTGAGGCTACGAGTTTTATTGTGGGAAAGTCTAACTTCCTGGGAACATGCTCTATACGAATGGTACACCGGCGATTTTGACGCTCTGGATGTTGAAGAGATCACGTCGTTCACCATGCGTACCATGAAGAACATCATTCAATTGGAAAGAGGCTTGCCACCGAACAACATCCTACCAGATTTAAAAGAGAACGTAGAACTCATCAGAAATAAGCTACCCATCCTTGGGTACTTAAGGAATCCCGATTTAAGGGACAGACACTGGGAGAAGATCGAGGCAATACTGAATTACACCTTCAAACCTGACGAAAAGAAAACGTGGACCCAGTTGGAGGCTCTTGGGGCTTTCCTTAAACCGGAAGAGCTGATGGAAGTTGCAGCTGCTGCTAGTTCTGAAGCCAACTTGGAGTACATGCTGAAGAAGGTCGTTGACACTTGGCAGAATCTTCAGTTTGTCATTCTTCCTCACAAAGAAGGAACGGATGTGTTTATTATCGGCACGCTGGAGGATATTCAGGCCGCGATGGATGAAAGTAATATTAATTTGCAAACTATCATAGCGTCGCGACACGTTGGGCCCATTCAACCGATGGTCCAGAAATGGATTCAGAAACTTGATCTGTTCACCGTTACCTTGGTACGAATCATTCAGAAAACTTAGGTTCCTTTTAAGTACAGTGGCGTAGAAAAGTGACTGGACATCATACTTTGTACTCTTCTTTTGTTGAAGGAAAATTGGAACTAACTTTATGCGACGTGGTACTGAAAAACGTCTCAAAGAAAGGATTAATACGGAATCTATGATATTTCATCCAAATCATAGCATTGTTTGTATCTCAGAATTTATTGGAAATTATGTGAAAGCACAGTTATAAAGTTAAGCGGCCGAAAACTTTTGTACATCACTGTATATGTAATTACTGTAGGAACAAAATGCTAGATCAGTCAAAGATACTTTTTCAAAAGCATCAAAAAGCAACAAAATCAAAAGACAGCTTTGATCAGCCTAATCTGTACTCCTTACACCAATTAGGATGACACTAATATACATCTAATTATGTGATTGAACCTGCTATTCATTGGTTTCGTTTATTCTAGGAAGCCTGGCAATATCTACAACAACAATGGCTGTACCTGGAAGCAATATTTTCAGCACCTGACATTCAACGACAGCTTCCAATGGAAGCAAGGCTGTTCATCGAGGTTGACAAGTTCTGGAAGGATCTAATGAGACGTACTCACAAGGTGTCTAACTGAAATTCCATTAAAAAAAGGCAATCTCATGGATATAGAATAGTCAGCAATGAGAGATAAGCTTGTGGGGTAACAAATTAACATTAATAAATTTTCAGGCGCCGTTGGCTATGACAGCTTGCACCCAACCAGGTCTGCTGGAGCAACTGGAAGAAAACAATCGTCGATTGGATGAGGTGATGAAATGTTTGGAAGCTTATCTCGAGACGAAGAGAGTAGCGTTCCCCAGATTCTTCTTCTTGTCGAACGACGAGCTGCTGGAGATACTCGCTCAGGTACCGATCGAAGGGAGACCATCAAAACCTGACAGATCATTAAAATGAATAACTATGACGTAGACGAAGAATCCTCACGCGGTGCAGAGACACCTGCAGAAGTGCTTCGACGCCATACACAGGCTGGAATTCGCCACGAAGCAGAGCGAGACCGGTGTTACCGTGGAGGCAGTGTTAACCACTGACATTATCGCGATGATTTCACCGGAGGGTGAGAGAGTTCCCCTTGGCAAGGGTCTAAGAGCCAGGGGCAACGTCGAGGATTGGCTGGGTAGAGTGGAAGGAGCCATGTTCGCGACCTTGAGAAGGAGAATGAAGGCAGGAATCAGGGACCTAGAAGCTAAAGGAAGACAACCATTTTTGTCCATGCATCCCTCTCAGGTTACAACTTGGTTTAGTCATTAACAGTCTCTGCTTTGCGCTTCTGGTACAAAAATATAGGCTGAGCCAGGAAAAACAGGATTTGGAGACAGACAAATAATTAGAAAAAAAATTGCACTGTTCAAGAGGACATGTACAACGGTATACAAAAATTCTTCCACAAGGTCACAATGTAAATCACATAAAAGTCATGGATCTCTTTCAAATAGAACCATGTATTTTACTGAACAATATTATAGCCAGCCTCAAGACGAGTTCAGTGATCTCCAATATCATGTCCTCAAAGTGACCTTGAATTTCAAAATTCAAGGTAGAATAATAGAAACTTACGTTGCATTGAATGTTCCAAAGGGTGTCCCTGAAGTGTGATAGAATTGTTAAAACTCACAATAATCGACAGCAATATTTCTTCAGTTAGGTCTCTCATAGTCTCTGAAGCTGTCTGAACCTTGAAGAAGAAGTTTGGCGTACCATTATATTTGTACCCTTGAACAGTGCAACTTTTCTTTCTTCTGAGTCACTCTGTACAGTGCTGAGGTTTCATTCCCAGCCACAGAGTATGAAAATCAGTATTTGCATAAATATTTTCTTCCTAATAATAATAATAATAATAATAATAATAATAATAATAATAATAATATTGTATGTAGTACACAAACAGTAAAGATGAAGTGCTTCTTTCATGTGAAATATATTTTACAAAGTGAAATACTTTCTTTTAAAATTGTAAACCTGTCTCTTGTCATCCCTTCCAGATAATCCTGACAGTGTCCCAGATATCTTGGACCCGGAAGATCCATTTAATCTTGGAATCAAGTGGAAACGTTCTTGAGTCTATGAAAGCTTTCGAGGAGAAATGTTATGCTGTTCAGTAGTTCTTCATATCTTTTAAATTTCATACGTTTTTGTAGTAGTTTCAACGAATTAACTGATGAATTATTGTTCTTTCCATCGTTTCGTAGGATCTGACTGAATTGGCGTCGATGGTCAGAGGGGAGCTACCGAAATTGATACGTGACGTTATAATCAACTTAATAACAATAGACGTCCATGCCAGAGACATTGTTACGACCTTGGTGGAGAACAAAGTATCGTCTAGGTAAGGTTCCAAATGCTCTAAGAATTGCAATTTTTTAATTAAAAACTCTGTATGGTACTTCTGAGACTTTCACAACCCCGTATCTGACATTTATTACTGACGGAGGCTTCCTGGTGTAGACCAAGTCCAGAAAGCTGCGTATCCCAATGTTTCACCAACATTGCAGGTGGATCAACACCTTGCTGTCATTAAAATTGAACGAATCAACGGAAAACTCTGGTGATCGCTGAGTTGTAACATAAGCTTCTCTCATAAATAGACAAAAGCCAAAGGACATGATCCATTTTCACCGTGTCCTTAACCCTGATGAAGCTAGCTGCAATGCCAATGAAACCTTAGCTTACACATCCTACTGGACTAGATCTACACCCGAAAGCCTCTATCAGTAATAACTGTAGAAGCTCTGTGCTCTCATTGTTTATTTCATTGCGCCGTTTTCAGTATTCTAATTAAGTTCTTCTGTATTTTAGTACGAGTTTCGATTGGGTGAAAGCGTTACGTTATTACTGGGATGAAGAGATCGACAACTGTCTAGCTCGGATGAGCAACGCTGAGTATCTTTATGGATACGAGTACCTCGGTGCTCAGAGGCGACTGGTCATTACTCCTCTTACGGACAGGTGTTATCTGTGCCTCATGGGAGCGCTTCAATTGGATTTAGGTGAACTTCAGAAATCAAACCAATTCTTGGTGATAATTATTTACTATTATTATTTGGGTATCACACTTAACTGGAGCACCTTAAGCAATTCTGTAGCTGTTTATGATATTCAAGGTCGTGTTGAAGGACATTTCATGGCCACGAGTGTTTTTTAAAGGGAGATCGCGAGCTCAAACAAATTACTTCAATCCTGAAATATCATCGTAGGGACACACGTACTAGACGCCTCAATATCAAATCCTCTTTCTACTGTTGTTAAATTTCTTTACCATGTATTCAGACACGCGATGTCCATCATTCTTCGCTTTCTTTCTAATTTTGAAATTGCTAAGACCTTCAAGGCAAAAATTTGTACGTATATGGTTTCAGTGTGTCTGTGTAAACGATAAGTGACCTTGAAGCGCCTGCTTTCGGTGTCTACGCTGTACATCCGAATAATAATTAGATGAACTATCATTATTTGGGCATCACATTTAACTGGAGCGCCTTAAGCAATTCTGCAGTTGTTGATCATATTCAAGGTCGTGTTCGAGGACATTTCAAGGCCATCAGTGTTTTTTAAAGGGTGATCGCGAGCTCTATGTTTAGTGTGTTAAATCAGCCATGTCAGAGTACATTTTTCTCCATTACTATCGACACCACTTTGATAATATTTTACACACACTTAGAACTGACACCTGAGCATTGATTAAAATGGAACACCCTGTGCGTACATACAGTGTTTCCAAACAAACTGGGACCATCAGGCATTATACGGAGCCAATCATGTTATATTTGCATTACAAAGTTTGAACTGAACGGATACTTGTTACACGTTTATTTCTGCTATTCTGTGAATTTATAATCACATTTACATAAACAATACGAGTATCCTCCTTTCGTTCATTTGAAATTGTTTTCTAGAAGTTTCAGAGAATATGTACGATACGTTTGTTATATAAATATTATTTAACACGTTCCCTGCCACAGTGAAAAATTCCATAACTAGTCAGACGCGTGAAAATCAGTTTCTATAAATACATAACGTTGAAAACACAAACATTGAATTATCTTATGATATACCATTCATTCGGTATCATCGCATTCGTTTTAATTGGAATATCAAGAATATTACCATTTATTTAGAATAATCGAATTTGGCGCGTGGGGCGCATACGACCCACACGGCACGGAACATGTTAATAAAGATAATTGTCGAACGTTTTAGTTGAAATTATTCACTGTACGAATACTATCTATACCTACTGTATACTTGAATGTCCGTTTGTGTAAGTGATTGTTATTATTAATATTAAAGTTTAACGTTGTTTTATAGGAGGAGCTCCAGCGGGACCAGCTGGTACCGGAAAAACGGAGACGACGAAGGATTTAGCTAAAGCTTGCGCCGTTCAGTGCGTCGTATTTAATTGCTCCGAAGGGCTCGATTACAGAGTACGTTGAAAACAATGTATCATAGTTGTTGCTTTTATTTATTTTACTTAGTAAATATTGCTTATGAATTAAGTACAAGACGATTAATACTTATTGATAACGTGTGCATACAATCTAGCATCGACTGTTGTTCATTTAACTAGAGACTTTCAGGAGGGTTTACAGCCTTCATGCTTCAACAACAACACGAAGGAATTACTTTGACTTTGGATAGAGTTTTGATAGCCTCTAACTAACCAGAGGCCATCAATTTATTTAAATCCGTTGAAGTAACAGAATCATTTCTTCGTAGATGATGGGGAGATTCTTCTCCGGATTGGCGACTTCCGGAGCCTGGTGCTGCTTCGACGAATTCAACAGAATAGACATCGAGGTGCTTTCCGTGATAGCTCAGCAGCTGATCACTATCAGAAACGCCAAACTTGTCAGAGCCACCGAGTACGTTAACCGTGGTTGCATCGATTAATTTGTTTATGTCTGTTTCTATTCCTGCAGGCTGTACAAGACAATACAACGAGTATTTGCGCTAATCCTGTTTCTCTCGTTTGTTAGATTTATGTTCGAAGGACGAATGATAAAGCTAGTGATGTCCTGCGCCACATTCGTCACCATGAATCCTGGCTATGCTGGTCGAACCGAGTTACCGGACAATTTGAAGGCGTTATTCCGGCCGTTCGCCATGATGGTTCCAGATTATAGTACATTTTATTAAATTCAATTTATTTAGACAATCGATAACAGAATTTGAGTTGCGAATGGGGTGATTCTCTCTTAAAAAATCCATTTGAATCTGATTATTGTAAATAATGTGTCCTTCAAGGATGCTTTCTTTTTTCAAGAAATCAATTGTACCAGAATATTCACCCAATTCAAGATTTTTATTTCTGCACTTGAAGTCACCCTATCTGAGACAATACTATTGTTACTGTCCACCTTGTATGTACACCGCGTATCTGAATGAGCAATTTTTATTTACAGAGTTAATAGCTGAAGTGACACTGTACTCTGAAGGATTTGAATCGTCGAAGCCTCTGTCCCAAAAGATGACCTTGATGTATACTCTGAGCAGTGAGCAGCTTTCCCAGCAGGATCACTATGATTTTGGAATGAGGTCCTCCATCCATTGTTTCAATAATCTTTCTGCTATTAGTTTTTTAATACTTTGATGGCCTCAAATATTTTGTGAAAACACAAGTTCCAGTTGCCTTGAACATTTTTGCACGACTTTAGTTAATCATAAATCCTACGTTATTCGTTTTATATTGATTATTTTACCATTTTTATTTTTTAAGTAATCAATTATTTAATCTTGTTCAGAGATAGTTATACTATTTCTTTTGTATATCCGTCATTCAAATGAATTATATCACAGTTTTGTGACAGCAGTCATCAAAGTGTTAAAATTGTTCACTTCATTTCTTCAAACACAGTTTCCTGTTTCTGTTTGAAGGGCTGTGAAAAGCGTGTTGGTGATGGCTGGCAGTCTGAAAAGAAACAATCAGGACAAGCCGGAGGATGTTGTTCTGATCAGAGCTCTCCGTGAGAGCAACATACCGAAGTTTCTGCGTGACGACGCGGAGCTGTTCGAAGGAATTGTAGGGGATCTCTTCCCTGGCATCGAAATCCCTGAAGAAGACTACGGCGTTTTGAAAGAAACAGCAATTGCTGTAATTAGTATATACACATGCGTTTAAAACTTTACGACAGTCACTATAGAGGTTGAGCCAATTAGCATAGGCCACCTGAGTCACTCCCTCATGTTTAATAATAGAAAACAATGCATCAAGAAATAGTTTACTGGTTTCAAGAGGATCACTCTTCAGTAAGCTTGTTCAAGCTATGAGTTGGAAGATCAAGTACATCAACGTTATTTTAAACTTTTGTCTGGTGCATTTTTCCTATCATTAAAAATAGCACAGTGATTTAGGTGATTTGTTTTAAGTGCCTACGCCTGTATAGATTGATTAAATTCAATTTGATGAGTCCATTAGGAGCTCTGTAAATAGTAGCTTAAAGTGTAAGGCAGTTTACGCGTGAAGACATGCAGGGTATACTTTAATATTTGATTCAGCATCTTTATACAATGAAATAAGTTCATACGTACCGCATAGTGTATGCCAAATACAGGATGATCCTTGTGAGGTGATCAATTGAGTTGTCTACGAAACTAAAAGTGATGCAAAAAAATGGTTCATAAGCATTATTTGTTAATAGGCAAGTGAATTCAATTTTTACTTCTTAAACTTGCCAAAAGAATTGCTAGAACACAAAAATCTTAAGAACTCTGAAACAAGGCCAAATGAGGCATATGTTTGTATAAGCTTATTTAATTATTTTCAAGCACTGAATCTATCCCTGAACTGTTTTCTATATGTTAAGTTACATCCTGTATATTTCTGTAGGTGCTGAAGGACGCTAATCTACAGCCAGAAGACTGCACCTTAAAGAAAGCTATACAACTGCACGAATGTTTGCAAGTTAGGCACGGAGTTATGTTGGTAGGGCCCACCGGTTCTGGAAAAACCACTGTGCTTCGAGTACGTCCCAACAGTACAAACAAATTACTCCGATCCTGAAATATCATCGTAGGGACACACGTACCGGACACTTCAAGATCAAATCCTCTTTCTACTGTTATTCAATTTCTTTACAAAGTATTCAGACACGCGATGTCCATCATTCTTCGCTTTTTTCCTAATTTTGAAATTGTTAAGACCTCCAACGCAAAAATTTGTACGTGTATTATTGCAGTGTGTCTGTGTAAACGATAGGTGACCTTGATGAGCCTACTTTCGGTTTCTACGCTATAAATCAGAATAATAACTAGATGAACGTCATCAGTAGCTTAAGTTTGAAAAAATGTTATCATCTCACTCTTTTCAGACTCTCTCTGATACTTACAATCGGCTTCACAAAATGGGCGTGCCTGGACCAGTTTACCATCCAGTTTACACGTACATGATCAATCCAAAAGCAGTCACAATCGGTGAACTCTACGGTCACGTGGATCTAATGACCAACGAGTGGCACGATGGATTAATTGGGTCCACTGTTCGCCACGCATGTTCCGTTAGTAATAACGCAAATCACACATTGTTACACCTATAAGGAGGCATTTAAATTAGTCTGTTCAACACCATAACTCTGCCTGCAGATTAATGTTCCTTTTTACTTTACTACAGCTTATTTGCTTTTCTCCATCAGTCGTATATTTATTATAACACTGTTAAAGCAGAAACAGGAGAAGCTTTGCTGCAGGCAAGGTGAAAATCTAGAGCCTAGTTTTATACTGCTTTCAACAAACGTTTAGTTCGTCACGGAGGAGCATCAGTGGATCGTTTGCGACGGGCCTGTGGACGCTATATGGATAGAGAATATGAACACAGTCCTGGACGATAACAAAATGCTGTGTTTAGCCAATTCAGAGAGAATTAAGTTCACCCCGTATATGAGAATGCTCTTCGAGGTGATGGACCTTGCTCAAGCGTCGCCAGCTACTGTCAGTCGTTGTGGTAAAACAGCAATAACTAGAATTTCCAATTTTGAGACACTCTTAAAAAATAATGCACAGATGAAGAGCGTTCCCTTTTCAAATGTAAACAGAGAATTCTGTAATAATACTTATACTTCATTTTTAATCTAAACGGACAATCTCTATATACATACGAGCTGTTTTGTTTAAAGTGGTATAAGTCCATTTATTCATACACTGAGATATTTAAGAGTTTGCGTTTGAATTAACTAAAAAATATTAGCAAACGTTCATAAATTCGAGTAATGCTTTTAAAACTACAAAACTCGTTAAATTTTATTATGTAATAATAATTAATAAAATTGTTAAAGAAAATAAAAGGTTTTTTTTAGCTACAAATGGACTTATACCACTTTAAAAAAAGGCTTATATATTAAAGTCAAAATATGTATGTTTGTTAGATAAAGGGTTCTGTACCATTCAACGTATCCGCACCAAATTTGGCACGAATATTCTCCGACACCCTAGAAACAATACTGTGGTGGTCCCCACACGCAAACCACCCCTAAAGCCCACCCCCTATTAACTTAAGCTCGAGTCATTTTTGGTGTAGTAACTCAATAATTTTCAATAATTTTAAGGGGGAATATGTGAATTTATTTTTTATTATTATTATTATTATAATTGAAGAAACAATTTTCCTCACATATTCCCCCTTAAAAATGAAATAAAAAATAAATAACTATGACCTTTTAAAGAAATAAAAAATATCTGGATGGTTTTACAATTTATTGTGGGAGTATTAGTTAAAAAAAAGGGGGAAGTGAATGTGTAAAGTGAAATTTGAACAAGTGAGGATTCGAAGAATCCTCAAAATTTTCTATTATTCACCTAAAGCCCACCCCCTCAAAAGTCTGAGCAACGCCAGGCACACGCAGCTAGTTATACATAATAATAGTCTATTATATTTTTTTTAATATTTATCATCTTTAATTTTCTTTAAGGTATGGTCTACGTGGATCCAGCAGAGTTAAAATGGATGCCTTACGTGAAAACGTGGGTGAAAACGCTCCCAGAAGCTACAGTCAAAGACGAACACAGGGAGCTGATTATAGAACTCTTCCAACAATATTTTGACGATGGTTTAACTTTCTGCAGCAGAAATTGTGATTTTCCAATTTCTCAGGTGGACGATATGCAGCTTAACACGTTGACTGCCAATAGCTCAAAGTTTATTTATTTAAATGACTATTGCAGGGACACAAAGACTAGTCACCTCAAGATCACATCCCCTCTTTTATTTTATTAAACACAGTTTGCTATACCTCCTAGCATACAATGTCCATTATTTTTTACATTCATTCTAATTTTCTAAATGATAAGACCTTCAACATAGAGCTCTGTGTCTGTGTACCTTGAGTTAGGGTGACTGTGTAAACGAGAAGCGACCTTGAAGTACCTACTGTAGTAATTCTTATGAAATTTGGAGTTTATCAATATTGTAACAATAATAGAAGTCAACTGCTCCGCGTTTAAATAACACAGTTTATATTTAAAGAGGACGTTACAATATGTTTGACTAGATATGACAGTTTGAGCTGTGGCATTCAACGTGTTGATAAATGTTTCCTAAATATGCGTATCTTAATATGTATGTCAAGGTTCCTGACACTTGTTTTATGTCCTCAGGTGGATATTAGCAAGGCCAATATGACTTGCGCAATAATAGAAAGTATTTTGAACGAACCGGGGGCCATAGAAAGGACGATGGACAGGGCACGAGTTAAAACGTTTTTAATTCAATTGTTCGCTTTTGCTTATCTCTGGGCTGTCGGCGGAAACATCGCCGACGCTTTTCGGGGTACCTTCGAAGCGTTCGTGAGGAAACAGTTTGAGGACAATGAGGATGCTTTGTAAAGTTTCACTGTTCGATTGTACAACCCCTTATCCCTTTGAGTGCGGAATACTTCAGAGCTAAACGTCTTCCGTGTCCGAAATCTCAACTTACGTTGTGTTTTGGCCTCTTTAATAATAAATTAATCAACTTTGGGCTCTTGGGAATAAATGAAATCACGATTATTGCAGTTACAAAGGGAATTATAGGGTCATAACTGCACATACATGATAGAAAGGCTAAAAATGTTTTCAGTGTCGAATGTGTAAGACGAAACCATGCAACCATAGTGTAGCTGATATTTTTTGAGGGACACATGCGTCCATAGCACTCAAAGGGATTGTCGTTTCTTCAGGTGGATGCTAATAGAATCCGTTTATTTATGCAAGATATCCCCTAACAAAAGGATACTAACTTGAGGTCCGATAAAGAGTACAGTTCTCAGTAAACAAATTCTAGTAAACATACACTATTAAACGCTTCCTCAAAATGTTATTGTTAAATATTGGACTGTCAGTATTAACAATAGGAAATGTTGGTACTATAAAAGAAAAATGATGGATTGAGTTAAGTTTATTGAACATTAGTTGGTACCAGAGAACAATTAACTATAAGGGTAGCAGAAATTTGTACAGTAATCTTAACTTTAATTTAGATAGTATTATTTAGGTATGAAAAATGCCTATAAGAAGTTGCAAAACATTTTGAGCAAACTTTTACAGCAATTCATCATCATTCATCATCAATTTCAAAGTTTCATTTCAATGTAGTTGATCACGATGTCTTTTAACAAGAACTTTTTCATAAAGCATTTACAAATGAGGAAAATAAAGGAGTATGGAAAAAAAATAGATTTTGAAGCTTTTTTACTCAGTATTATATTCTTTATCAGATCTCAAGCCAGTGTCCTTGCGTTTGAGGACATCCTGTATAAACCTCTTCTGTATTTCCTTGCAGTCTGCCCTCGGTGGACTTATGGGAGCTCTACGTTAATGTTGAGCAACATCGACTGGATTTCTGGACGGACATCATGCCAGAATTTGTATATAACAACGAAGTACCGTTTTTTGACATTCTTGTCCCAACAGTGGACACCGTACGCTTTGGCTACATGATGAAGAAGCTGGTAGAGATCAACAAACCGGTATTCTTCACCGGAGACACCGGTCAGTGATATGTTATGCGAAGTCTTGCATCGCGATAGGGATAGTCGAATGACGCGTAATATATGATCAAACACTTTGATGATTCATTATGATTAAGCGAATGTCACGAAGCACAGGATGTTTCAAGATAAGCGCCGTCCGAAACTGCACCCAAAACACTGATTTTTTCAAATAATGACAGAGGACGACACGCGTTTTGCATTTTTTACACAAAATCTGATGCAATACAAAATTAAATTTGTTTAATCGTTTTCCGACAATTCTGTCAAGGCCGTCTAGGTCTTCTTAATACAGTGTTATACTTTTCTATTATTTTTTTAGATTAAAAAGAGGTGATTTCAACGAATTCCTATCATGTGACCTTGATATAACTGAAGGTCAATTAAAAGAAGGTTAAATTTTATTTTTTTTTATCTAACAAGATATCAACGTTTTTTTTATTAAAAAAATAATCTGATCTTGAAATAATGTTTATAAAACATATTAAAATTTAATTTTTATTGCGTCAGGTTCTATGCCAGAGGTATATAAATCATGTCCCCTACCCCTACTTGAAATGATCAATAGTTTATGCGGTATATCAGACAATACTCGTTTTGGTCCACCCTCTGTACAGCTGCATTCAACAGTTCAATTTTGAACATGTAGCATGAGTTATGGAAACTCAAAAATGTCTAACTCAGGAACAAAATCACATAAGACACACATTACATGACCATTTTTTGAATTTTCTTGTACGAAATTCATCCGTGAAGATACACCACGCGTCATGATACACCCAAACAAGTCTAAGAGACCCTGCTGATGCTAAAATGTTTCTTGCAGGAGTTGGAAAATCAGTGATTACAAAGGTGGTCCTGAAAAGTCTGGAAGACGGTCAGCTTTGGGTACCCATCACTCTGATCTTCTCTGCGCAGACCAGCAGCGGACGGACTCAAGAGATTCTGGAGCTGAAATTGGACAAGAGGAAGAGAACCGTTTTAGGGGCACCGATTGGCAAACGAGTGTGTGTGTTCGTCGATGACGTTAACATGCCTAAATTGGACAGATATGGATCTCAGCCACCCATCGAATTGTTGCGGTACCGTGTCGACCAAGTAGAACTACATTCTTTCGCGTTGATCGAACTTACAAGGAGAGATAATAACAATTGGGACACCGATTTCAGTGAACCTCTTTCTGGTGGACCTATAGGAAAAATGAGTGGACACATGTCTGGCTGTGCATCCAAACACTCATTATTCACAACTATACTCGAGATTAGAAATTAGATGAGCTTGTAATGTGCCATAATCACTGTAAGCTGAAGCACAGCACTTATGTTAACCGGTTGAAAGAATGGGTAACTTATCAATTAACAGAAAGAACCTGAGTGAAGTTCCAATCGCTGCGACCTCTCCTTGTCGCTATCACTTATCACACTTTGTCATTTTTAACTGAGATTGTAATTGCACTTCATCGTTTCACTGACAGACAACTGATAGACTTCCACGGAATGTACGACAGAGAGAAATTATTCTGGAAAGACATCGAGGACGTTGTCTTCGCCGTGGCGTGTGCTCCTCCGGGAGGCGGTAGGAACCCCCTAACACCAAGATTCGTTAGGCACTTCGCAATGCTGCTGATTCCAGCGCCCACGGACTTGTCCTTGAAGGGAATCTTCAAGTAAATGAACCCTGCGGTTCAAAATGATCCCTCTGGGAATGATTTTCATGAGACTGAGTGACCATGGAGTGGGTACTATTTCTTAGGGCAATTATAAACGGCTTTCTGGAAGATTTCGTGGAGTCGGTGAGACAAATAGGCGACAAAATAGTGAACGCAACGGTGGACGTCTATTTAAGAATCGCTGAGGACCTCCTCCCCACTCCGGAGAAGAGCCATTATATTTTCAATCTGCGTGATTTGTCCAAGTGTATACAGGGTATCATGCAGGTTGACGCCACGGTTGTGAAGCAACCCCTTGAAATGTTCAGGTTCGCTTAAACGATAAAATACAGTTAGATAGTGTATCATAAATATGTCGCAACGATATCACAGCTTTTCATATTTAATTTTTCAGGCTCTTCTATCACGAGTGCCTTCGAGTTTTCCACGACCGACTGATAAACCTTGAGGACAAGAGCTATTTCTACAGGCTTCTCAACAACATTTGCGCCAGCACGTTCAACACGGAAGTGGTGCGACTTCCGGATGAACGAATCATCGAGAAACCTCCTGCGCTGTTGTTCGGTGACTTCATGACCTTCGGGGCGGCTAGAGAGCAACGAGTCTATGAAGAACTCACGGATATTTCAAAAGTCAAGAGGACTCTCGAGGTTCGACCTCGATTACTTTTCAAAATTGTACTGGATGTTTCAGAGACAGGGTCACATAGTTTTAGAACATGCAGTACTCATCAGAATAAAGAAAAAACGACAGAGACCGCTAGAATAGGCTGTTCAAGGCCATAAAGTTGACCTGCAAAGTGTCTTCTAACTTTTAAAACATTTGTTAATTTTGATCCTAAAGCATTATACTCAATACGTCTTTTTTCTTTTTTAAAAAAGAGAAGAAGCCTACTACGCATCATGCAATAACCTTGAGCGGTCTAATTTTAGTGTCTCTGCTATAATAAACGTTTAAAATCAGTATTTATTGAGCTGTTGATGGTTCTGTTTATTAACAAAGCAGCTGTTCTATGTAATAGAGTGACTCTGATGTACATATCGGCTCCTAAAAAAAATGGTTAATTTGAAAAAAAACTACTAAATTATCTCTGTAAGCATATGATATACTGATAACGAGTTCATTGTGGTAGATCATGTCACTATCATCGTGTATCTTAATGATCACGAGTTTTAAAAAGTATGTTGGTTAAAGCATTCTTATTTATTTTGATGTGTGTTTCATGTTCTTATAAGTAATGAACCCTTCTTTGTAGTATCCTATATTATAAAAAAAATATAGGGTGCGCCAAGATAGGTGACATTTGCAATAAACTACAGTTGTTATGAAATAATGATAGAAGAAAAATACTTTCTATCCTTTACATAGAATCAGATGCTATAAAAATTACATTTTTACTATTCTTTTATAAGACCATTTTCATGAGGCTTTTTTTCTAAAATTCTATTAGATAAATAGATAAATAGAAAATTCTATTAGATAAAAGTTCAGTAACCACCTGTGATGTGCCCTTGAAGCAACTGAAAGTTAAAGAATTGAACATTGAAGCTTAGCTTGAGCCAGGGTATCATGCAAGAAATGTCATTTGAAACAAAGTTTAAATTATTTATAAAATAATGAGAGAAAAGATATTCTTTTAAAGGACACTTCAAGATCAACGTGTCTTCTTCACACAGAACATTGTATTTATTGTTCACGTTCTGTTAAACTAAAAGAAGACATACTCAATGATCCCCCATGATGTGGCCTTGAGTTTCTTCAAATTTCTCTCATCTCACAATTAGGACAGTCTGAACAGTAAACTATTTCTTTCTGTTGAATGACACTTGGCATTTCTCGAAATTAGGATTATTTGGAAGACTATCGTTACTCCGTGGGCAAAGACATGGGAATAATTTTCTTCATGGACGCCATAGAACACGCTTGCAGGCTGGCGAGAATTCTGCGATCCGAACGGGGCAATGGTCTTCTGGTTGGCGTCGGAGGAATGGGAAAACAGAGTCTGACAAAACTGGCGTCTCACCTGAACGGTTACAAGTTCGCAATTATTTAACAAGCATGAAATATCTTTGATTTTAACGAAACAATTGTTAAAGCAACAAATCTTTTCAGGTGTTATCAGATAGAAGTGACACGCACGTATGACAAAAACGCGTGGCACGAAGATCTTCGTCGGTTTTATTTCGATCCTGGTACCAGCGCGAAGCACACCACATTTTTATTCACGGATACGCAAATAGTACTTGAAGAGTTTTTGGAAGACATCAATAACACGCTTAACACGGGTAATTTCAACGATAGAATGCCTGAAAGCATAGTGTGATATCAAACACTGTTATATTTGCGATCGATGAACCCGTATGTGCGTTCAAAAATCGTTCGCTGTGTGCTACGAGCCACAGCATTGGCTGAAACGCAGTTGTTTATTCTACCCTGTGATTCTATGCTTACGGATGAATTATTACATTAACACTCAGACTGCCATGACACTTATATTGAATCATTATTTATTTGTTCATGTATAGCGTAATGAATATATCTAATAATATCTGACAAAATCAGTGAAAAATGATGATAAATGTTCTTAATATTATTGATGAAAGCGGGTAGAATTTGAAGTTTTATTCATTTTGTATATAAATTTAGATAGCTCGTTATTTTTTTTGCAATAAAGCGTGGCAGCCAAAGTGTCAGTGTGACTTATTAAAGTACACAGGGTGAATCATTAAAAACTGTCAACTAAAATAACTTCTGATCCTTTGATATTAGAACAAAATTTTTTATTATTTGTGTTGATAAAAATTTGTATACCTTTTAAACTATATTTTTATCAGAAATAGTATTAATATTTTGGTCTAGTATCTTCTTCATATAAAAGAACAGAATGAGATGTAAAAAATTTTGTAGTATTTGTGTTGATAAAAATTGTTTTATAACTTCTGATCCGTTGATGTTAGAAAAAAATTATTGCATGAAGTATATTATGCGTGGACAGCTTTATATGATAACAAAATTTAATTTTGTATCTGGGTCATATTTTGGAAGATTTCAAAATGATCTACAAATTTTTAAATTGTACTATGCACTGTAAAGTGCTTGATTAAATTTTCTTTATAGGCGATTATTAATTAATCCCAGCAAAGCAACGTAGGTCTGTTTTCCACGTTTCAGGGGAAGTGCCCAATTTGTACGAGGCGGACGAACTGGAGAAAGTTATCATAGCTACCAGACCGGCAGCGAAGGAAGCAGGGATCAACGAGGGAAACAGAGACGGGATCTACCAGTTTTTCATTGGAAGAGTCAGAAATCAGCTTCATCTGATGATTTGTATGAGCCCTATAGGAGACGCCTTCAGGTCATTTCTTCAGCTTTAATTTTTCATTTCTTTTTTCTTGATCATGACTCTTCATGTTCTGGTCTGTAAAAACAGTTGTATAATAGACGGATCTTTGTTCACAGGCACCGTTGTCGCATGTTCCCATCGCTGGTGAACTGTTGCACCATAGACTGGTTCACAAAATGGCCAAACGATGCTCTACTCTCAGTTGCAGAAAGCTCACTGTCCAGTGTTGTGGACAAGGAGTCGGAAATTCTAGCTGGTCTCAGTTCTATATGCGTGTTAATTCACGAGGTATCTATTATACAGGGTGGCTTTGAAAAGGATGGTCTCTATAAGGAAGGCAACTTGAGCAAAAATGTGCTAGCAATAATAGTATTGCAAATACATGCTTAATGAGATAAACGGTGTTAGAGACACAGTCAAATAGATCAATGTCTAGTATTAGTGATGTAATGCTATAGTATACTTTCAACACAGCAACCATTTTTCTTATGCAAAGTTCAGTTCCTTCTAAAAGACAAACACATACTCCATACCTAGAAATTCAATAAATGCAAAAGACATTGTAACATTCAGCTGAAATCACAATGCAAGACTAAGAGTGCTAGGTTTTGATAACATTTCTCAGATGACACATAAAAAACTATTTTTCACTGTTACATTTGTGAAGTGTGCGCGATTTTAAATAAATATTGCTTTTTATAGTCTCCTAAACGGCATTTATCTCATTAAAAATTCATTATCAACAGAATATTGATAGGATATTTTTTTGTTCATCTTGTCTCCCTTATCACTTCCCTTAAGGAGATCATCTTTTCCAGGGTCAGCCTGTAGAATGGTCACCGAAAATAGGCACTTGAAGGTCACTTGTTTACACGAGCACACTAAAACAAAATGCATGCAAAGTGCTTTGGAGATTTGATCATTATGAAAATTAGAATGATAGGGAAAAATAGTGGGCATCGTATGCTAGAACGTGTAGCAAAGAATACTTGACAAAATTAAGAGGAGAATATGATCTTCAGGTGGCTAATGTTTGCGTTTCTGACGCAAGACTACATACATGTATAAAGATTGGGGTATCAGTGCCTATGAGTACAGATAATACTGTATACTAAGATAATACAGCAAACTTTAACGCATTACAGACTATTGAGTAACAGATAAGACATAACGTGATTTCTTAAAGGCATGCATCATTTATAATAAAAAACTATTTAAATCAATTTTAAGAACTCTGTGTTCTCAGAGAGGGGTCAAAGGTTTCAGGGAGTTCGTAGAATCGACGGAATAACAAAAAGTGAATTTTAAAATACAGACCCAGACTGCCAGATGCAGACAAATGTTTTAGAAGTTCAGCTTGAAAATTCTAAAATGTTTAAATCTTAAAAATTGTTCAAAATTACAGAGCGTTGAAAAAGTGACGGCACGGTTCTTCACAGAGATGCGTCGAAGGTATTACACGACACCGAGTAGTTATCTGGAGCTCTTGAAGCTGTTTCAAACTACTCTGCAGAAGAGGAAGAAAGAAATAGAGTCTCTGAGGAGCAAAATCACCAATGGCCTCAACGTGAGTGGCATCCGAATTGCTGAAGAAGTCATTTCTATGTATAACGTCGTAAAGATTGCCCAATATTCCTATTAATTCTTTGCAGAAACTTCACGAGACCAATGAGATGGTAACGGTGATGAAGGGGCACCTGACGGTTCTTGCCCCTAAGTTGAAGGCCAGCACGGACGAAATTTCGAAGTTGGTGAAAATCCTCGCGAAACAGCAAACCGAATCCGACAAAGTGAAGTACGTCGTCACTGCGGAGGAAGCTGCTGCGAAAGTACGCTTAATAATTGCAAAATGAAGGAAGGAAAATCCAGAAACTTAAATCATACATGTACATAAATTTCTTCCCATTAGTTGAAAGCTGACGAAATGGCAGTTCTGGAGGCAGACGCCAGACAAGACCTGGAAGCAGCTATGCCAGCCTTGCTGGAGGCCCAGAACGCGTTAGCGGCCTTGAACAAAAACGACATCAACGAGGTTCGCGTGTTCCATAAACCCCCACGCTTGGTACGCTTCGTTATGGAAGCTGTGAACCTGCTACTGGGTGAAAAGTGGGTTTCTCCGATTTGCTACGACTTTAGTTTCATCACAATTGGATTCACTATCATAAGCAGCAGCGTAGACACGTTGTTGACTTGGAAACCCTTCGTTCAGGACGGACTGGCCATCCGCCAAGTTAGTCCTCGGTGACATACACTTCCTGGACCGCCTGATCGCTTACCCCAAGGAGGACATCAGCGACAAGCTGCTGGACAAGCTGCAATTATATGTGAGCCATTCTGAATTCCGGCCTGATCTGGTAGCCAGGCAGAGCAAGGCTTGCAAATCCATGTGCATCTGGGTGAGAGCTATAGACGGGTATGCGAAGATCTATAGAGTCGTCGAGCCGAAGCGTCAGAGGTAAATGCAGAAGAACAAGGAACACAGTAGAAGAACAATAGAAAAAATAGTAGAAGTGGCTGAAGAAATGACTTTGAACGGTTTAACCGATGTGTTCTTAACGAGTGCATGTTTGCAGATTATTAAAAGCTGAAGAAGAGCTGCGTGAAATAGAGCAAGTGCTCTCCCTCAAACAGCAAGAACTAGCGGAAGTAGAGAACAAGATCAAGGAACTTCAAGAGCAGTACGACGCCGCCGTAGAAAATTTAAACAAATTAGAATCGGAAATGGAATTAGTGGAAGCAAGATTGAATAGATCAGGAAGACTAACGTCAGCCTTGGTGGACGAGAAAATTCGATGGGAAGAGTTAACGCGGGTACAACAAGAGCAACATCCTGAGAAAGATGATCTCTGGCCAACCGATCCGTCAAATAAACTATAAAACGACTTTTTCTAAACTTTCAGGGATTCGATAAACAGATGATCAATCTGACGGGTGACACTTTGGTAGCCGCTGGGGCCCTAGCTTATCTGGGCGCTTTTACAAACGAATATCGCGAGGAACTGGTGCAGAGTTGGTTATCTAATTGCCAGAATTACGGCGTAAAAACGACGGAGAGTTACAATCTTATCAGCATATTAGCAGATCCTTATGAAATTCGTCTGTGGAACACGCATGGTCTGCCTAGGGACAAGGTCAGCACAGAAAACGCGATTTTTGTGACGCAAGCCAGCCGTTGGCCTCTGATGATAGATCCTCAAGAACAGGTGATTTTAATTATTGTATCTTATCATCTGATATACGAAGTAAAGCTATCGCTAAGAACGTGGCATGTATTCTTGTAGGCAAATAGGTGGATAAGAAACATGGAGCAAGATAACAATTTGAAAATATGCAAACTGACTGACGCTAACTTTATGAGGATATTAGAAACATCCATCAGACTCGGAATGCCTGTACTTCTGCAGGAAGTGGGAGAAGTCTTGGACCCAAGCCTGGAACCCGTTTTGCTTAAGCAAATTTTCATTTTAGTACGTCACTGATGTACTAAAGCATTCTGCTATTATTGTTAAAATTTTGTTTATTCAGGGTGGTCGTACGCTGATACGATTCGGAGATACGGACGTCGAGTATGACAACAATTTTAGACTTTACATCACCACTAAAATCGCGAATCCTCATTATTTACCGGAAGTTTGCATCAAAGTCACAATAGTGAATTTCACGGTGACCATGGGAGGACTGGAAGAACAACTGTTAGCGTAAGTTTCCAAAAATTGAGGTATTTTCAGACCATTCAGATTATTTGAACAAAATAGCTGTATGAAAGTACTCCTGTGATTCCTTTGAAAACAGAAGTACACTGGAATAGGTAGAATGTGGAAGCTAATCAAATAACTTGAAACTTCTGAGAGTATCGCCCAAATATTAGTCATATAATCTGTTTATAAAGATAAGCAGAAGACAATCAAACATTGATTATTATTTGTGTAGTACTTATTGCAAAATACAGATAAAATCAAAACGGTCGAGTACTACTTGATCCCCATTAAATAAATCTGGAGCTCATGGCATGTAAACATTTGATTAAATCTCATCTCTATTTTCTATTTATATCCCTTGTATATATCATTCTTTTCTGTTGTAAAACTGTAGACATCCAATTTAACACATATTTAGTTCATCATCTGCTTGTTTCTGCTTAGAGATGTTGTGCGTCTTGAAAGGCCAGACCTTGAAACAATGAGAAATGACTTGATAACAAAAATCAATGCAGACAAGGGCCAATTGCAGAGCATTGAGGACAGAATACTGACTCTGTTATATGGGGCAGGTGACGATATCCTGGACAATGAAGATCTTATAGAAACCTTGAATGACAGCAAGGAAACTTCTGCAATCATTGCGACTAGATTAATAGAAAGTGAAGCAACAGAGGAAAAGATATCTGTAGCTCGTGAGAAATACAGATCTGTAGCTAATCGTGGATCAGTTTTGTACTTTGTTGTTGCGAATCTTGCTAACATAGACCCTATGTATCAGTTTTCGTTAAAGTATTTCAATCAGGTAAATAGCTACAATCTTTAATAATCTGTAACTGAGACCTTCAGAAGTCCAAATTATTAACTACACTTTCTGCAACTTGTCCTAATGCGGTTGGCTGAAAATTCTGGGTTCCAAATGTTATTTGAGACAGTCGGGGAACTCTGTAGGTTGGCTTCTGAGAGGCTCAATTGAAAGTGGAAACTTTGGCTGATTCCAAATAATTTTATTTTCATTCAATGTCATTTGAAGATCATATCATTATACTTAACTTGCTTGGCTTCAGTATAGTGTCATCATCTTCCATTAGCTAATAAATAAAAGTAATCATTTTTTTACTGCTTTTTTCAGATATTTAATACAGTAATAGGGACAACTGAAAAAGATGAAGATTTAAAACGGCGGTTGCATGCATTGCACGAAGAGATAACATTAGCCATTTACACAAACGTTTCTCGAGGTTTGTTCGAGAAACACAAATTGGTGTTCAGTTTTATGTTAAGCATTGCAATACACATGAATGATAATCTTGTCTCTCAAGCGGAATGGAATTTTATGCTGCGGGGTGCTACTCAGATTGCTATGGTAAATAACAATTATATATTGAAGAATCATATCTGATGATTCAGATAAGACAAGGGATGAACTAGTATAACTACAGTCTACAATTAAAATTCAATCTGTGTTTAACACTTTGTATGCCACAATTCAAACTACTATACCTAGTCCAAGACATTGTAATTTATGGCTTTATATAATCATAAAGAAAGAAAATGTGTAACTATTTGATTGCATACTTGTATTTTTACATTACTAGTAATATGTTGATGTTTCTTGAAATTTCCTAAGAGTTAAGAATTATTTCATTTTACACATTGACTGTTCCTTGACTTTTATATGGTTCAGAAAAATTTTAACACAGATCCCTGAGTGATACAAAATATGCAATATAGAATAAACTAAGGAATTACGAATTGAAAACTAAATAAAAAGTAAAAAGTCTCATAAGATCAGCAGAAAAAAATGTCCTGAACCCCAAGTGAGTCAGAGAACAGTTAATGAGTTAATTATTCTACTGTAAGTTAATTGAAAAATGTTTAATATGTTTTTGTACTTTCCAAACAGGAAGATACACCAGATTATCCGACTTTGACAACACAAATGTGGGCTTCTGTGAATCATCTAGCCATTACGTTTCCAAGCTTTGAAACCATACTAGAAGATGCTTTCAAAAAAATAACAATTACCCTTGGATACTTCAAAGAAGTAACACAACGTTTCTTCTTCTTAGTTTCGCTTTTAATTCAGAATACAGACAAATATTTTCTACAATGAGTCAATAATTTAGGAAATAAACATACTTCCCAAAAACATAAGGAGAGCTACCCATGATTGGAACAATCTGTTGACTGATATAGAGAAGTTAATGTTGTTGAAAGCATTGAAAGAAGAACGGTTGATCTTTGCCATCACAGCTTATGTATCAAAGAATCTTGGCAAGAAATTTGTGGAATCTCCTATGGCAGCGTTACAGCTTTTGTATGTAACTCTCAAAACAATTTTTTCATTTAGAGTAAAATATCTCTGCTTTTACTATTTTTTCATGGCAAGGCAGTCAGAGTGGAATATTGCGATTATTTCTAATAAATTTAAGGGGGTACAGACATTTCCATATTTTTCTACAATTTTAAGCTACAATTCTCAAAAACCTTATTCCACTTTAGTGTACGTGCCTGCTTAAAACTGTTAGCAGAAAAATGACCTTGGAAATCATTACGTGAATAAGTAGTATTCCATATCTTCAAAATTCTGAATAAGAATTTTCGTTTGGTCTGCTTCAGATACACGGACACGTCGAACAAAATACCTCTCGTGTTTATACTGACAACAGGATCGGATCCATTCAGCGCCTTCCAGAGATTCGCCAGCGAGATGGGCTTCTCGAACAGATACGATTCCATATCTCTGGGTCAAGGTCAAGGACCCGTGGCAGAAGGACATCTGCGAACGGGTACCACAGAGGGTAGATGGGTGTTTCTCCAAAATTGCCATTTAGCCACCTCATGGATGGTAAAAATGGAGCAACTAGTGATGAAAATCGCTGAAGAACCAGAAGGAGTGATTCACACCGATTTTCGACTCTTTTTGAGCTCCATGCCCAGTACCGGTTTTCCGGTTTCCGTTCTCCAGAATTCCGTAAAAGTCACCAATGAACCGCCAAAAGGTTTAAAGGCGAATATAAAAAGAGCACTGTACGATTTGGATGAGGAGTTTTTTGAAGAACATTGTAAGAATATAGCCAAATCACTTGAAGGACAATGAATTCTCATAATTAACGTGCTCATTGTTCCCTAATTCACATCAAATTCTAAACAAAGAAGACCAAACTTTAGGTGCATATTTTACTCACCTTGAGGATGAAAAAAGGTCATATAAACATTTGTCCAAAAATACTTTCTGTATGAGTTATAAACTCTTTCTTCTGTCGCTTTACAGGAATGCACACTAAGATTTCACATACATATTATAAGTACTGTTATCATTTTCTGTATTAGTAGTAAACATAATGGTGCTTGTTATAATCAGATAAATTAACTTGACATTGTACTATATAGCAATGAATCTGTATGACCTTTAGTAGAAATATTTATGACCTAATCTTCAGATGAGAAGAATACTCTCCTCAAGTTTGGTCATCTATTTCAGGAAGACATTGTATAACAGTATAACTACATGTATATTAATTGGACTGTGAAATTTTATGCAATTTAACATATTCAAATAGATGAAAGATACACATTTGACAAAGTGAAATAAAAAATACATTTTGTAATATTCAAAGCACAGGGTATAATTTTGTCAAAGTTTCATTTCTTCAGCTTGAATAAAGCAACAAATATTGATGTCTGGAAATGTATATGCATAAACATCCACAGTCTAATAATGATATGAAGACAGTAATATGAATTAAGAACTTGAGAAAGCATAAGAAATCATGTAGTCAGGTTTTGTGTAAAAATTATTTTAAATCATATGTGGCTCGGGGGACCGTGTGTTAATTGAAAATTTCGAATTTATGTCTAAATATTTAAATTTTTTCTTTTTTTACAGATTTGGGACAAAGTTGGCGCAAAATTATTTTTGGAGTATGTTTCTTCCATGCGATCATCCAAGAACGAAAAAAGTTTGGTCCTCTAGGATGGAATATTCTGTACGAATTCAATGACAGTGATAGGGAATCTTGTCTATTGAATCTGAAGTTATTCTGTGTACATGAACGTATACCTTGGAATGCATTAATCTATACCACAGGTCTGATCTTCAACAAAATCTATACTTCTGATTAGATAAGTAAATCCTTGTTAACTTAACTTCTTTTAGGCGAAATCACTTATGGCGGTAGAGTCACCGATAGTTGGGATTTGAGATGCATGAAAACTATTCTAGCTATATTCTTCTCTCCCAAAACCTTGGAAAAGAGTAAGAAACATCGCTGAGGGCGGTTATTATAAATATGTAACAATTTTACTAACATGGAACATTCTAGATTATGTTTACTCACCGTCTGGAATGTACTATGCTCCCGTGTACAAGTCTCTGCAGGAGTATAAAGACTTTGTGGAAGATTTTCCCATAATTGATGATCCAGAAATCTTCGGAATGCATGAAAATGCAAACATCACTTATCAGGTAGTTTAATGAAATGAAATTTATTCTCAGTATGCTATTGTTGATTGTTCGACTGCAACTGTTTATTCATATATACTTATTAATTAATAAACGCCTATATGATTAAATCACTGGTCCTGTTTTACATTTACGTATTTTGTATGTATTTGAGTATATTAAATTGAATGAACATCTCCAGTGCACAGATTACAATTTTATATTCTAATCATTTATACAATTATGACTGTGTTAGCTGAAAGAGGCACAACTCGTTTTGAACACAATCTTGGAAGTTCAACCAAAGGAATCAGTCGTGGATCAAGGCAAATCCAGTTCAGACATAGCATACGAGATCGCAGACATGATCATGTCCAGAATTCAATTAAAAATAGACCCGCTGAAGTGTAACCCAGACCACTTTACAGTAAGGAATGATTCTAATTTAATGTAGTGACAACTATGGAAGTACCTGATGTCATGAAACTTTTACAGAGAGATTCCATGGGAAGAATTCCATCTTTGACTACTGTGCTCATCCATGAAGTGGACAGATATAACGTTCTTCTAAAAAAGATTCATGTATCAATAGAAAATTTACAAAAGGCCATCAAAGGTTTTGTTGTCATGTCCGAGGAGTTGGAAAATGTCTTCATGGCTCTTGTCAATAATCAGGTATTGTTATACCCTTTCTAAAAATTAATCAAGACCATGTACAATCACACAATGTTATTTAAGATAATTGACAATTTTTAACATTACATCTAAATATTTTGCTTTTAATTAGTTTGTTTATTACTGTTTAAAAAGTGACCTTTGTTTCCCCTTAGGTACCACAACTATGGCATAATGTGAATGTTTATCCATCATTGAAGAGTTTGGGAAGCTGGATAAGAAATTTAGAGCTACGAATTGATTTCATTCAAGTACTATGCTTGCTAAGAAAAAAAAATATAAACAATCTCTTTTGGATATTTTGATAATAATCAAATATTATAGACTTGGTTCATTGATGTGAAACCCACTTCCTTCTGGATTTCGGGCTTGTCCTTCCCGCAAGGGTTTTTAACCGGCATGCTGCAAACTTACGCGAGAAAATACAATACTCCAATTGATCATCTGAAACTAGACTTCATTGCAACTGAAGTGATACTCGATCAAGAAGAAATTGAGGAAGAGCATAAAAAAGCAGAAAAAGAGGTCTGGTTATTGTAGACATGCTCAAATAAAACATTATAAAATTATTGCAATTCTAATTATGCGGTAAAAACATTTTTTTAGGTACGAGAAGTATATAAAGGCTTAGAAATGCCTGAAGATGGTGTACTAATACATGGACTATACATTGATGCTGGAAAGTGGGACTTTAAATCAATGCTTTTAGTAGATGCAAACATAGGTAAAATACTCACTTTCTAAAACAATGAGCCATCAAAGAAATAAATAATTCAGTTTTTTTAATTTTTCAGGTGAAATGCATCCATCACTCCCAGTTTTGCACATAAATCCAGTATTAGAATTACCAGAAAACGATCCAAGATACGTTTGTCCCTTGTATAAAACAGCTGTAAGAGCTGGAGTATTATCAACAACAGGACATAGTACGAATTTTGTTGTTGCTGTTTTACTTCCCTCTGCTGAGCAACAATCACACTGGATTTTGAAGGGAACTGCGCTTCTGATTGAAATTATAAACTAAGTTGCACGTTTCCTGCATTATACTATAGTATCATAGCTGCAGTATCATATACTGCATTTTTCAGTTCAGTCGGCTATAGTAATTAACAACAAATAATTTATATAACTTTCTTATTAATGTACGTTTGTGTTAAATAATTGTGTTACAGTATAAAGCACAGAAAAATGTTATGCTACAAATGAGTACGTAATTTAAATAAAATGAACACAATGTTTGGTAAGTAAAATAACATAAATTAGAGGTCAGAATAGTTCTCTCTGCTTCATTCTGACCAGACTAGCATGATAATTGTAGTCTTCCTTATCGATGCTCCACATTAAGGCCATGTAAACTGATAATATGGAAGCTAACAATACTCTGTCTAATCTGTAAATCAATAAAACTTATGTATTTCTTTGCTATTCATGTTTCTGAATTATCATAATTTCTAATCCTTTGGTAAATCTTACGTCATGTAAGGATGTATCCATAAAATAATAAGAAATCCAGTAAAACTAGGATGTCTCATATGCGAGTAATACCGCTGTAGTTCTCTAGACTTCATTACCAGTGGATTCGGTCTAGATGAGAATTTATAATACACTTGTTTCAAGCCAGTCAATTCGGATATGTCCATCATTAGACATCCGCTATATATTATTAACCAGGCCAAAACATGAATGCCAGTAAATGCAAACCATAGAGTATCATTTGATGATGTATCAATTTTCCATAGTGAGATCGCTGTTATAGTCTGCCACTGACTGAGCAGTAAATGAAGACTCGTAGCACTGGCAGCATTGTAAATACTTCTTTCCATGTAATCCATGTGTAATTTATAGAACAATTGCTTTAGGAAATCACTAGCCATAAGAGTATGTTGCAACATGAAGGCACTCAGTAAGGACATGTTTACTATTAATTGCCATAGCACGGACTCATCTTCTTCACCTGTAATAAAATTTAAACATAGATCCTTTGCACTCAAGGAATGACTTTCATTCAATATTAGGTCTTGTATAATGTAAAAATAAACTAGTTCTGTCCATTAATTTATGTATAATTTATTTTTATGTTAATTGTAAAAAATTTCATCAACTTTTTAGCAAAAAAGCTTCGAGCTGCTACTTTCCTGTAGCAAAACAACCTTACAGTGCAAAGGGTAAATTCATAATTGAAATGAGCACAAATTGTATGACATAATGTATATATTCTGCAGAAGTAGAAAATGAAGGCTGTTCAAGGACATTGAAAATCAAATCTTGACATCTTATTACAGTACTAATAAATTACTCCTAAACAGTATTAATTGTTTACCTGTCTCCAAAGAAGAAGCAGTTTCTTTTTCTTCATGGTTTGACAGAAAATAAGTCAAATTACATAAAACATAAAAAGTATATAGGAAACAAACAGCACAGACAACAACACTAATGCATTTTACGATCATTTTGTAAATAAACAAAATGCAACCCAACTTTGAAAGAAAATATCTACCACTACTTGGATCACCGTACGATTACATTGTAATCACGATATTAATAACAATCGCCTATATCCATGATCCATCGATCATTACGCGAGAGTAACAATATTTCCAAAGAAATTTCGCAATTGTTTACAAAATCTTGAGCGTCATAAAGCATGTAACTATCAGGTACGAATGTTCGTCTGAAATATTGAAAATGGCGCTCGAACTGTTTTGGCGGGAAAATGAAAAATTTAAATTACATCTCACGTTAGATCAATTATAATTTATAAATATTCTATCAGACGAACAAGATTAGTTTTTCGGAAGTTTTTAGAGAGCAGTACAGTTGAATTTGATCGATTCCTGTAGGATTATATTTTGTGTTTGCGATTTATGAGGGATTTGATTGGAAACGCTGAAAAGTGAGGTTAGGGCAACGCCCGTCGAGGCGCGAATCGTCATCTATGACCTTTCAGCTTCCATGTAAATCCGTATCATCGCTTTGGAATGCAACTTTCCGTCAAAAGGACGGTTCAGGTTAACTTTCAGTCCTGCGGCTTGGAAATTTGCACATCGGCCAGCTGGCTAGTAAAAAAACTCGGCTGGTACTTGTCAGTATCCAATTTGTGAGTATCTTGTCCCCACATAACGTTATTAATCAATTTACAAAATATATAAGAATGTTTATTGAAATGTTTAACAGTTTTACAATTACTCTTCTGTTAGGCTTAAGGAATATTCAACAATTAACAAAGGATGTCGCATGAGGTGTTCAAGAAATTTTTCCCATGTGTTCAGCAGGCCATTCTGAATGAAAAATGTTATGTATACTAGGAGTCTATTTTGTTTGCTGTCCTGTTCTGTCAGAAATAACACATTAGATGTCAGTAAATTTAATGACATTAGTTAAAATTAGGATCTTGTGGATTATTGTCTTTTATATTTATATTATTAGAATATTTTATTAACTATAATTGAATAATTTTATGTTATAAATAGTTCAATTGGTAGAATCTTAATCAGATTAGTTTGTTTGCCACAAATTAATGTGAACATTTTAGTTGCTTATTCTTCAGTAGTTCGTATTGGTTTATTAATTATATGAATAGTAACAGTAATAAAAATTGGAATTATAGGTGGATACACTATAATAGTTGCTCATACTTTATGTTCTTCAGGATTACTTTCATTTGTAAATATTTACATTGAAACAGCAATACATGTATGCTTCTTTGTTTTATCCTTTTGATTTTTCATAAAATTTAACACATTTGCTATTTGTGAGGTTAAAAAATAATCCATCAAGGATTGAGCTATATTTTTAGTAATTCTATTAAATGAATCTTCTGATTATGCACATGGAAAATCTATTAAAGGATCCAGCTGAATATTCTAAATAATATGTCATATATGTATAATGCTTATCTTATATTTACATATGTGTAACAGGTTATTTTGAAGCTATTGGTACATTTGTCACTGTCACATATATGTGACATATCTCCTGAGAATTGGTGTGTTGCATGCGACAATTGTTAAAGGTGTTACTTTAATGTTTAACCTCCATTTATAAATGTAGCACTAAACAATGAGCAAACATCTGATTGAATTTTCAAACATAAATTCAGTATGATAAACTTTTTGTTCTTATTAGCTAGCGTTTATTGCTGTATGTGAAACAAAACTAAATAATCTTTACTTAGTAATGAGCTGAATAAACCTACAACAGTGTATGTGTGCGTGTGTATGTGACAATTTTTATTCAGAATAGCCTATTGAGTACATAGGTATAATTTATTGAATACTTCACAGGGTTCCTTGTATGAACTCATTAGATAATATTTGGATTTATTCTTCTTGGCAATTGTAGGTCTAATGCTTCTTGATACAAATAAATGTACTGAATCCAATGAAGTTTTATTTATGGAATCATTTAATGTTTCAACAGCAAAAAAGCATATTTCAATTATTTATTTGCCCGAAGGGCAGATATATGAACAATTCAAAAGATTTCTGTCTTTGTTTTAATTTGATTTAATTTGGTATAATTTTAAACAAATTTGTGTATAGATTCACATCATATTGTTCACAATAATATGTTAATATTTTTCTATGATTTATAAATTTATATTCTAGTTTGAATGCAATTAGATATGATAGAAATATTTAGAATCATTGATACAGAAAGTTCTAGAATTGACCAAACAAGTTGATTATACATGAACCATAACAATCATTTTTGTTTATTTTGTGATATTTGAACTAATAATTATACCCTTAATCTTTTATTACTTTATAAATGTGAAGTCTTCTAGTATTCTATAAGTGTGGCAAGTGCCATTAACATTGTATTATCATGTAACTGTGAGTTATTTTACTAACATTTCATTATTGTATATTTGTAAAATAATTTACGAATCTACTTTCAATGTTCAATGTTTTTTGATAGTTGGTCCAAGATGTCGAATCCTGCTGAGCGTTTAAATTATGTTCAAGATAGCAGCAGCGACACAGAAACAGATTACAAAGAAAGTGATGGTGGAGGAAGGCATCGTATTTATAAGAATAGAATGAGGTAAAATGTTTCTTCAGTGAAAAATATAGACAGATATAATGCTAACCACAAGACCGAAACGGAACAAGAGATTTGTATAAATATTTTACATTAGCAGCTCTATTTTTACCTAATTGAAATAGAAAACACCTTAGACAAGCAATATATATATAATTATTTTATCTCTAATTTACAGTATTTTTAAGAATTCTGTTTCAAGAATTACATGTTTAAGTCATAGCATGTATTTAGGACTGTCAATGTACAGTATGTTACGTGCATGCCAATTAATCTTATAATTAAGTTTAAATCATTCCTGCTGTTATACATTTTAATATTAGATTAGAAACATTAAAGAATGAGATACTTGGAATACATTTAGCAATCTACATTGTTAAATTTGTTTTATATTTTGAATCATGCTGCATAAGCTTTTTACAATTCTTTCCATTTCATTCATTCATATACATACATTTTTTTATTAAACAAAGTTAAATAATATTAAAAGAGTGAAATAATACAAATATATTTCAAATGGACAATTTGAAACCTAGAATACATTAATTTTACAATAAAACTTTCATGTACATACACGTAACTTGTCCTGATTTAAATTAGCTGCCCTATTAGATTTAGTAGATTGTACACAATGCTTGTTGTTGAATGCAATCATTAGAAAGGTAATGTCGTTGTTTTGCATGTAGTTGTGGTGGCTCTTCAAAACCAAAATCTTGTCTGGTACAAAGGGATGGAAGCAACGAAAGGCACTGTCATTCCTTCAATTCTGGCAGGCAAAATACAAATGTTAATCAGCAAAACAGGTAATAAAAACAAACGGAAGGTTGCAATCAAAAATTTTTCTATTGTTGTCCATAGAAAGAAAAAACATTCTGTTATTTCACTTTTTTGTGTCCTGTATTAATTTTTTATATTATCAAAACAAGTATCCAGGCATCATTGTCAGAGAGGTAGGTGTTGTGATTCATCTGCAGATTCATCCGACAGTGCAATGCTTTAAGTGTACATTAGCCATAAACTTAAACAAGTATTGTGGAATTTTCAGTAGTTTCCTAGAATATGTTTTTGTTTAGACTTCGTTCCGGAGTTGGTATTGGAAAAAATCAACAATGTCAAACCAGAGACAGTTTGCCATCTTCTGGGTCTGTTACTGGAATCAGTAACCCACAGGCTAGTGATGAACGTATTACCTTAATCGTCGATAATACTAGGTAAGTATTGTTCAACAGAATCATTAATAAATAGAGCAAGTGTATTAATCGAAAATTTAAAATTCGTTTGTAGATTTATCGTTGACCCAGCACTTTTCACCGCGCACCCAAACACAATGTTAGGCAGAATGTTCAGCTCCGGTGTAGAGTATGCCCAACCGAATGAACGCGGTGAATACGAGGTCGCAGATGGTATATCCGCCATGGTGTTCAGGGCTATCCTTGATTATTACAAGGGTGGAGTAATACGTTGCCCGCCAACGGTCGCGGTACAAGAATTACGAGAAGCTTGTGATTATCTTCTTGTTCCTTTCGACGCTAGCACAGTTAAATGTCAAAACTTGAGTAAGTAAAAGTCATGATCAGTCAATCGTGATTGATTGAATACAATGAACTCTTCTATTTTCAATGTTTCAGTAACTCAAAATATCTCTAGTATCATACAGAATATATGTATCAGATAACAAAAAATGTCATTGAATAGATGTGCTCAAGGTCATTTAAAAATTCTTAAACATTCTTTTAATGGAAACACATTTTTGTTAACACATTGTTGTAGTTTAAAGATGACGAATGAAAGTAATGTATTAAATTAGACTTTTTCCAAACTTTTTAACACGCATTTGTCTTTAATGGCATAGATTGAGAAAGAATTATCACGTTTTGTTTGCATTAATAGATAGTTTGAGAATTCATAATTGCACGTAGAGTTACCTAATCAGGATGAACAGTCTGAAACACGTAGCATTTAGATAGATTCGCATTAAATGACAGAAGCACTAGAAACTACCAGCGGTATTATTATAGGAGGATTATTACATGAGTTGTCTAACGAAGGCGCACGCTGCCAGTTCGAAGTGTTCCTCGAGGACTTGATACTGCCGTTGATGGTGAACAGCGCACGTAGAGGTGACCGTGAATGTCACATCGTTGTTTTATTGGAGGACGACATCGTCGACTGGGACGAGGAATACCCTCCGCAAATGGGAGAAGAGTATTCTCAAAGTAAGTGCTCCGCCCGACCTCTTTTTTTACTTTCTTTTCGCAGTATCAAGGTTCAAATATACACGACCTTGTTACGGTATATTAAGTACAAAATAGAAAATCGATAATCACACAGGCGGTACTCTTTGAAACTTTGATGACCACGAATGTTTTCATAGTGTCAGATCTTTCCATAAGTAATGTAAAAATTCCCGATGTTCCCATTAAAATTTCATCTCAATCTGATAGCCGAAATAGACGACTGAACTGTGTGAACGCCAGAGCAACCAGTGACGTGTTATTGTGTTCTTTTTCAACAGCTGTGAACAGTACCGCGATGTATCGGTTCTTCAAGTACATCGAGAACAGGGACGTAGCGAAACAAGTGATGAAGGAACGAGGGTTGAAGAAGATTCGTTTAGGAATAGAAGGATACCCCACGTACAAAGAGAAGATCAAGAAGAGAGCCGGAGGGCGGGCTGAAGTAATTTACAATTATGTTCAGAGGCCGTTCATTCACATGTCCTGGGAGAAGGAAGAGGCAAAGAGCCGACACGTTGACTTTCAATGCGTGAAGTCAAAGTCCGTAACAAATTTAGCAGAAGCTACTGCTGACCCGGTCCTAGACGCCGGTGGAAACCCCATAGCCCTTTTACATTCTGAACCAGTGCCTCAACCGGAAGTAGTGTTGCCAGTCGGCTCGGACGGCGACGTGGAAGGCGCCGTAGGTTTACCAGCAGATCAGGACATCGGCTCGATACCACCGGACGAGTTACCATGAACGTTCATTATAGAATTCAACCATGAAGCTCGAGTACCACGTATTCGCGAACTGCTTTCTTCTTGCGTCAATTTCTAAACTCACGAGTAGAGGACTGGAAATACAAACGTATTTTTTTAGCTACTCATAGCTTGAGTTGTACACTTCGGTTAGTCTGTTCAAGTAACGCCCACCTCCTAAAATTAAGTAACTCATCGAAGTCTGCGATTCAAATTATGCCTAGTCGGAAAAGCTTATTTCCACTTCCGGTTCTCTGTTCCTTAGTCAGACTCGCTTACCCTACATTTTCGTTTCGTTGAACGATCATGCTTGAAATCGTTGGTTCTTCATGGAGAACGCTTCACCGTGTTTTCCGTATTTTTATACGACATTAATCGGATAAAATCGCTTGAATACCTGATGATACATTTAATGGTAAACGAAGGAAGGAGGTTTCTCGTGGGTTAGGCAAGTCTGATGTTGACCCAGTCAAAGAAACGATATACCGTGAGATATTCGCATCTCGTGGACGTTCGTCTACATAGTATCTTTGTGATAGCCCTCGTGTGCGGCGTTCGAATTAGTTTAACGGCGACTTTTTCAATTTTGTATGTAACGTTAAACGGTTTTCTTATAATTACGCGTCGATGATTACGAAATAATAACGATTCGTTCGGTATGTATCTGCGGATAGCACACTCTCCCGTTTTATACCATTAATAAAGTTGAATACCGTTTCCGAGTCCATGCTTGTATTTTCTTTCCATTTTCATATTGATTACCATATTCACAGAGCAGTGAACCACAGGTGGTTCAGACTTCTTTTGACTTACACATTTGTTGAGTGAATAAATAAAATAATCCTGTTATTGAAACTTAAAAACCAGATTTATTAGGAAGCAACAAATTTTCAGTATAGATAATACGTTTCTCTGATAATCCTTTAAATGGCATGAAATGAACGAACAGGGTAGTCTTAAACCCACCTGAAACTGTAGGTCAATGAAAGGACACTGTTCAGCAACAATTGTCGGACAATAACAGTTTATAATAAACATCATAATCAATAAGTATTGTATAATATCAAAGTAAGTCAACTGGTTACTGTCAAATATTTCTATCAGTTATGTTGATAAATTCAACAGCAACGCAGCACGCGTCAGCAGGAGAAAAGACGCAAACGCGTGTCGTTAAGGGTGGAATTCCGATTGATCTCAGTCGGTAAAGCCCCGAAGGGGAACAATCATAGTTTCCTGGACATCCGTTGATGCGTTTTGGTGAAAGGGAGGATAGAGATTCCCGAAGGCGTAGCGTGGTTTTGTGCATGCGCGTGTTCGATCAATAAATAGGCTAGCTCGGTCGAGGGCAGGAGATCAGTAGCGTACGAACACGCGAATAGCGAGGGTGGTAGCTTGTTTGGTTGTTGTTGTGTCGGGTGAGGCTAACGAAAACAACGGAGCATCCCTCCCCGGGTGTACAACGGGCTGCCAGCGGTGAGGCTGCAGAGCAGGCTCATCCAGCATGCAACCACCACCGAGAAAAGTAAGCCTAAAACATCCTCAGATCACCTTCAGCTAGCTCGTATAGACGATGACAGCTCCTTCGAATCATCTTCGAGCCTGTAACGATCTCTCTTCCGGTTCCACCGTTCTGGAAGCGGAAGCGGGATCCCCCCTTCCTTCGGCGGCTTCGAAAACGAGGATCCTGTTCGCGTTACCAACAGAGCAATAGGGAATTTATGACATGTGAGCGGAAGGGGGAACAAGGAGATCGAGACACGAGAATTTGCCTCGGGTATCGATCTCTCCAGCGACGTCTTACGGAAAAATTGACGTAAACGCCGCTCGAACGTTGCCACGAAGGAGAAAATCGATGCGCGACTCTCTTCTACGCGCGAATCCATACCGAAAGCTGACCTGAAAATCTAACCATAGGGCCAAAGACCCGGCTTAACCCTTTTTCGGTTCAGTCGGAATGAAAGTAGGAACTCTGGAATCGCATTGGCCGTGTCACCACGATAAGCAGTGCTCCGCGATCGTATCGATTGAAGATTGTTCGTCTTGACAGATATCGTCCTGCATTTACGATCTGGCGACAGTGCCAGGAACCTAGCTTAACCCCGTCGATTCCTCCCAGAAAATCGACAACTACCAAAAGCATCTATATCATTCTGAGATTCCTCTTGATTATATCGCTTGCTGATCGCTTCACTCGAGAAATATTCTGCATTCAACGGTTCTTAGTATTCGCTAAATGGTGAATAGCGACAGGGTGAGGAGATCACGCGAATCCATACCGAGGCTGACTTGAAAATCTGGCGACAGGACCAAAGACCTAGCTGAACCCTTTCGATTCCTCTCAGAAAATCAACGACTAACAAAAGCATCTATATTAATTGAAACGTATTTTGCAATTCGTTCTGATTGTATCGCTTGCAGCTTGTTTCACGTGAGAAATACTCTGCATCTACAAATTGCATTCAGAAAGTTCTTAGCAAAAGGACTATAATTCGTTGATCCGTATAGGAAAAACACTCCTTGAAACGCCATCAATTGGAGTAACTCCAAGTGGAGAACCTAATCCTAAACCTAAACTTCAGTTCTTAGTATTTGCTAAAGAGTAAATAGAGACAGATGAAGAGAGCACGCGAATCCATACCGAGGCTGACCTGAAAATCTAGCGATAGGACCAAAGACCTAGCTGAACCCTTCCGATTCCTCCCAGACAATCGACAACTACCACGACGATCATTCATTAGGTTGATCGGAAAATTCTATCGGATTTTTTAGAAAAGGTCCATTTGTTATTATTAAAACCAATTTGTTTCTTGGTTTCTTATATATTTTCTACGAATTTCCATGACTATCTGCCATATGCTAGATTGCTTCCTTATACCCTTCGGAAAAATAGTAAAAAATTATTAATAATCTTCGGTAGAGCAGCACGGCAGTATTTTCCGATCTATCTAATACAATCGTTTTATCGATCATGATTACATTTATTGAAAATTGAACTGATTTGACAGATTGTATCATGTTCAATGTACAATTTTATCTTTTTTTAGTCTTGATATTGAGAGGCTTGGATCATATCAAATTCACTAGGCCAAGTTTGCCAACATTCTGTTGGAAATCTTTAGTTTTTCTTTGAAACACAGTTTCTTTGCACAGGGAGATAAGTATCGATGAATTCTGGCCACCCGCATTCTCGAAATTTCTGTCTATCCCCTTTATTATGTAACGATGGGATGTCCCCACCGAAATCGATCTCAAATTTCGAATATGGGACAGTTTTTAGGTGGACGTTTAATGGACATTTTCCCTTCCATCAGAATTTAACACGAGTTTCCAACGATTTTTCGCTGGCGTAGTTTTTTATTCTCTTAGAAATCGGTTTTAAATTTTGAATCTAGGAACATATTTTGGTTGCTATTATTTTTTACCAACATTTTCATAGAAACGTTCGATGTTTTTTGCTTGGTATCTTGGTTTTAGTGGAAGCGTCGAAACTGTAGGTTAAAATCGATGGTATAATCCTCCGAAAATGATCTGGAATTCAAATTAAGCGGTGTTTCTTGGCATTGATATTCATTTGCAATGTTTAATGGTTTTCAACATCTTATCTTAAAAGAGCGTTAAATTTTTGCGTTATATTATTAAATTTACTGATTGCGTGGTTTTCCATTATTTCAATTATACGTTTTTTTCACAAATATGTGAAGTTCTAGTTCATCTAATAAAGAACGTCTAGGGTTTTTTTTCTAGGATTTATTTTTAAGAAATAATTTATGGCATATTTTCATGTATTTTCATTTCTCCTATTAAGTGTTGTGTTCATCGTTACGATCTCGTCGATAAGGTGTTAACTTTTTTGTCACTAATAAAAGTTTCGATGTCCTGATTCGGTAACCAGAGGACGCTTCAAAGTTCGATCCCATATTACCAATAATAATTTCTAATTTGAAAAGACCCTAGGTTCTTTTATTTTTCGGTAAATACAATACGTAATTCATAATTGACCATGTTTCTCTGCGACAGTTCAAACTCAAGTTCGATATTAATATTATATTGATTATCGCACAAAGCGACACCGGAAATATGTTCAATTTTCGACCTGAAATTAATTATCGTTGTTTCTGCGTTAACTCATTGCCAACTGCACGACACAAACTTGATTGTTCAAATGCTGGAGACCTACTGTTTCAAGACAAGCTTCCATAACTTCTGTAATATGATGATCAATAATATAAGACGAGGAAATTGACCTTGTTGTTTCTGTCAAACTGTATTAATGAATTTGATTTATTGTCGTGTGCATTTATCAAGAACACAAAATTACAAGACGTAAAATGGAAGATATCCCTGAGTAGTTGGCAATGCATTAAGGGGGTATTCCCCTTTCTCGGCCTGCTTTGAGGATATATTTTGGGACATTTTTTTTTAAAAAACTGAACAAATCTTTATGAAACTTTACAGATTTATTCATATACATTTATACCGAGAAAGTAGAGAAGTTGACAAAATTCTTCTCGGATGACTCGCACGATAATTGCCGTTGAAGTCATCTGAAATCAACAACTCAACAAAATTTTAAATCAATATGAGTGTGGCTAGCAGCTGAACCACAGACAACGAAAAGTAGTGATTTTTGACAAAATGGCATCAATCTGAAGAATGAACCACAATTTTTTACTAATATTTTGACCTTGAAACCACTCTAAAAAGTATACATATTGATATATTTAGATTTTCGTGGCTCAGGCGCTAGTCATACTCACGCTAATTAAGAGCTCTTTTTAGTTTTTAATTTTAGATCACTTCAGCGGGAGATATCGTGTGAGCCAATTTTGTAACTTGCCTACTTCCCCGATGAATAATTACTATAATTTAGACAGTAACAGCGTACAAGAATTCATGAATATAGTATGAATGTACATGAATAAATCTGCAAAGTTTCATAAAGATATGTTGCTTAGATTCTTCAATAAAAATTCACAAAATAAACCTTGAAAACAGACCGAAAAAGGGGAATACCCCTGAAGGGTGGCAGGCGACGTGACGTCGTACAGCTAGTTCTTAATAAAAAGAGACATTGTTCCTGGAGGATTTAAGCACGGAGTGGGGGTGCCTTCTGGAAAGGGGACTGTGAGAAATAGCACGGCACTTACCCCAGAACCGTCAAGGAACGAGTATCCTAATTTTTATTCTGACATTTTTATCCTACTCAGTTCTAATATACGTGTTCCCATTTTTGCGATGGTTCGAAGGCAGATAACTCGACGCTGTTTAGTTTTCCTGCAATGTATGACTAGATTCAGGTTTCAATAAAGACCTTGACACCGGATATTTGGACAAATATTACCTTGTAACAACGAGGCACACTCGTGACACAGATCATGCTCCAGATGTTACAAAGGCGAATAGCAATTTTGTATTGGTTTCAACATTTTCAAATACAGCTGCATTGACTCTCAGACAATTTTGAAATGTATACTGTACATGCTGGTGGATGTTTTTCAAGTGTTCAAATGTTGGAACACTGAAATAGTTAGCTATACCACTTTAAATGATAAAAAAAATCGTAAAATATGTTACAACAAAAGTACTGCTGTTCATAATCATTAATATTATAATTTTCCAAATTCAATTATTAATAGTATGTACTGAGTTCGCTCTAAATATAATAGTAAGATAAATCTAACAAAATTTTATTAGAAGTTATTGTATACTTGTAATTTACTTTGACCATAAAACATATTAAACATACGTTTATATTAAACAATTTATTAATTTCTGGTACACGGTGGTTGAATTTCTAGCATTATTCTGAATTTAGATTACTCGTTTTGGCCAAATATTTTTTTATTCATTCAAACTGATATTCTTATACTATTTTTCAAAACGTTAATATTCTGATAATTATGTAAGGTATCGAGCACATTATAAGACAGTTAAATATATTTTAACCTTTGTTATTTGCTTCTCAACAAAAGATATTTATACCGTGTCTGACCAAGCATGGCAGTTTCCACTGTGGCAGTAAACGCTGAGTTCCCTGTCTTTAAGTCTCAAGACTAAACTGTCGAAGAATACACATTTACATTGCTATACGAACATGATATCGTAATTAAAAAATGGAAAATTTCCCCGATCATTTCTACACTTGTAAAAAATGTATAAAAGAAATAGTGAAGAAACGAATATTAACACGTTCTGTGCCACAGTGAAGACTACCACATCTAGTCAGACACATTAAAATAGATATTTTCCAATTTTTAATAAAAACTTTTCTGTTATAATCAGATAATGTTGGCTTGTTGCTTTTTAATACAGCTCTTTCACAGCTTCCTGAAATACTTACTGGTTAACTGATTTATTTTCTTCTTTTGGAGTTGCACAAGTTTCTTATACCCTACAAGATAGAGCTTTGAGGTATTCATCTTACATTGCCTAACATGTCATTGTACATACATTACATTTACGTCTTAAAACTTGTTTATAAACTTATGTTTAACATATTTTTTCTTTATATCTTTAAACTTATCCTATTAAAAAAAGAACCACTTATATTCTTACATACTTACTAAACTGTCGAATGTAACAAAATATGTACTGAAATAACAAACTGTTTAAGTTAAATTATCTTTCACTTAGTTTCCATGTACGTTGCTAGGACTTTGTTGTCCTGATTTTTGTTGGCCCCTGAAACAATTCAAAATAAAAAAATGAAAATAAGGAATCTGATATCGCGCGATGAATAATTAGGATATAAAAGTTGACGGGGAATAATTATGCTGATGCTTCTGGGAGAGTACGTCACTGTATCTACAGCAGCATTGAAATCTTCTAATCATGCCTGGACTGTAAAGCTCTTTGTTTCGCGTAACAGGGAAAACGCGTCTCGCTGGAAGTGCCCCGAATTCGAGCGTGTCGCGTCCATATCATGATTTTCTTGCTGAGACGAAGGAGGAAATTGCATTGATACAAAGGAGTGAACTACCCTGGACGCGAGATATTCAAAGAAATAAGCCCAGACGAAAATATTCAGTACATTCAAGAACTTTCCATTCAAATAATTCATCAAGGCTGTATATTGAAGATTCTATTAATTGGCGTTGGTACTCGGAGGAGTGCCGGTTAAAAGCCTGATCCTTTCAGTTCGTTCCTGGATTGAAAGGGCCTGCTTCCTTCTGTAATAATAACAACATATTATATAAAATTATTTCAAAAAACAACTTTGTACACGCTGCCAACCCGTACGGATAGATTTCCCATTTTTGCGTCGTGTCATGCTGTGCTCTCGATGAACGCATACAACAATACAATTAAATTTATTAACACTTTGACGGTCGCAGATGTTTTGGGACAATCAGTTGCCGATCATTTTTGCAAGGCTATAGTTAAGCAAGACAACTCCTTACATTATTCCTCTTAAATCGATTACTTTGCAATTTGTACTTCGAGAGTATTTGGCTATTTGGATTTTATCACTGACAGGGGCGCTTATTTATTTGTTTTAGGTGCGTGTTATTAAAACGAATGAAGTCACCTATGCGTGACAGCGGTCATCAAAGTGTTCATGCATTCTGAAAGACACTGCTAGCGTAACATCCATATTTTGTATTATCAGTCACCCTATTGGTGGAAATCCACCATGAGATATTTCATGAGATTTTCCTCTCGCGAGACAAAAATCTTAGCAATAACGAAATGTAAAGATATGCAGGGTATCCGATTTTAATCCATAAATGCGAATTACTGGTGAACTACCCGTTATATCAAAATTGGTTCAGATAGGAAGTGGATGGTTTCGAGGGGGTCATAATCTCGTGTAATTAGTTTTTCTGTAGATGGACGCGTAGAGGTCATATGAAGGTGACGTACGTTTTCTTAAATGGAATCGTATAATTTTTAATTCACTGATCGATGCAGCTCATTCTTTCTTACAAAATTGTATTAAGCTATTTATGTCGAAAAATCATTACTTTTGGAGATATTTTAATCAGAATATTGCAAAGTGGTACTGGTACACCTACCTGCACCTACCTTTTCTGACTTGACAGTGGGCAGATTTTGTTAACTTTCCGCTGCTTTACGTCCCATTTTAAAGTCACACAATAAAATCGATCGAATTTGCATTTTTTCCATCTTTAATTCGACAGCCTAAAATAAACAAAAATAAACAGTAAAAATAAAACCATTAGCATACATCAGTGGAGCGAATTTCGTGCTTTAAAATGGTACACAACATGAACATAGTTCTGTAAAAGTTTATCCCATAATAAGCATTGAAGTTTAAAATAACAAAAACCGCAATTATTTTTGCACCAACATAATACATTAAGTAACGACAGTATAGAATCTCTTATAATTACAGAGGCTTCAACCCCTTGCCTTACGATTTTATTAATCACCACACTGCACTGTAATTGACTATTTAAATGTCCCTGTGCTTTAATATATAAACGACATGCATTGAAACGTACAATTTGTCATTAACAATTCTTCGCCAGTCAAAGGAGCTTCTTTTAGTTTAATTTTTATAAGTATAAGACTGAGCCATGTTTTTCTAACACATGAAGCGTAATCTTTGTCACGAGTGTGGCTCGTTGTCATAAGGCAAGGGGTTAATAATGAAAATCGCTTGTAACCAGAACAGAAAGTGTGTCGTGGACCATTACTGACCCGTGGGATACGGAACGTGCTAACTATATCGTAAAGGAGTAGTCGGATCAAAGGAATAATCGAAAGATCGTCCCTTATTTACTTACCCTTGCGTTCCTTTAAAGGTAGCCAGATTTACCTGACCTATTTATCATGCTACGCTGGCGGTTATTCATCTCTCCTCGTGACAATGAAGTTCCACAGTTAAAGATCGGAGGATTTCTGACCCACTTCCGCTTGTCGAACGGCAGTCGAGCGATAAGGGTGGAAGGGACAGAGGGATTCGCGAAAGGGGAACTCGTTTTCCACGTCGAACTGCATTCGAAAAACACACTTCGGGCTAGATTTCGGTCCGAGCCCTCGTCTCGTGTTTGCACTTCGCGCTCTCAGAATTTTTCCCCTTGTCCCTAGGGTAATTTCACGTTTACCCACCCCTCCAGGTAAACGCTCGAACTTTTCCTCTGCGACGGTCATTTCACGGGAAATTCTTCCGAAATCCTTCGACGCTTTTCTCTTTCTCTCTCTCTCTCTCTTATACGATCGCACGAAGATTTTTCAGCGAGATTCTGTGAGACTGAATTTTCTTATCAGCGAGATCTCTCGGTGAAAGGGAAACGCTTTAACACTTTGACTGCCATGCCACTCATTTGTGAATGACGCTTAAATTCAGTTGTTATTTATCTGACTACGAATAGTATTAGTAAAAATATCTGAAAAAGTCTAACAGAACTAATAAAACACTATAAAGAGTTACTAACATCATTGATTAGAAGTGGCATAATTTGAGATTACTCTCACGGTGTATCAAAGTCTAGAAAGGTGTGTCGTTCGCAGCGTATGTACTGTGGCAGTCAACGTGTCAAAATGTTTACGACAATTTTCGAAATTCGACCTTCCGTGTTCCTGAAGCGGTTCGTCACAAAGTTTCTCTTCAGGAGTATGAGTCGAATGGGAGTTACAATAGAACCTCAATTATACAAACTATAATTGAGGGGGTAAAAGTTATAGCGGCGTAAGGCATATAATCATCATTTTAACGCTTTGACGGTCGCAAATATTTTGCAAACTTTAATTATCTTTGGCTATTTGTGCAAAAATCCTTAAGTAATGAAACATTTTATAAATAACTTTTTTACATCGAACATTATACAGTTTCTGCTTTATTAGTATTTGAATGTATATTTATCATTGGCCAGAGTTATGCTCGTTTATATATTTAACATGGATGTTACGATTCAAATGAGTAAAATCACATGTGCGTGACAGCGGCTGTCAGAGTGTTAAGAAACAAAAGGTCTTTCATTAGACCGGTTGTCATAAATTCCACGGTCACACGTTAATAATCATAACGCACTGAATGTTGCTATGAGGTCTTATTATAAGTAGTTGGAACCACTTTTTCTTTCAAAGAACGGACATTATAGATTTTATCTATACACGCAAGGCAATATCTTAAAATTTGACTTACACTACAATGCTTCCACTCCCTCAATTAGTAACGGGTTGAATCACGCTATATCTATGTTTCGCATAAACATGGTAATTTTACTTTAAAATGTAAATTACGTAAGGATATGAAATGAGGTACACAGTCTCATTAACGATAATTTTAACTTTTAGCTGACACAAGGTGACTAATTTTCGAATAAACGATGTTCTACTGTACTTCAGAATCTTGTTTTTGTTAGAGGGCTCGATTGTTTAGCAGTGTTCCGTTTGTAAACTTTTTGGTCCAGAGATGTCAATTGGCGTTAACAGTAAATCAGTAATTTACATATGAACATCAACATTTTTTAAATGTTTATTTTGTCTCTGAAACTTGTAAAACAGTTTTCCCTATTTCAGAAATTTTTTCCCCTTTGTTGAAAGTGCGATCAAACTTTCGGTTTTAACAGGAGGACCTCGGTTTTAACAGAATGTCAATATTTTGTTAATATTTAATTCAGATTGAACTGTTTAAAATACAAAAGGTAGATGTACGATTTACAATGTTTTAAGATCGAACAGAACTGAACAAAGATTACATTGCAATTGAATGAAACTTGTTGATAACCAATATCTCTTCTTTTTCATACAAGGCATATTTGTTACTTACTCATACAAATGTTCTTTCCAACATAAAATAAAATACAAAACACCTTGTACATCGAACTAATTTATTCCACCACTATATTTTCAGTAATATTTAAAAAAATCATTGTTAAAAAATGTTTTGTTAAAAAAGGAAAATTTACAATGAAACAGTAAGTGGCTGCGCACAATGTTTTCAACAATTAAGTTACCACGTTTTGATTGATATTAAATTTCCTTATTACCTTAAGATTTTCGAGGTTCATTTTTTTATAATTTTAAAGTGGTCCGACAGAATTAAATTTTCTTTACAAGAGTGTTACTCGAAAGGGAATTACAACGTAATTTTCCAACGAATCTCTTTCTTTGCAACGACCCTCGAAAGATTTTCCGTCGTTTCCCTTTCTCATCTACCGAGAGTCTCGTCGCTCCAGCTTCGATCGATAAAGTGTTTTTTTAAAGTAATAAACGTTTTTATTACGGTCTGGGCTATAAATTTCCTTCGACATGGCCTCTCATCCGTGCTCTGAAATTTTTTGCTGTAGCATAGTACTCGGACGAGTATCGGTTAAAAGCCTGATCCTTTCAGTTCGTTCCTGGATGAAAAGGGCCTGCTTCCTTCTGTAATAATAACAACATATTATATGAAATGATTTAAAAAAGAATCATTTCCAAATAAAAGAAAAAATTATCCACGACATATGATTATTATAAATTAACGTTCAATGGGTCTCTGAAAAATTTCAGAATTTCATACTTCCCGTTTCCAAAGCCACGAACAATGAAAATTTTCCACGAGAAAACAGAGGAAATCAAATTCATCGAATAGAGTTCAAGGGACGTACAATTTCTCTGAACATTTCAATATATCAAAATTGGGATTAAAACTTTATATTTACAATACCTTAGGAGCACGTAGCACTTGTACAGACGAACAGAAAGTACCTCTTTTTCGGTTCTGAAAGAAGTCACCGTTTCAGTGGAAAAAGTATAGACGATGGACGTTCGTCACGTGCGGAAGACCGTTAAACATATTCAATAACTACAGAACCTGAACGCCCTTAGGCGTTTTCCGCACGGAATGGGACAACACGTGGAGCGTTTTTATATGTCCATAACATCTAACGGGTTTATTTTAGAACCTTTGTTAATTAGACATTTTTGATTCGTATTTATATGCACTATGGGGTTCTAAAATTTGCCCTCCTTTTTGGAACATCCTATATAAGGGTGTCCCATTTTAATCTTTCCACCCGGATATCTTTGAAACTATTGGTGATACCGAAAAACATTTCAGACAAAAGTTGAATGATTTTGAGAGACATAATGTCGTGTTGATAGTTTTTTCTTGGGTACAGACTTAGCAGAGATATGAAGGTCACCTTTATCATTTTAATACCCTAATACTCTTTTATTTAGAACGAAGAGCTGCAATCATTAGTTCATTACAAAAATATACGGTATTATTTTAAAAAAATTGCCTGCATTGAAAGTCACGGGTACTACTTCACAATATTCAAATCGAAACATCTACTAATCAAACAGCTTTCCAGCAGAAACACCCCAATACTTTTTTACGGTGAAGAAATAATTGCATCAATCAGCCTGTTAGAAAAATTGAAGATTCTATTAAAAAGACCATTCTTCGCGTTAAAAAGCACGAGGAGCATTCTACAAAATTAAAATAGAAATATTTCCTAAACTTGTCTGCAATGTTCTTCAATACAACTACTATTTTCATAAATACTCGCGTTCAAAAATTAAAACGTGCACCCTGTGTGTTTTCTACTGCGGCACGTCCAATCGAAAAAACAGCAGAAAATTCTTAGAATTAAAATAAAAACCGTTACCGTCGATAACGATATATTGAATCGATGCAAAAAAGTCTTGAAATTAAAATTAAAATTCTTGCTACGCAGCGCTATCGACAGGTGTATATCGACAGGTCGCGAACCGGAAGAGTATTAGCTCTCCCCGTTACTTGATACCTTCATTAGCGTGTTCTCTCTGCAAAATAAAAACTTGAAAATTTACTCTGTTCTTGTCCGCGAGCCGTCGTATTTAACGATCCGCGCAACAACGCATAATGGTCTGTGTTTCCATTATTTATACAACGTGTCTCTACGTCGTCGGGCTGTAGTGCATTCGAAAATGGAATAACTTTCAAGGAGAATCGGCTCGGTGGAGAGAGAAAATAGATGTTTCAATAAGAAGTAGGGTCAAGAGAGTTCGACTCTTCTAAATTTTTAATCAGGTCGGTCATTGTTCTGTTACGAACCACCTTCACGTGTTGACTGCTACATTGTATCAGCCAGTAGCGAAACAATTTTTAAACTTGTATAAAATCATACAGGGTGACCCATTTAACACGGTGAACGCCGCGTCAGTCACTGATGACTGACACCTCATATTTAATTTAATTAAATAATTATTGATTGTCGCAAAATTCTGAGCAAGATTCATATTGACACAATAATGCAGGAACAAAAGAACCCGATTGAGTACTCAAATCTTGTTTTCCTCACGATTTATATAAAAAATAGTAAATTATATGGCGTCTGATCAGGTACGGCTGTTTTCACTGTGGCGCTCAATTTCGAATATCTTCGAAATTGTTGATGATACTACAAAATGTTTCAAACAAAAGTTAAATGGCTTGAGGGGGCATATTATCTGATGTGAGTACGTTATTTCTATGTGAACGCGTAGAGGACATATGAAGGTCAACTTTCTTTTTTTAAATGGAATCATGTATTTTTTAATGCACTGATCGATGCAGCTCGTCACTCCCTACACAAAAGTACTAAGCCACTTATGGCGAAAAATCATTAGTTTAGAAGACATTTTAATTTTAGTATTGGGAAATGGTATACCATTTCAGTATACGTAACATGCGTCACATTTATTATAATATATCGCGCTCGTATGGATGTTTGTACTAAACCCAGCCTTATACTAAAATTAAAATACCTTCTAAACCAATGATTTTTCGCTATAAGTGGCTTAGCACTTCTGTGTAGGGAATGACGAGCAGCATCGACTAGTGCATTAAAAAAACAAAGTCGATCTTCATATGTCCTCTACGCGTCCACATAGGAAAAACTTACTCACATCGGATAATGTGCTCCCTGAAACCATTTACCTTTTGTCTGAAACGTTTTGTAGTATCATCAACAGTTTCGAAGATATTCAAGTGGGTCGATTTAAATGGGTCACCCTGTATAAATTATACCATTTCTGAAACAATAGCATTAAAATTGATCATAGGTTCTTTTACTGATTCCATTGACACGTTCACTGCCGCAGTGGTCACCGGTGGCCGAGGCGTCGCGACGCATGGAAGTTTATTTAATTAAATAATTATCGATTTTATTACAATTTTAAACAGAATTAATATTGCAATGAGAATACGAGGCCAAGACAGTGCGTTCGAATAGTTACATATTATTTTTCTTCGTGATTCGTGTTCGAAATGGGACATAACAGTATGTCTGACCAGGTACGGGAGTTTTCACTGTGGCAGTGAGTAACATGGGTCAAGAAACAAATATAAATTGAACTGTACAAAATTTGATGTCGGAAAAGTGATGTAAAAAATTGTTTATGACTTGAATGACACTGGTTTCTTGACTCGTGGTTATTAAACATTTTTTAGTGTAATATAAAACCCATTTCAAACATAAAAAACTCAGAAAAAAAAATTTGTAACTACTCAATTGCACAGTCCGGACCTTCTATTTTTATTACAATATTAATTCCATTCATAATGTTAATAAAATTAGTAATTATGCGATTAAATAAAATTCAATGCGTCGGTCATCGGTGACCCCTCACGGCAGTCAACCTGTTAAACATTCTTTACTCAGTTTGTCGAGTAATATTTGTCCTATAATTCAGAGTTTACGGTACGATTTGAGAATCATAAAGAATTTAACTTTTTTGTCACACGAAACCCTCCGGACGCATCAAACTTCGCTGAAGCATTTTTTCTAACATCAACGGGTCAGAAAGTTATTTCAGACAACAGTTTCGAGTGACTCACCCTGTATTTCAAAGGTGATCGCTGCACATGTGTCGAGGGCTCGTCCATTGGCAAACTGTGAACTCGAACGAAGAGTTCACGGGGTCAGTGCGAGCTGCGACGCGTAAGGGAATCATCGATGTACCTGCTGGCACTGCAAAACTGAACTTGACACGGAACAATGTTGTCGCTGATTAAACCGTGACTCTCGTTAGCCTTCCAACCTCGCAATTATCGGAGCACAGATGACGTCGGTGCCATCATTTCCCTCATCTTTTATTTTCTTATCGTTTCGCACACGATATCTTATTGTGAACTGGCCCGTAAAGAAAATGTTTGAACGAAAGATAAACTAAAGAAAGTACAAGTCCAAGAACCACATTCTGAGATGTTTGAAACAATACTGTCACTTTTCGTGTATCATCAACACCATTGATTTTATAGCGCTGTTCCAATTCAAACACGATTGTACAAAATTACTGTTTCAATTTACATCAATGTGTTAAATAAGATAAATTGAGTCGGTGAGTTGAAGAACACTACAAGTCGAAAAACCACATTCTGAGATATTTGAAAAAATAGTGTCACTTTTCGAGTATCATCAACACCATTGATTTTATAGTGCTGTTCCAATTCAAACACGATTGTACAAAATTACTGTTTCAATTTACATCAGTGCGTTAAATACGTTAATCGATTTAAAACAAAAAATAATACATACGTTTCTACTATTTGTAACCATTTCATTCTTTGACTGCGGCTGCTCGGAAACAAGGCGAACGCTGCGTGCGGCCCAGCCGCAGTAGCACGGAGTGAACCATTGCACTGAACGCCCATGGGCGTCGGCAGCATACGGTGACCGACTTTGTCAAGCGTGTACATCCGCGTTTCGCAGTCGAAGGGTTAAAATACTCTTTTTAGTCTGATTGCAATGTCTAAATATTACAAGCAATCGAATACTTACTATAATAAGTACAGTATATTTCAGTTACAGTGTGCATTTCAATTTGAAATCTTCAAATATACCAAAATTTGTAATTCATTTGTTCTGTTCTGAAACTATAAAAAAGAATGTACATCGTGTGCTAGAATTTTCTGTAGTAGTTTTACATAACTATCTACTTAGTTATGTACGTGGTTTTACGTACATGAGATACACAGATTTTAATAAGGTACCCCGACGTAATAATTCGTTCAAACACATAAATTCATCGCATACAATGAACATGTTGGTTCGGGCCAGTACGGTGGCCCGTAGCGCACGGCGCACGATGTTCTCGGAACCCCTGCACGGGTTCGTACAGTTCATCGGAGTAAAGGAACCAAATTAAACCGTTGTTAATAGCCAGCATCGTTTTGTTTGCAGGGAAATTACGCGAAATTCCTGAAAAATGTGCACGCAGAACAGGCGGCGAAGTTGCAGTCGAAAAATCAGCACGAGTGCGACCTTCTGGAGGATATACGGTGAGTCTCGAACTTATGTAAAGGAGGATTAGACGAAAGCTCTTTAAACGTCTTAAGCTGCACCCCCTCGTGTCAGCGATTCCAGTTTCTTCGTCGCCACACTTTTACTTTCGGCCACGGTCTCGATAATATTTATTCAAAAAAAGAAAAGAAAGCAACCATAACCAAGACGCAAGTTTCTGCTATCGCTTTCGAAACCCTTAGACATTAATTTTTTACCTTCTACTTTTTTTATCGTACGATTTTGCCACTAAAACAGCCGAGCAAATGAATGTTTCAGCAACTTTACCATAAAGAAGTCAGCGATTGAAAAATCCTACTCCGAGGTTAGTCTAATGTTTTATTCAATATTTTAAGCACTCGTAAAGATCGATTGCAAACTGATCATTTGATTTTACTTTAGGCGCTGCTGAAAATATCGTCCGCTTATTTGAATAAAAAAATACCGAATATTCCAGACCTCAAGGTCGACGGCGCGGAAGAAAAATGGTAATGCTATTGCAGAGACATTGAGATTAGGCACCTCAAGGTCACCCCCCTCTCTTGACTTTGTTAAACGCTGTTCATTTCGCGTCCTACAGTACGGTGTCCCTTATTTTTCAATTTTATGTAAAGCGATGGTTCTCAATGCGTGTTCTGCAAACCTGGGGTTCTCCGAAAAAATGGGATTCCACAATAAAATTAATTTCTTAGCTCTAATCAATAGTTTAAAGCATGCATTAATCTGTTTTTTGTTATACTTCCAATATATTATTTTAGATTTTTTGATTCACTGTTTTATTTATGATCAGTAAATATTGTCAGGGTTCCGAAATTCTTGATCAGGGTGAAAAGGGTTCCACGACTAAGATAAGTTGGGAACCGCTGATGTAAAGTTTGTTCCAAGTAGACGATAAGTGACCTTGAAATGCTTTATATACAGCACCCGTACTGTAATAAGTAATTCTATTATGAATTTTGTTCTTTTCTCGTAATGAGACACATTTTGGAAAGGTTTCCTGATCGAACGCTAATTTCAGGAACATGTGGAACGTCTGGAGAACAGTGCTGGAGGAGAACGAAAAATTAGCCAGGGCACGGCTGGCAGCGGTGGAGGTTTTTCAGCAACAAATCGCTGACGATGCTAAGAGTTTAAAGATGCACAAACTTCAAATTTCTAAGAAGGTTCTACAATCTTTTAAAAAATATACAATCATCTAACTGTGAAGTATAGTAGAATCACGGAGTACTGGCCATTCAAGGTCACTTCTTTAATCATAAATTTTAATAATTACCAGACCGATAATTCTTCGTATGTTTGTTAATGTAATAGTTTTGAGAAATGGGATGCTAGCAAACATAAATTTAAGCTATCAAATAACGTGGCTGAGAAACTATTCAGTGACCTTGAACGGCTAACATTTCTTGCATCCGCTATAGTGAACCAGTCTGATCTCTGCATATTAAAGTATTAGCCACTGAACAAATATTGATTATCGTACCAGAAGGAACGATCATCCAATTACTCTCAGCAGTATAATAAATAAATTCTGCTATTGTTCTTCTTTCAGGCAATCGACCAATTAATGATAGTACAAAAAGAGTTGCAAATGTGCGTGCAGGACGTAGACAAAACCAAGAAATTGTACTTCGACGAAGAACACAGCGCCCATGACGTGCGCGACAAAGCGAAAGACATCGAAGAAAAGTATACAGGCTCACTAAATTTATACCAGTGATGGTCACCGGAGCTGCGGCCTTCCCCCACTCTATGTGCATTCCCCCCGTTTCAGTCCCCTCCTCGTTCCCCATTGGTCCATCGTCGTCCCAGATCACAGCATACATGAGGGGAATAGACCTAGAGTGGAGGAAGGCCGCAGCTCCGGTGGCCATCACTGATTTAGACAAACGAACTTCTCCTTGCAATCTAATCACGTGAAATCTTGTATTGCTCGTTTCCAGGCTAAAGAAAAAGAAGGGATCCTTCTTTCAGTCAATAACGTCGTTGCAAAAAAATAGCGCAAAGGTACATTAGGGTGTAAAATAATAAAGATCTGCAATAACGTAGGTATTTACAGAGGCTCACAAAAGTATTCAATTAAAAGATATTCAAATCTCTGTATTGTTCGCATTAACTTTGAAAAGTATGCATCAATAGAGTTTGCAAAGTACTTTTTGAAAACATGAACGGCATAAACTACCAGAAAAATGTAAGATCTAAACAATGAAAATATATTTATTGTTTTAGCAGTTCAGTTCCAGTAACAAAACATTCTTTATATTATTGAATGCTCTTTAAAATTTCCACGTACTGTCCTAAAGTTTGTGTGTTACTCTTAGAATGAAAGGATGTTAGAAATAATATTCTAACTCTATTGCTTTTAGGATACTCTTGTGATCCATATTATGTGATAAGAATGTTTTCATTGAAATTTGATGTATTTAGGTGAGTTCCAAACGCGATGCTCTGGAAGAGAAATCGACCGGTGCACGGAATGATTATATATTGAGCCTCGCCGCTGCCAATGCCCATCAAAATAGATATTTTGTAGTCGATTTACAAAACACCATGCAAGTACGTTCAATCATCGTCGCCGTTCATTCCTCTTCAGGTCTCTTGAGAAACGTTAAAAATGACTTTTGTTTTCTGTGAAACAGTATTTAGAACACGGTGTTTATGATAAAGTAGCGGAATATTTAACATTAATGGGTCGCACCGAACTTTTGACCTGCTTGGCAATGCAAAACAGTTTCGGCAAAATTCGCGACCAAGCGCAACAAGTGAGTAATCAAAAAAAAAAACAACCGTCTGGAAACTGTGTGCCAGAGTTTGCAAACAAAACGAATTTGTTGGAGGTAAACAACAGAGTTTCAAAACACTGTTTTTCTACAGCTCACTAGGGAGTACAATATACAATGCTGCTGTTTGTATTATCCTGTTCTGAAGCAACATATACAGTACGACTTCGAGCCTTGCGACAACGATCCCGTTGATAGGTTCGTAGATGAGCCATCAAAATCATAACGAATCATAAGATTATTAAGAGCCACCCCTAATCATTTCAACCCTTTTCTCTAAACCTAATAAATGGAACTTCAGTCTTGACTTCACAGTCGGATGAGGTGGTAGTTGAAGAAATGAATTTGTTGCAGGATAACGCCTGACCATGCAGCTGCAGCCAATCTAGGAAAAGAAGCTCGTCGCTGGTCGACGAGAATAGCCCGTGAAATAAGTAGCACCAGAGAAAATAATAGGAAGTTGCAGGTTCTTATACAACTGAAAGAGTCTGGACAAAAGGTTAATGCTCAAACCTCTGATAATATCAAGCGTTCCTTCTTCGCAACCATGGTGCTTCTGGTGATATTCAGTTCTGATTATCCTTCCAGACTGATCCAAACGATCCGCAAGGTCCAGATTTAGACACGAAAATCGATGAACTGAAACACGCGATACGACGCGCAGAGGTAAGCTTTCTGGTGACACGTGAATCACGTCAGTTCACTTCCTTACATGTTTACTTGTTCATTAGACAGCAAAGATGAAGGCAGAAGCAAGAATAGAATGCCTTCGAATCGGTGGAGGTTTGTTCAATAAGTTTTGCTTTTTAGTCAGTTCGAGTAACTGTGGTAAACGGAATTACAGCTTCCAGAACCAACTGTATCATGTTTTACTTGTTGTTTCTCTAGTGAACGTCGACGAATGGCTCCAGGAGGCTGAGACTCTCAGCGTTCAGGATATGCCACGTTCAGCTAGCTCTCTCTCGGTCAGAACTGATGCATCTGGAACAGCGGTAATGTCACGTTAATCCGCTTCTTTTATAAAAACGTTTGACACGTATGATTTTCATCATACAGGAACATCCGTCCTCGGATTCATTCTACGACAGCGACGGAGACGGCGGAAGCGACCTGACGACCGTCGAGCGACCCGGAAGTGGACGAAATGCTCCTCAGCAGGAAGAGGAAACCACAGAGGAGAGACAGAGGCACGATAGTGAAGAAGTAGACGGTGTGTGCACATCAGCTTTACAAATTCAATTGCATATTCATTGATAGAATCAATGATAGCACAGACCTGCCAATGATACCGGTAGAATGAAAAAGCTGTGTTTGTCCGGTAGCTTTGTTAGAGCAGGAGAAGCAGCGAATAGAGGAGCTAACTGTCGGTTGGGATGATCCAACTTCTGTGGACTGGGAGAACGAGGAGAAGGATGAACAAATGGAACCTCCTGAAACGTCAGATATGTCCTCATCGCAGCCGATATACAAATGCACTGCGCTCTATTCCTATACGGTACGAATACGTGTTAATTATTAATTAAGTGTTACGTGCAGATCCAAATTCATTAGGAGAATACTTGATCTTGTTACATACTGACCCAAATTCTTCACGAAGATATTGGAAAACTTGGAGTCAGCAAAACAATATCTTGTCGTTTTTCTATTATAAGGACAGACTTTCACTTGGCCAGTCAAGGACATCATTTGTTCAACTTCACACAATAAGACAGTACATAGAAAGATTACATTCTATCTTAACTAAACCCATGTAAAATATTTTTCTTTCTGTTTTTGTCTACCTTATCTACTGTTCTCTCATTCTTGGCGAATTAGACGTAGACTAGTAGCCTGTGAAAGCGGAAAAGGATAGTGATAAGCGTCATAGAAGGATCTTTAGAAAACAGGGCCACCACATTGAGAGTTTTGAGGTTTTCACAGCCTGGTTTGTTACAGTTAATACTGTTTGAGGCTTCTGGATGTAAGCTGTGTCCAGAAGGAAAGTATTCCCAACGTTTCACCAGCATTGCAGCTAACTTCATCAGGGTTGTGAAGATGTTACTGATAATCGGTTGTTAATTGATCAGCTGATCCAGGCGAGCTGATTCATAATTTTTCATGCACCGAAAGAAATGGAATGATAGTAAAGTTACATTTAAGTAAATTTGTTCAGTGACCTTGAACGGCCAATATTGTTTGTCCCTGCTACAATGTGTGAAGCTGGAGGGTGACCCTGACTGGCCAAGTGAAGACATATCTACAGTCGTTATTGTTTCCTCACAATTAAAGGTTGCCATTCCAAAAATAGCCACGCTGCAGCCCTATGTAACATAAGTAACAAACTGGTATTTTGCTCCTCGGTTTTAAGTGGATCATTACACTTTAAACAAAAGCTGTATACGTTCTCGTTGCTTTCATTACAGGCACAAAATCCGGACGAACTGTCGATCGTTGAAAGCGAACAATTGGAAGTCGTCGGCGAAGGAGACGGCGATGGTTGGCTTCGAGCTCGAAATTACCGTGGAGAAGAGGGTTTCGTTCCTCAAAATTATCTCGATGTGGAAAGGGAGCCTGATACCTCATCCGGCCTCACTTCTCAGGGACCAGCACTCGTTCAGCAAATATCCTTCTCCTCGGTAGATTACACCATCGACGATCACGACGCGGTTGATCCCGATGCTAATTTGCAACCCGCTGTTTCCGAAACTGTTGTACAAAATCATATAGGAGGTGAATTTGTCGTTTTCAGTATACTTTGGTGCTTTGAAATATTACAGACTACCATTTGGAAGTTTCTAGTCACATTCTAAGGCTTTATTCATGTCTTCCAGAAGTAGTGAACATTCTGAAAATCACTTTTCAGAAATAGAGCAGTACTGCATCGCTCTGTATGACTACGACGCGACTTGTGACGAAGAATTAAGCTTCCTCGAGGGTGACGTGCTGAAGGTCCTCAGGAAAGAACCCCATGATGTCGACGATGGATGGTGGGAGGGAGAATTACGCGGACAACGAGGATTATTCCCCTCTTTGATCGTTGAACCGTGTGCCCCTGATGGTTCGCCTCTGACCCCGCAGGTTACATTTCAATTAATAAATACGTGCGAATGTTTAATCAAGAGAGTGACTTTCAGTTTTTAATTCTAGACGATTGCCGTTCTTATTTACGTATTGCTTATGATTATCTTGTCTGTTTTTATTTTTTGTATTAGGATAACGTTACGCCACCCAGCTCTGCACCACCGGTGTTCACACCGCCAGAGGTTCCTGAATTCTTACTGGAAGATGAGTTAACACAAAGTTTGATGAAAGGTAATATTTCTCAGTAAGAGGTTTCAACTTAAAACAAAGACACAGAAAAATATGTCATTGCTGTATTCAATTCAGAAGCGCAGAATGAAAGCCCATCGAACACAGAACAATCGCAGCAGGAAGGTTTCATGATAAATCTCTCGAGAGACCAAAGGAGTCAGTACGGTTCGCAGTTTGAAATGGGCGAACCTGATGGGCCTGGTATAGTAGGTAAGCGATAGGACAGCCAACCATCAACGTTGAAATTATGATTTCTATCTTCTTTAATCCATATGAATCTCTTCAAATATGCTGCTTAGTCGTAGAAGTGTCGGATGAGTCAGGAGCCAAGGTAAACGAAGTTCTAAATAATCGTGAATATTAGTCAACAATTCTAGATAGATTTAAATTAAAACTCAGAAATTCTAAACAGTTTTTAACAGGTCTAAACAGCTCAAAATAATACAGACATCTAAAAACAGAATTTTTGCAGGGTCTAATGATTGAATTCTACTTCCAGCCGGATGAAGAGAAGACCAAACATCCTCAGTCCTTAACTGACGACGAATCTAAGGATGATTTCGGGCTTGGAGTGGCACAGATAGTGATCACGGCCGCAACGCCTATGGAGGAGGTCGAACACCCGTTCCCAGGAATGGAGGAAGCTGGTGAGGACACGGTAAAGTCCAACGAGAGCTCAGAGGGAGACCCTCCTTCGAGTACCACCACGGATATGAACGAGAGCGACTGCAAAGAAGCTACAGTGATTATGGACGAAAGAGAGGAACAGGAAACTACCGAAGTACCCGAAGACATAGAAGAGAAGTCGACTGTTGACGATTTACCGACTGATTCGGCCCCGTTTCCGGTCAGCAGCAGTTCCGGTAGTGAAGCTGAGTCAACCTCTGGACCTAGCACCGCCGATAATTCTCAATCTATACCTTCTCGAGGTACGGTAGTTGAGGTAGAGGAAGAGGAAACGGAGGACATCGAGATCGTCCGTGAAAAGATGATCGTTGGCGGAAGGGCAAGTATTCCTGATGAATTACAGCCTGACCAGCTGGAGAAGTTGCAAAATCTGAAAGAATCGAATGCCTAGGATTGACTAGACCTCGGAGATCCCGATTATCCTGCCTTAACGAGTAAACTGGCTCTTCCAAAGAATCATCAAAATAAGTTTCAGCATCTGCTGGAATTCTGGAAGTCTCCGGAGGTTGTTGGGAAGAAAGACTAAAATAGAAAGAAAAAGAATAAAGACGAACGATGAATTTTTATGTTAATACCAAAAAATGTACACAACTTTTTTGCTAGGCGATAAAGAAAACAAAAAACCTCTAGTGAACTATAAAGAGAATCGGCTGTTGCGACTTTTGCAACGACCATTTACAACACACGTTTAATGTACAGTCACACGTAAGGTAATAAAGAGAATTGTCGATACCTAAACGATAGACGAAAACCACTTTTAGTTGTTCGATCTGGTGTACGTTACAAAAGAATTATATGATATGCCGTTGCATGGATAAACAAGAACCGTTAGCGTTTTTTATTCATCTTTCGTACAATCTTCGTGTCTCTCCTCCGTTTCTTTCGTACAAATTTTCTATTACAAAAATATGAATCCTCTGTCCATGCGATCTGGCCGATTCAAGGCATCATCCTCAGAGCACCGTCTAGCCTGATCACCTCTCCGTTCAGCATAGTATTTTCGACGATCTGTTGAGCCAGCTTAGCGTACTCATCCGGATCTCCCAGTCTAGACGGGAACGGTACCGTCTTCATCAAGAACGCGCGTATTTTGTCGGGTAAACTACGCAACATAGGCGTGTCGAACAGTCCAGGTGCTATAGTGACCACGCGAATACCATTCCTGCTCAGATCGCGAGCTATGGGCAGAGTCATGGCAGCCACTGCACCTTTACTAGCAGAGTATGCAGCCTGACCGATTTGGCCGTCGAAGGCAGCCACGCTAGCCGTGTTGATCACCACTCCGCGTTGTCCATCCTTGTCAGGCGTATTATTGCCCATCAAGCCCACGCTCAGTCTGATCGCGTTGAACGTTCCAATAGTGTTCGTCTGAATTATCCTCTGGAAGTCCTCCAAACTGTGAGGCGTGCTCTTGTTGAAGTTGTACGTCTTAAAAGCGCACGCCACGCCTGCCGCGTTCACGAGGATGTCCAGTTTATCGAACTTCTGCTTCGTCAAGTTCAATGCAGACATCATATCTTCCTCCGATACCACCTGTGCAACAGCATGCGTACCATGGATGAAACGTGTTACGATTACCCATTCAATGTCAATTCGTAATGGTTACTAATGATATTAGTAGTAGTATACACTAGCGTTCATAGTTATTCAAATGATAGCAAATTCCAGCTGAGTAGCCAGACTGTGTGTTAACTAGTTTATTTCTAAATGAAGATATCTGTTGACGTTTTGCTGTTGTGGAAGTACAGAAATAAAAACAAATTTATTTACAGCTCTGAGATTATTAATTCGAGCACATGTATCGATTCTTATCATTATAGACCCTTATTTAGTATCTATCATTTGTAAAAAAACATTAGCTCCTATTGTTTCCACTTATATGTTTCGAAGAGAGTAATCTTATTTAGCAATAGAAATGGATACATATTCTTTGCATCTAGGGCATTGTTAGTATTTATTTTTATAAGAAGTATAGAGTTGTTTGAATAATTATGAACGATACTGTACACATAGTATGTTAAGACCAATGACGATAACAATACTGATACTGCTATTAAGGTTGATAATTCTATAATAAATACTCCATAATGTACTGAAACTTTGTTTAATACTTCTTCAAGTATTGAATTATTAGTACATGTTTGTTTCTTTGTACATTATCCGCTATTATTGATATTTACTACTACTAGTATTGATTTGATTGCACTTACATCCACCGGTGCAAACGCAACGGAAGTCCCCATCTGTTCTGCGATCTCCTGTCCTTTAGAAGTAGGTAAATCAGCGATCACAGCCTTGGCACCTTGATTCACAAACCTTTGTACGGTTGCAAGCCCCAAACCAGAGGCACCGCCAGTTACAATAGCTACCATTCCCTGAAATTTGTGTGGATTGTACCCTTTGATTCAATGTTTTCCTTTATTGTAGTATATTGAATATTTATTAATAAACTTTAACTGTTAAATATTTATTGATAAACTTTTGCATGAGGAAAACTTCTAACTTTTTTAAAGAATTTTTTCAGCTGCTCTTAAGAGATATACAACATGCTAAAAAAGATTGGAACAAATTCCAGAGATAACTGTTTGTTGGAACAAAATCTTAATAAACATGTTTTTCTTTCGTATACATGTTTTCTTTACTGAATCTCTTATGCATTACATGTTGTATATAAGATCACAATTTTAAAATTTTCGTATCAAACATTCATTAATGATTCTTATACAAAAATATCTCATAAATTCAAATTAAAATAATTTTTACAATTCAATTCGATGTTTATTAAGATTTTTTATTTCTTTTGATAAAGAACATATTCTTTTAAATTGTTAACTCTAACTTTTTATATTTCTCCATCTTCTAAATTATAACATTACAACAAAAAAAGTAAATTTTATAGATAAAAGCAACTGAAAAAATTTCTGAAAATTACTGTGAAATTATGGTCTGTGTTACTAACAAGATTTATATTTCAGCTTTCATAATTATTACAAAATGATGTAAAAATTGATGATTATGAAGATCATTCATTGGAACAATAAGTTTCTTTCTTGACATAAGACCTTATGTTATTTGTATTACATAACATTAATGATAATGATAAGAATATCAACAAAACTGATTAAAAAGTATTACCATAATGGTTTATGTTATTGCTATGATAACAATACTAGTAGGAAAAGCAGTTCTTTACACATATTTAAATAATATTACTTCTAATACATAAATGACTTGTGCTTTTCAGTTTTAATAACAATATCAACAATTTCTGAACAACTACAGTCATTTTATAAAAGTTGAGATTATTCGGTTTTCAGACTTAAGAAATTTGTCAGAAACATTTGAATGAACATTAATGAAGTTCCAACATTCAAGATGACTGAGAAACAAAAATTCAAATCATTAATTTCATTCATCTATAAGTCTTATATGAATTTACAAATAAATTTTCCACAAATCAAGACTATGTTTCTAATGAACACCTTCTACATAACTTTAACATGTTCACTGTCTGCAGATCTATAAGTGATACAGAACAATTTTCACACATCTAGACTGATTGTACATATTAACTAATATATGCAACCCTATGTAAAGTAACATAACTATATATAGGGAGTGTCTAAAAAATTAATCTTTTTAAGGATGGTTCAAAGAATGAAACTAAATAAAAAATGTTATATCAATATATTGTATTAAACTCATATTTAACTAGATAAATGTTGTCAAAGAACCTTAAAAAAACATAATGTTCAGCATTAGTAACTTTATTTAAATCTTGGTATTATTTCATGAATGTCACAGATATGACCGTTCATTCTTATATTTCAATAGCACACTTCATCATGGTATTTTTATTTTTAATACGCAAAAATGCAATCAACTTACAAGAATATATTTATCAATCAAAAACAATATGGAAGATCACAACAGCTGCAAGTAACGTTCATATTCCAAATCTTTTTTTTTTTTCATTTTACTTCCTTTGCCATCTCCCATAAGGATATCACTTTTTTTCCAAGACATCCTGCGCATACTTATGTTATTTTATGTAAATTTGCATATGGCATTTACATGAAGGTCACTCAATAATTAAAGACACGAATGGCTATTATTTTAATACACTTTATTGAATGAATCTAATCATTTACCTATTTTTCAACATAACTCCCTGCTACAATTATAAACTTGTCCCATCAATCTTATACTTTTTTTTATGTCAGCAACAAAAACTAAAATAAATAAACTGAAAAATTTTATAGTTTTGAAAGTAATTTAATTCTTAATTAGATATTTTTTGAACAGCCGTTTGTCTTTTTACTTATTGAATGACTACTGTATATCTAGAATTGGTCAGGATTTTCTGTAAAAATTGTTCTATTCCATATATGGATCAAGACACAGTGAACACATTGACGTAACAAAGTTTATGCAATATTCATTTTTACAGGTCAAAGTACAGCGCAAGCATTAGACAAAACATCTGCTTTAGAGTACAGTGAGCAGATAAAAGGTCAGAATATCGACAACAGTGTAGCTAATAGTGGAATAACCTAATAAGCCGGCAGAAGAAGAAAACAGAGAACACCGTTATCATAAGGAGTTCATTCGTTCACACGACAGAAACTGTGCTTTGTTGTACCCGAAGAAACAGAAATAAGCTGGTAAAAATACAAGCGAAATAACGGAATATCGTGCATCATATGTGTAACAGGCCAATGGAAAAGTACTTCGCAAAAAAAACACTGTACTCGTACTGTGTTCGTTGGCTCATTTTACACGACAGAAATTTCGCTCTGTCAAAAGAAGAAAAGAAGAAAAGAGGATAGAGCTTACCTTGAGCATTTTGAAGGGTTTACAAATAACGGGCAATGGACAAAAGACGTTATTGGAAGACCAGGAGATGATTACGGAACAACCGGTGCCTCGCGAGTGATAGGATTCGCGAAACGGCACGAGTGTCTAGAGAGTGACCTTATCGACGCAGAACTTTGGACCATGTGGGCGTTCCTTACTGTTGGAATTCACAACGAATCGAAGAGGAACAGAGAATTCGCGCTGGAGGAAGAATGAGACAGAAAAGTTCACGAATCGAGATTTTATTTTATTTTTTTTGCAATGAAACCCATGATGACGCTTTTACAATTAAACCCGGTGTCAAGGCCATCTAATCACAGATCAAAAAGAGACAATGTGATTTACATTATGACAGTGAAAGGAAATTAGTCGAAGGTAAAACAGGCATGCGCTACCGACCATAATTATTCGAACGATACCAAGTGTATGTCCAATTCAGGCGCAAATGTATACGCGACATTCGTTTAAAATAATACTGTTCAACACATATTTAGAGTTGTAATATTCGATACACGTCTCGTATAGATTTTTGAGTGATGGAAGCAAACGGTTTGCAGAGTCTTATTCAACGTATAAAAATCTATGTATAAGAAACGCGTATGGAATGTTTTAAGTTGAAAAAAAGGAGATAAAATTTGTTGAACAGTATAATCGTAAAAGATTTTACTTGACAAGCAACATTGAATGTGTTATTATGTTATTATTTAAAAGCTAAGATCATAGTAACAAATTGTTTGTAATAATAAACTCATTTAACAGTAACTATAATGATGATTTTTCTTGATGGCCCAAAACGTTCGAATACTTACGAACGGTACTGTAAATAACTCATACATAAGGGACAGAAATGTGAAATAAGTGTCTGATCGAAAATATATGTGTAAAAAAGAATTATAAACAGAAACATGGGCCAATGATGTAAGAAGTCCACGCCCATGAGATCAAATAATAATAATAATAAGACGATTACGTGTTATCGAAACTGGGTCGCTTTACGCTCGAAGTTGACGCGTATCTTTGCTATCTCATTGAGCAGACATTCAATTATCATTCGATAATAAGTTACAAAATGATTTTTTTTATGTATTTGCATAGTGAAAGCGTAAAATTCAATAAATGTGTACATTTGATTAGCGTTTTAGGAAACGTAGAAAATAAAAATGAACGTGTTTACTTTACCTATAGTAAAAACAAGTTATATCTGCTATTCAAGGCTATTTAGTAATTTCCCTGTCATCTCATTCGATTATGTAAATTTATCATTGACATCACTTCATTTTTCGGAACTATTTAGGAGAGTTGTCACATTGCAAACACGTGAAAAATTAACAACGTGGTGATTGTATCCGCTGTAATTTACGATCGAACAAGTGACCTTGAATGGTCAATACTTCGTGCATCTACTATAGTAAATATGTACACTTGCTATAGTAGTAGAACTTGATTAAGAAATAATTTGTTGATTGGACTCTGTACAATTTGATATTTTTTAATGTAATTGAAATAAAGGAACACAAGTATAAGACGAAAATTAATAATTGCTGCAGTTGAAGCTGAAATTGCAACAATAATAATAATAAGTTGGGTTAGGTGCTGGAATTCTTAACAACGGATCGAAGAAGGACGAACAGACAGAGAAAGTTTACGAATTGAGATCTTCTTTCTTTTACTTTGCAGTAAGCAAAACTATGTTTTGTTCATAGTTAGTAAAACTATGATGGTGTCGTATCACTTTCTCGTATCACTTTGTCTCAAGATCATCCGATCAAAGATCAAGAAAAGACACTATACGTTATGTGTGTTACGTTTATTCTTTTTATTGGAATGTTCCAATTCTCGTCGACACTTCAAAGGATGCCATCCTTAGGATGGCCTTTCAAGAAGCTTTTCCTTGTTTCGCCCAACGAACTGTAAATCTTTTTCCTTTTCCTTTCTTCTATGCAACCCAACATCGACTGTTACAATTATTTAGCCGGGGACCTGCAGTTTTAGGAGTCCAAATCACGGAGGGACTGAAAATGTTCATCCATCTTAACGCTGACCGTGGCCATTGCAACTGAATTTAGTCGATCGAGAGAGACAGTACTTTTTTTCAAATTTGTTTATTGCAAAATTCTTTTTCATACTAACATTCTGAGAAAAATATTGCTACACTTACTGGCCTGCGCACAGGCTTCTCTAAGTTATATTTCTTAATTTGTACTATTATAATAAATCTACACAAACTTTCTTTTATTTTATCGCATCACATTCGCGTGTGCAAACTCGGTCTTTCTTTTCCATTAGGAAAGGAACTTTAATAGATACCAAAAAAACCTGTTGTACGGCGAAAACCGGTGTTTCCTATACGTAGCAACGCTGTTCACGAGGCATTATGTGATTTGAATGTTATTAAAACTGGGTCGTTTTAAGTCTAGTTTACAATGGTAGAGTAAAGGGGGATGACGGGAACATCGAACCGGTAAGTTGTCGAACTGAAATATAAAATTAAAAAAATACGAAACCAAAAGAATAAAGAACGTCAAAGATAGGACATAGAAAAGCTAAGAAAAACAGGAACAAACTATAGGGGACAAGAAACATGGTGGATCAGGAAACAATGAAAAGACCGCTCTGCAAACGTGAAAGAAACCGGAAATGACGGAAAAGAAACAAATCTAACAGAGGAAAAGGAAACATGAATATATAAAAACAGAATTAAAAAATAAGAAAGAGAAATTGCAGCAACGAAGAAATAATTATATAAAAAAATTAACATAAGGACAGTTTTAGAAAAAATGGACTATAACAGTAAGTAAAACGGAAGTGAGAAGGATGGAAGATATTTGAAAGCATAGAAATTATATATACAGGGTGTACCAGTAATCGTATTACAGCCGAGAAGGAGGTGATTCCTCGTACAAAAATAAATCGAAATTACAGAATAAAGTTTTTGGGTACGATGATTCGCTTCTGTGAAAATCGACTTTGAATATTGTCGAGTACGTGCGCATTCAATTAACAATAATTTGAATTTTCATATTATATTAAGTCCGTGTATGATATTTATGACTCTTAAATAGTAATGATTTTAATTATTTTTAGCATAAATTACCGCTTTAATGCAGGCATGCCTGAAGAATGTTTGCACATGGTTTTCTAAAAAACGAAACCTTATGTGAACAAATTCTGTAGTATATTTAAAACGTATTTTTTAGTGCCATGACTACTGGGACACCTTGTATTAAAGGAAAAGGAAGTCGATCGCAGCGCCACCGGCAAGTACGTTGGGACGCCGACGAACAAAATGCGCAGTTGAATTTCAAAAACGTTGGGGAACAGTCGAAGAAAGCAACTGAGAAGAGAATACAGAAATAAGACGGAATAGATGGAAGAGTTTAACAAAAGTAAGGAGAAAATAACCGTAGAAACACAATGAAGCCCCAAAAAAGATAGCTTGAATCGAATATCACAAGAAACAGTCAAAAGGTAAGAGAGTTTTATAATAATGGTTGCAATGACGTGGTAGGCAAAATATAAGAAATGTACGAACAAGGCAGAAATAGTGGAGAATATATGATAATGATAGTGCAGGAAAAGATCAAATAAACAAAAAGAAGAGCGATTTAAAAAAAATTCATACATTTCTACTTACAGGTGAAAGATTCGAAGCGATCAGCATGGTTGGCTTCAACACAGCAAAAATTATGTGCAGAAACAGAAAAGGAGAGAATAGGACATTCAAAATTAGTATAAAGCATGTATACTTCATAGATAAAGGTTTAGGAATGGCGTGGTCCATGAATGAGACTGATCAGTACAAGAACTGAAAGAACATTTAGCACTAAATCAAGGTGTTCTCACCTTGGAGAGGCTGAAAAAAGAAAGTTAAGGGATGAAAAAGTAAGTAAAATGTAAGGAGACTCACTATCTACCAAAATTATTTATTGAATATGGTCATGTCTGGTTCAAGGTTGAGCCCTTCATAGGGACAAAAAAATTTTTTTTCTAAGAAAAAATTTTTTATTTGCAAAGGAATTCCATGGGCAGTGCAATGAAACTGCAAACTGTTATGGAAACCATATAAGTGTGGCAAGAGAACATCGCATCTTTCAGAGGGAGGTAGCCATAAACAAGATAATAGAAATTATACCAGATAGAAAATACACAATAAATATATTATTCTTTGGCTTTGGTGGCCAAAGAAGCTGTAAGAAGAGCAGACCCCAGCAAGGTTTATGCGGGCCAGAAACAAGAAGAAGAAGAAGAATAATAGAACTAAGAAGAAAGAATAAAATAAAGACAAATTGAAAAGTACAAAATGAAGTCTTCAAAGAATTAACAAGGGGATGCAGAGAGACAGGTTACATATTCATTCTTTTTCTTTGGCGTGTTAAAATTTTGCATTTGGTCTAAAAGATAGCATTTCAAAACACATTCTTATTATTTCCAACAATCTATAATCTTATATTTAAAATTAGGCTTTCTTTTGACTTACAATTACAGTAGATTTCCATGTAACCCAGCTTCATGTAACACTGATTCGTATAGTATGGCTGAAAAATTGTGCCAGTATTCATATAACATGGTACATACGTTTACATTTTCACGGTGCAGAAATTTTTTCACAATTGATGGTAATTGTTTTATAGTGTACATATTGTCAGTTCAGCTGTGTTCAAAGTCAAATGTCAAATATATTTTAAAAAAATATTAATGCGTATAGGACTATTGCAGTCAATAATAACACAAAAGAAATTATATTTCACTGTTACATCTTTAATATTCTTTTTACCGTTTGTTTATAATGAACAGTTACACATTTTATAAATATGCATTTCCATATGCATACATAATCTACCTTTGTATAACTTATATGACTTATATAACACAGAATGGGCTGTGGTACACAGGTGTCTACTGGTTACTTTATATTACTTTTTATTACAAAAATATATTTTGATTTCTTTAACCGTTTGGGTCTGTCATGTTCATTCATTCTATGTCGGAAAGTATCGCCGCATTGGGCTATGATGTGCAGTTGACAATGCATTCAGATTCTACCACAGGATGTCATCAGTAAACTGTGGATATCTGTACAATCATAACATGTCAAAATATGCAGAACGTATGGAAAATATAAGCAATCTTTCGCAGTGAAACAGATATACGTGAAAAATACATGAGTGTGTGTCACTTGGAAAATCAAAACGAAACATGAAAAAGCTGTTAATAACTTAATTGACAATTGTTTTATGGCCCGATTCTGAATGCGGTGGCCACTCAGTCGAGCATACATAAAATATGTGAGAAATATGCATACAATATGAAAAAATATGCTCTGTGCAAAACATGGGACATCTAATGACGAAAGAAATCTCTGTCTAGGTTCCAATTGTTTACCCATTTTCTATACAGATATGTATTTGCATAAACATCCACAGTCTAGTCATCAGCATTGTTGTTTCTGGTAATACATATACAACTATATACCTCTGTATTGGTCATGTAAATACTTTAACTCTTTGACTGCCATCAGTGCCTATAGGTGTTTGACAAAGCCGTTCACAGTGTACTGCCGACGCCTATAGGCGTTCAGTGCAATGGCTCATTATGCATTATTGCAGCTCGGCCGCACGCAACACACGCTCTGTTTGCAAACAGCCTGCAGTCGAAGGGTTAATGGTAATTATAAATTGTAAAACTCAAGTATTTTCATAAACTCCTAACTGCAGCACTGCTCAATGTAACCTAGTCAATAGAACTGCAAAAAGTGCCATAAACAGAAAAACAGCGTGATCGCGCCGCTTGATACTTTTCAACAGAATTTCCTTGATGACTCGAACGGATTCATTGCGTCATTTGACTGCACTCAAACGGTTCATTTCTATGATTAATTATAAATTCTTGTACGTATTGTCACACTGAATGTTGCGACTAGTTTTATTTGTAAGTATCGGCTGAACGCGAAAGCCAATTAAAATTCGAATTTCGCGAAATTATTCTCTCCGAAAATCTGCGTTAGCAGCCGCATTATGGCTCTAGCCTTATGTGCAGTTGCCCCATCTCGCTGCGACCATGACTCAGGCTTGTCCTCCACTGTAGGACGCACAAAATTTTACATCATTTCTCGATATTCGCGGCCAGTCACCGAAACTGTTTTCCTGTATCCGTTTTCAAAAAAGTAAAGCATCAATTCGTCGGTCAACTCGTCAATCTTTGCAAATCTTGCTTTTTCTTTGTCTGTGTGACGAATAAAATTCTGCCAGGCTTCCACAGACGCTCGATTGACACCTTCTTCCAACAGCTTCTTTACTTTGCGCAGTTCGTATATTGTGTTGTTGGATTTTACATATTGCTTTACCATTGCCCGTGTGAGCTTACTTGGACTGAGCAACATGTTTTTTTTCTGTTCTTATATGACAGCTCTCTCAATGCCGAACTTTTACGCTTTATAAATTTGTATTATGTTGTCACAAGTGCTCTCTGTGGCTTGCGGCACCCCTCCCTATACAATCCGCTCTATCTCAGCCTCCATCAGCTTCTGTACGAGTGCTTCAGATCGCATCCTCTTTCCCTTATGGTGGTAACATGGTGTAATCTTGTGATACTCCTCCCTCCTCGGCAAAAGTTCGGCCTCTGAACTTATTTTGTGAGATATTCATACAAACCCTCTACATTCCTTTATATGACTAGGTGATGAAGTGTTCCGGCTGTCGGTAATGTCGTTCTCGTTGTATCCCGATTCGTTCTAGCAAATCGTCTTCTTCCTGTGGAAGTTCGGTCACAGACGAGATACATGAATAGACAAATCACTTTATGGACCTTGGTGGCTCAACTTGTGACTGCCATACCGAGTAGAAATGGGACATTTTTTTATGAAACTTCATTTTAGAAAGATATTTAATAAAATAAAAATTTATTTCAGTTTTGCTACTCCCAAAGTAGAGGATGGAAAATTAAGTGATACTAACGAAACTTCCTTAATTTTTCTGGTCATTATTAAAGCACACATGTGTATATACAGAAAAGTAACTATAAATTTTATAAATTTTATAAATTTTATAAATTTTATAAATTTTATAAATTTTATAAATTTTATAAATTTTATAAATTTTACAAATTTTGTGATCTAGAATTGCTGTAATGCCTGTGAGCAGAGCGTCTCAGCTGCTGACCTAACCACACCGTATCCTTATGAATTTTGACTGTCATGGTTAAGTAGACCAAACTTTCCCGATGCGCGGCACATTCATTTTCGATAAACCAATTCGGATATATTTTATGTACAGCTTCAGATATAATCCGAAATAGTTTATCCAAAATAAATGTTTCACTGCGTAATGCGGGATAAGAATGATCGAATACAGCATTTATGATTTTGAAAATATTAGAAAAGTTATTGGATGGCACCAATAAGTGTCCGAAAGTAATCGTGTCACTAACAACGTATGCGCGAAGGGCTGTCAGTGTTTGTTCATCACGCTGAAATTCCCTACTCGTATCAACAAAATAATTAAAACACTGATCACATTTAGATTTATCTGTGCTTTTCTTAGCAACGTACCCGGCGAGATATTCTATGGCGCACACCTCTAAAGAGCACACCGACGTCAACAGTGCTGCTAATTCATTGTCAATTTCTAATTGTAGATTTTCACTTTCGACGTCAATGCTCTCTTCTTCCATTTCATTTAATGGAACATCGTCTGACGTGGAGGTAGTGAATTGGGACAGCATTACATCCTCCTCTAACAGAGTTGCGTCACAGTCAGGTTGACAATTACTGTTACAAAAATTACTGTTCAAATTCAACATCATATTTTTCCTGATGGCAAGGCGCACTGCTTTTAGAGAAGGATTTCGATTGGAGGTGCCACCGTGCATTCTAAGGATTGAAAAAAAATTTTTTAAAACATCCGTGTTCAAGCGGGAGGTCATCAAAAACGTTACATCTTCCCTTTCTAAATCATGCCAAAGCTGCACGGTGGCATTCACTGACTGTCGCAATCCTAAGAAGCAGGGCGGAGTTTTTAATCCAGAAGGTGTGATTACAAACCAATCAGGCATACTCTCTAATCGTTGCAACAAATTAATTTTGACGGTAGGATGTAAATTAGAAATGGCACACTTGTTTGGATTAGGATCGCGAGCAGATCTGCTGTTTAAATTATCGAACAAGTCATTGAGGGTTTCGAAAAAGCTGGCGGTGTGCATCACGGTACTCGTCTTTATGGAATTGGTCGAAAACGCAGTGAACAGAGCGGAAGAAACTCTTTTGCTGAATACTTGCAATGCGAGCTTACACATCATTTTATCAAGATCGCTTGGCCTTACATGTTTTTCGGTTAATTTGTAAGCCGCTCTCGTACCTTTATCGCGTTCTAAATTCCATAATGCGATGACATCGCACCAGGATACCCGCGAACCGTTAATTTGGAAATCATACTTCAATAAATTATTCCTGATGCTTTGGAACAAATGTAAATAATCGAACAAAAAGTAAATCTTTTTTCCATTTCTGATAAAATAAGGATTTTGAAGACTAACTCGCCTTTCCGCCACACTTTGATTACATGCACCTTGATGGGAAACAACAGCTCTAACTTTCAAACCTGTACCGTGTAAAACGTCTAAAATAGCATCCAATACATCAGATAATTGATCAGTTTTCATTCCGTTCTGTGAAACAAAGAATGCTATTGGTTGTTTCCAATTACCGAGCAAGCCTCTTATCATAAAAACCAGTATCCGAGTGCCCACTGCCGTGCGTCTGCCTAAAAATCCTAAATCCTCGAAACCTTCAATGATTTGTTTCCTTGGGTGAAATGTAAAACATTCTTTTATCGGCATTTCGTCAAATAAGAGAACACAATTCCTATCAAAATCATTTAAATTCGCTATTTTAATTTTTAACGCATCGAATAAATTTTGACATATACCTGGCCAAATATCGATTACACCGAACCAGCGAATGATCGTGCTGGGACTCGGAAGATTAAACTTCAGACTGTCACGCATTTTATTATACAGAGGGGGCGAAGTGTAATGCAGCGTTAAACACAATCTCTGTTCTTCCGTCGAATAACTATTTCGTCTGTCAGAAGGAAATAATTGCATCAAGATAAACGTTAAAATGAAACCGCGAACTCTGCGCGCGATTGCCTTCTTCAGGCACACGTCGCTGATGTTACCCGAAGAAAGCTTCTCACCTACTCTTTTCAAGGCTTTGCACTTCGCCCGTAATTGCGAGCGAAGAATATTGGACGTATTCTTCTCCCGCTTCAATTTACTCTCAAGTTTTTCAATTTTTTCGTGTTCTTTTATTTTTTGAACGTCAATACGATTTTCGAATGCATCATTATCATTATCACGACTCGGATATAAAGAAGGAATAGCATCCTTTCGTAATCTCCCGGAAGCATAAAAGCTATCTTTCGGGAAGTGTCTACTACAAATATATTTATTTTTTAATTCAATGTTTGACATTTCAACCCAATCATCCAGTCCGCAATTCACCATCCACGTCACAAATCTTTCATCGCTGTTATTAGGAAACGAGTGAAAACTATAGCCGTCCATATTGCGATTAGAAGAATCGCAATTATAATACGAACATTTCTTATAATGTTTCCTTTTATCTTTTTGATGTTCCATTGTATCTAAAATTAGGTTGTCACGCTCGAAGTTGGCCTGATGTCGAATTCTTGAAGATTGAACTGCCAATGGGGCGACGGTGGTCACTCGAATGCACACTTGCCGCTTTTTTTTTCAATTTCGACTTAGCGAGAGTCGTGCCTATCTGCTCAAGGCCAATTCACGAACACAACTCTACGTTTCTATCTGCTATAAAGTGTTTTAGATTCACGTCTGTTAATAGCATAAGTAATTGTACAGAAAAATTGTCAAAAATCTCTATTATCGAATGTACGCTTCCGGCTTGCAGCACCTCTCCTTACATAGTCTTCGATTGCTTCAGATTGCATAGATTGCACCCCCCTGGTGTAATCTAATGCAGTCTTGTTCTAAATTGTTCTAGATTGCGTCCCCTTTCACTTATAATAGTAACACAGTGTAATCTGGTGAAATTTCGTAACACTATGGTAGTAATACGGTAAAATCTTATGACACTCTTCGCTCCTCAGGATAAGTTCGGTCTCCGAACTTATTTCGTGAGGTATTCATATAGTCCTTCCACGTTTCTTTGTATGACCGTATCGATAAGATGTTTGTCGGTAGTGCCGTTCTCTTTGTACCCCTTTTATTCGAATAGATACAATAGTCTTCTTCTTGTAAGAGTTCAATTTCTTTTCTTATCTGGTCATAATGCCATAGATGACGCTGGTTGGTAACTTAAAAATTCTTCCTCGCACCTGGTGCAAGAGAGACATCCGTTCTGACTTCCCAGGAGACTGTGAATTCTATGAGTTTCCCATATTGTGTTATTTTCATCTTTTTGGTCCTCTTGTTCGTTAATTAATCGTAATGCCAACTTCGACGTGTTTCCTCGGTACTCCGACCGGAAGGAAAAAAATTTTCTTTTGATACTCTGGCGAAAAAGAAAAATGTTTTTTCCGAAGCGCGAATTCCAGAAGATTCTCACTCGAGAAGATGGTGGGCAGTCCAACCGTCCGCTCTCCGTCGGTTTCTACGGTTGAAACTACCGCCTGGTAAACCGTCCTCCGTTGAGAATCCCGTCGCTGCCACCTATTTATGTCACACGCGAAGCAGTTGGCTGATACCGCACTCGCTGCCGATGAGTTGCCGGTGGAAGCTCGTCGTCGACTGGCCGCTCTCGAATGCACGCTTGCGGCTTGCAGCACTCCTCCTTATATAATCTTCGATTCCATAGATGCATCCCCTTTCACTTATAGTAGCAACACAGTGTGGTCTGGTGTAATTTCGTGACGCTATGGTAGTAATATGGTGAAATGACAAGGTTAAATTAACTAACAACCACTGTAAAATAAAACCAAAAAAGAGAAAGGAATTAGGTAGTTAATTATAAACGGGTTAACTAAACCTGTTAATTAACTGAAAGTGTAAGAAAATTAGTTACGAGGGAAAAACTACCACTAAATTAGTTTTATAATTATTTTACGTGACTCACCCTGCTTACCTGTTCGCCCGTTCTCCTGTATCTCGCTGTTGTCCCGCCAAATGTTCTTAGATTGTCAATTATTTCACAGATTCGTATCATTTTAAAGTGAGTATCGTCCGAGTGACTCGCTATGGAATTTATAATTCTTACCACGGTAAGCGCTACAAGCTGTTTTTATATTTTGTTGGTAACGGTGCTGTTAGTGACACGAAAATAGTAATGGGGATCTGGAGCCCCAGGAATTCGGGCCACGAAAATACATTGCGTGATCGGTCTATTCTTGTATCTCGTCTGTGGCTGAACCTCTGAATCTACGTAGCTTACTCGATTCGTGCAAGACCACGTAGTCGTACAACACGCATGAAGTTTTCAGGATATACGTAAATAAATGTAAGCTAAACAGGAGAGAGTGAAAAACAACAATAAGCATGCGTTGAGAATATACATTTATTTTTCAAATACACAGTATTTCTATTCCTACTTAAGGGGGGGATTCTCCTGTAAACGGCTAAAAAAAAGGTAATGTTTAGGAATTTTTTTGAAGAAACTACTTAATTAATCTTATTGAAATTTTTTGTTGCACTAATACTTGAAAAAAAGAATAGAAAAATATTTTTTGTTAGTAAAAATATATATATATATCTGGAAGCGACATCGTCGTCGGAGGCATCAGAGTTGTCTGAAAGAAAAAGTACTTTTTTAAATCGAGTAACCCAATGTTGTGATGCTATGAAAGAAAATTTTGGTGAAATTGATTGATATACTGCTGCCATGGCCCACATAGTTGTCAGAGCAGCTTCTTTGTAAGCTGTGTGTAGCATAACAACCGTTTCCGCCGCATTTTTCCTCAACAGGAAAGAAAATTTCACTGCCGCGCGTTCGTATAAATCAGCCATCACGAAATAGGCAAACGCGATGATGAAAGAGTCTCCAAAAAAAGATTCACTGAATTCGAACGTAGCCTCTCGCAACAACGCCAGGTGGTACGCTGATGCAGATGGGTTCCTAGAACCCTCACCTAGCGGGGGAAGCCTGTATTAAAAGAGGTCCGCTCTCCCGAAGATAATTCTGGTTTTTTTTGGGTCCCCCTCGTTTATCGGTTACAACAATTTGTCAGGTTTTACATGATAAATAATTAATAAATATGTTAGCGGCGGCGGAATTTTACGAAGGGTCGAAAGTAGTTAGCCCGACGCTATTCTTCTTTTGCCTTATTTATGACTGGCTTGAGGACTGCTTGTCTCAGATCGGAATCTGATTCCGAATCTGGACATTCACTCTCATCAGTGACAGCCTTGTTATTTTCATTTGCTTCTTCTTCAAAATCATCGATTATACGGGCAATTCTACACAAACTTTCTTCGACCTTCTTTATGTGTTGGATAAAATTGCTCCACATTTCGGGTGTTACTTTTTCCACCCCCCCTACTAATAATTGTTTCACTTCAGAAATGTGAAAGCTTCTGTTATTGGTTCGTACATGTCCTTTCTCGTGGATGAGAAATGGGCCCACCCTCTGCTCTGAAGTGTCGAATTTTTTTTAAATACCCCTTGCGCCATCGAACTATGTCTTCTCGCTAAATGAGAGCACTTTCTTTTCCTCTTCTGACATTGAAATTTCATTTTTTTCATGATTCGATGGAGGGTGGTGGACGAAAAATGGGCCCATCCTCTGCTCTGAAGTGTCGAATTTTTTTTCAATACGCCTTGCGCCATCGAACTATGTCTTCTCGCTCAATGAGAGCACTTTCTTTTCCTCTTCTGATGTTGAAATTTCACTTTTTTCATGATTCGATGGAGGGTGGTGGACGAAAAATTCGGTAAAGTTGTATCGTCGTTTACCACCCTCAATACTTTTTTGAATCGTTGGCAGTTCCTTCCGCTCCCAAAATGCGTGTATGTGTTTACGAATTTTGTAAACATCTCCATCCGAAAGTTTGTGCACCATATATCGGGCTTTTCCCGCTTTTTCGACGGTGAGGTGACGCTTCCCGTCCTTTTGTACTCCGCTACGGTTTCCACGACGGTACGCCTGCCGACTCTGCAAGCTGTCGCAACTAGCTTCATTGTCTCATTGTATTTCAAATGAGGAAACATCCTCCTTTTGTCTTGTAGACATTAATAATCAGTGTCCTCTGTCCAGGGGGGGCTGAACATGGTCGATTACGGGACAACAACCACCTGAACCATAAAATAACAAATAGATAGAATCTATTTATCTTCAAAACTCTCAGGAAATAAAAATACTTACCAACTGATAATTAGGAGACACCTCAGCAAATATGAAAGCGATGGAACAGCGGAATAACTTAAAAGCAAGTAAAATGGATGATACTGAGAGAAAAAACCAAATGAATAGAAATGTAATACCAAAATAAAGAGGAAAAAATGATAGCTGGAATACTAACAAAAAATAGGAATACAAATCCAATAGAAATCGGATTTGTTACAAATAGATTGAGATGCTGTTCTGATACAATATTTTTATTAAGGCAGAGTTGGATCGGATGTATGCTCAATTTGACATCTATTTTCTAAAATCTTCGCTCTCTAGGTTGATCTGCGGTTCCAATATGTGCACCTGATCCTCTTATTCTCGCTAACTGTACGTTGTCATCAGGATCCAATAGGTAACTTTCATAGTGCTCTGCGTACTGTCAGCCTAGAATGAAAATAAAATTTAAAAATCAAATAAACGGCATTGTCACTCACACCACAGAATAATACACACCCGAACAGTAGGGAACGTTGACTGTCAGAGTGAAGAAGCAGCAAGGCAGGTGGTTCTACCTTGAATGAGGAGTGTACAAAAAAACACGACTTCTAACCCGAGACTTCTACCGAGTGTCATGGTCTAAATGCATGTTGACGTGGGTACAGGTTATTGTTTTCTATGAATTCATCCTTCATAATGTATCTGTCAATAAGTTTCCTCATTGTTTTTGCTATTGAGGTGCAACTTATAGGTCTGTACGCCTTTGCTGATGTATAATCTTCCTTCGCCGGTTTTGGTACGAATGCTACTTTCGTTGTTTGCCAGCTTTCCGGTGTTATTCCTGGTGCTGGGCAACTCCTCATTACGCTTGTCAACGGTTTCGCTAGCCTTTCAATCTTCTTTCAACAGCTTCGAGAAGATTCCATCAGTTGCTGGTGCTTTGTAACTTTCGTACATGGACATCGCCCATCTTATCCTGTCCTCATTCACGACTTCGTTTGCAGTCTATCGATTCTGTTGCCGCATATGTTCCGTTTGTTCGCTCTCGCTTGTCTGGTGTTCTCTGAAGTTGATGTTTATTCGATGAATAACATTCTCTACCGTCACTGTTCGACCAGTTCGTCGATAACATATTTATCATACTGGGGTTTAATCTTACGTACGTCATCAACCGTTGCATGCTTCAGTGAGTTGCTTTTGTGTTACAATCCCCTTTCTTTCTAGCCAATCTCTGATTTTGGGGTTTGTCCAGCTCTGAACGGGACAACGTTCCTGTTTCGCAGAGTTCTATGGCGCATTCTCCATCACAATGACTACACTGTCTTTCAAAGAGGGCATAATGCGCCACCCTCCAATATATACTTAAATTAACTATGTTTGGGTTATTACGTATAATACTGGTCAGGCACCGTTCGCCTTCCACGGCTGTGCCCCACTACCCTCACCACCGGGAGCCTCTTCTTGCTGGCTCCCCCGATCTTCCCGACGCGTTGCCCACGATCCGCTGGCCTTCCTCGACGTGGGCTCCGCCTGGGGACTGTCCTCCACTCCCCGGAGGAGGAGGATGTGGAGGACGCGATCCTCCTCCTGTTAACACCCTCCCGGGGGTGACGATCGGCCCCGGCACTGCTCTCCGACGACGATTCGGAGATCCTCGGGAGGCCCAGTCTCTTCCCAGCTCCTCTGCCGGGCCTCCTCCTCTCGACCCTCCCCGCTGGGGGGACACTCGGATGGTGGTGGCGTCCCCCCTCGGTCCCACGGTGGTCTAGGGCCTCCTCCTCTTCCGCGGGCTGGGTGTCTGCCTGGCCGGTGCGGTTCTGTTGGGCGGGGCGACTTCGTTGCGGTAGGCGGGGTGTTCGTCTCTGGCGTGGTCCTGACGCCGGGTGGCGTCACAGAGCTGGAGCACCCGGGAGTGAGCCGAGGGGGCCCGCTCAACGGGGACCAGCATGGACTCCTGGGACTGGTCCTCGGAGCCGGCACCGGCGAGGTGGTGGTGCCGGTCGGTCCCCTCTCTTGAAGTTATTGGCCTGCCGCAGACCGAAGTCGTCGTCGTCGTCGTGAGTGCTGCTGAGTTGCTGCACTTGGTGGCCGGTGTCCAGGGGATGCGGTCTCACCAGCCTGGCAGGTCAACGGTTCGGGACGGGCTCAGGAGGCTCCGTGGTCTCCCTCCTTGTCCTCTGCGACCTCCGCAGATTGAGGGGAGAAGGTGGCCGCTCCCCCTTTGGTGGTCCTCCTTGCTTTGGGGGAGGGAGATTCTTCCCTCCGGTGGACCTCCTCTGCTGGGGGGGTCCCCTGCGGACCTCCCTATAGCGCCCGTCCCTGCTCCTGGTCCCTCCGTCGACCTGCGCGCCGGCGCTGTTGCGGAGCTCCACGGGGGTTGCTCTGTTGTCCTGGGATCGGCGTTCGGGTCGCTGCGCCGGGTATGGAAGGCTGCCATTGTCCTGGTGGTCGTAGCTTTTCCTCGGCGCCGCCGCTGCTGGTACCTTTGAATATCAGTTTCTGCAAAATGCACACTACAGACGCAGAATATTTTGTTGGTGTCCAATTTTTACGAGGAATAGCAACCATCTATTTTTTCCGCAATTCCTCATCTTTGGGAAATAAAAATATAGAATTGTAATTTTGATCTTTTAAAATACTATCGTAATTTCCCTTGCAATTGGGAACACAGCAACGCCGTGGCATTATTGGTGAATATATTAAATTTATAAAAAAATATATGTAAAACAAAATGTCCAAAAATGCTATAGATTATATTAAATAAATGTGCTACACACAAAAATAAGGACCTGTAGAGTTTATATAAATAAATAAATCACCTGGATTATTGCTCCGTTTTTCACATTTAAAGAACTTCATGACAATATTAATATAAACATTTGAAAGATAGGCGGGAAACCGAAAGGCCGGTAGAGGGAGACTGGGTAGCCGGGAGTGGGGGACTAGCCCTAATGCGTTGACCCACGCGCTTGCGCAGCAGTGGTGAGCGGTAAGGGGACGTAAGAACAAAGGAGCTCGCCACAAGACGCAAGAGAACCGCGAGAACCTTCAACCCGTCGCAGTGGATTTGTAAGCGACGAGGTTATGCCCTCTCGGGGCTGAGTAAAATATATAGTTCTGTATCAAGTACATAGTTTCCGGACTACCGCCTTCCTCCATCATCCAGCCGTCCTAACCGCACATAGAGATCCCCAGGGACCGGCGCCGCGCTCAACGTGTTAAATACTGATTAAAATTCTCATTTCGCATACTCGTCAACTATTTCTTATATCATAATCTTCTGTCCATTAACGATTTCCTGCTTCAAATGACTTTTCTTCGTTCATACATGTAGTATTTCCACATACGTATTAGTCGTTTATGCCTTTCAATACTCAAAATAACTGCTACATTTTGCAAACTTTTTTCGTTAATAACTTTTTAATAAAAAAACGAGCGACTGCTAAAACTTTCTGAAAGTTACTTAGGAGGATAACTTTGATAACATATGTCAAGATCAAGGTCATCGGGGCTGCCTCCCCTAAACGTCAGTTTTACCAAATTTTCTCCCCCTCTCCCACCAGCCATGCGAGGATGTCATTTTTTTTCCATCCCATGGTTGGATATTTTTCCAACTTCATGGAATGGTATGGAGCGCTGTCCATTACAATCACTGACCCATCTGTTAGCATGGGCAGAAAACTCCGAAACCATGTGAAGAATGTGTCTCTGTTCATTTCTTCATGGTAATCCTCCGTTCTCTTCTTCGCTTCGAAACAGAGGAGGCCCCCAGGTACAAATCCGTCCGACGACCCGATGCGCCCCACAATGAGCCGTTTACCCTTACCCGTAGGCTCGGATATACCGGTGGACAAACCTCTTCTTTCCGCATCCTTCGGGCACGTTACTGACTTGTCCACCCAAAGCTTTCGCCTACGATCTCCGGCATTCACCCGCGTCTCATCTAAATAATAGATGTGGCGGTCTTCGTCGCGATATCTTTTTTATGTCTTTTAGATATTTCTGCGCGAATCGACAATATAATCCTTGTCAATTAGTGCGCTGTTCCGTGCGCGCACTACAAATTGAAAATCCATGTTCTTCGGAAGACGGTATAATGGCGATTCGCTAAAATTTGTTAAGTTCGAATCCTCGTTGACCGTATAGAGACTTTTTTTCATGTTTGGTATCTCTCTTCTGAACCAAAATTCATATACTTTTCTTCTTATCCTGTTGATATCTTCTTCAGATGTCTTCTCCATTATCGATAGTCGTGGCCGCTTAGTATTCGGAGACGTAACGGAGCTTGTCTCCTTATTGGGTTGGCTAGCGGTTTCGTTATCGTTAGCTGGCCTATACCGGTCTTCTGTGATAAGCACTTAATCATTGGCTTGTACTTCATTCCCGGCTGTTCCTTTCTGAAGTTCTTATATAATCTTTTCCGGATTTTATGGGAATTTAGCGTAATAAAGGGTGGACGACAAGTATGGGTTAAAATCTAATTCTTCATTTATTATTTTTACAAATATGTAAGATCGAAAGCTTCTATATATCTCATGAACAATTCGTGGATCGGTTCGGGATCGCAGGGGGAGGACCTCTAGCACGATGACCTCCTCTCCTTCAGAATCTTCCGTTAGGTCGACCACCTCCGGCCGCTTATCGGACGGGGGCGGAGAATAGGCGTGTGGCTGAGGAGAGGGTGGAGTTAAGGTTGTGAGAGGGACAAGAGGTGGAGAGTCAGTTTGGGGGTAATTGGCAAGGGAGGAAGATTAGAGAAGGGATCGTGATGGTAAAGTTCCGTCGAGGAAGGGGAGGTAATTGCTGGGGGAGAGGCAGGAGTGTAGTTGGTGGAGATTACCCGCCGCACGCTTTCAAATAACCCGCGGATTTTCGCGGTCCTTTTTTGTTTTTTTACTCCGCCGCGTTTGTTCCTCAATTTGGGGGTCTAAGGGGTTGATAAAATCTTTATTTAATACTTCCTCCTACTAGATTACCAAATTCGCGTAATATTTCAACTTACTACTGGTGTGGACATGTTGCTCCTTAATTATCTTTGTGGTAGCCCCTTTTTATTTTTATCGAGGTTCTCTCTATTGTAACAGAAAATTTCAATGATCAATAATCTCTTTCTGAATTTTTATGAATTACATTACATTAATATGTAACATAGTATATAATATATAATATATAAAAAATACATTTCCATGTTAAAAACTGGTAAAAAAAAAGAAAAAAAATTTTTCACACACTGCGGACTTGAACCCCGGGCCGGCTGCGTAACAAGCTGATACGCTACCGTCGTAGCTACGGAATTTGCAATGTACCTCTTATGTATCTGGATTACACGATACGTAAAAACCTTTAACTCAAAATATCTCAAAAACGAAGGCCCATTCTAACGAAATCCTTAAGGGTTTTGTTATACTACACGGGTACTACGACCTCCACATACTGTCGTGCCAAAAGCGAGAGCAGGACCTGTGCCTTCCCCTTATTAGTAAGAGGCAAGTTTGAAGGACCAGGCTGATCTTCCATTTCTCAATTTCTTCTCCGCACTCCAGAAATGAGTGTTTCAGATACTCAGTCAGAACGTCTCCTTGCCCTTTAGATATAAGGACAGGCCAGGCCGGTTATACAGCAGAATTTATTCTAAATAATGTGGTATGTGTGTAGTATGTGTGTAGCGCGCGACGCTTTAAACAATCGAAGACGACACGGGGTCGAACGCAGATACGTGATCGAAAAGGCAGTTGGCGATTGTGTGTAATACAGAAAAAAGTACGACGTGTAAAAAAGTACTATATACGGTGTATTTGAAAACCGAGTTCGTCTTCAGACACTGTGCTATATTTGATTCTTCTTTTTATATATATATATATATTTTATTGTATAACTTTAATTTTCATCTATCTTTATAATAAACTTTTATACACAATAATAGCGAGATTTCGTACATTTGCTTATGTTTTCATTGCCGACATTATCAAAATGTATTGGCAAATACTGGTACACACGACACTCAAACTCAATTGCAATGAATCATCTGGTGCACCGTTACAAGAAATGTTTTGAGCGAGAAATGATGTAAAAAAGTGGCCGCCATCGCAGATTTTCGGACGTTTTATACAGTACTGTAGGGAAAGGGAAGGAGCATGGATGAAGAGACTTGACAAACTCTACCATTGATAACCAATGTCAGAGTTTCTTTGTAGAAAACATTTTGTTTCGAGGGCTATGTAAACCTTGTGAAGAACAGCATGACTCAGAGTAAATGCTGAGTTGGACTTATTGGATTGAGTCATAAATAGCTTCCGACATATAATAGATTTTATATTTTTAAAAATACACTTACTTTATCCAGAGTACAGACTGTTGTATCATATTAGAAGGTAGGCTTCTCTGTAACTTGTACTTGCTGCAAAAGCACAATTATCCTTGTCGGAAGTTATTTATAGCTAAATATTGGAGTACAGACTGATGTTAAAAAGTTTGTCATCCAACAATTGTTCCAAAGTGAATTAACTTCTAAATGTTTAAGAGCGTTCCTTTTATGATACAAAAGTTGACAAGCGTATCAACTTGTTCATAGTTACAATGTGTGTGTGCACTCATTTTGATCATGTTTATATTATGCTCAAATTAGCTATAGTAATAGAGAATTTATATTTGTATTTAAAATAAATCTGTATAAACATTTGAAAAGTCCATTCAAATTGTGTAGGATTATTATTTTCATATGTAATGATTAAGAAATTATATTAAAATATAAAATAAAACTCTGGTGCTGTTATATAATTATTTATTAATGCGGGTAACACTTATACACGTGGCGTCCACAAACGATCTGATGATGACAAAAGGAAATGGCGTCTTTCAGATCGGTAACGTGGTGCCGATATAATATCACATATATTATGTTTAAATTATTTATAGTAATAAAGAATGTATATCCGAAATAAATCTACATAAATATACGTGGAATGAAAAATTCATTCAAGTTTTTTGTTGCTATTATCTCCGTATTGAACAATAAAGGGATTATGTTTGTATTTAAATTATGTATTGCCGTGGTATATTATCCAGTGTGTCTGGGAAAGAACTCCAGGGTTTTCAATAAAATTTATTTTCTGACATTTCAAAGCAGAAATGTGTGTTGCATATATTATCAAAGTACCTTGTGTTAACCCCATTCCTGCCTCCTGAGAGACGCTACGAAAGATGCGTTCCCATCGATACTCGAAGTCCATGAGAAAATGTAGTCGTTTCACGCAGCTCGACTGAGCTCTGGACATCCCTCACCACCATGTATCTTTCGCCTTCCACTCCACCGACTATATATATGAATAGGAGGAACAGTAATTAAATACACGTAAGGAAACTTTGTTTATTGGGTATACACGCTCTGAGCTGCCTTGGCGTTTATGATGCAGTAAGGGCACTTGCGCGTTACCATTGGTTACGGAACGTGTTGAACCAATCAGAGCAGAGTTGCGCAGAACGGACGTAAACTCGTCGTCCAGCGAGTACATTCTCCCATGACTTCAAGTATATATGATGCGAGGTTCTGCAACGTTGACTACAGCGTCACGGGGCTCCACGTGTACGTGGTCGTTTTGTGTTACTTATCGACTCGTTTGAATTACTGACTACTGACACAGACGAGATATATGAATAGACCAATCATGCAATGTATTTTTTCGGCCCGAATTCCTGGGGCTCTAGACACAGACGAGATATATGAATAGACCAATCATGCAATGTATTTTTTCGGCCCGAATTCCTGGGCACAGCGAGATATATGAATAGACCAATCATGCAATGTATTTTTTCGGCCCGAATTCCTGGGCACAGCGAGATATATGAATAGACCAATCATGCAATGTATTTTTTCGGCCCGAATTCCTGGGGCTCTAGAGCCCCATCACCGACGAGATATATGAATAGACCAATCACCTTATGGACTTTCGTGGCCCAACGTGACTGCCATACCGACTTAGAAATTCGACACTGATTTTAGCGTCCTCTCCTCATCAACGACGGCCACTTGATAAAGTATTCATTAAAGAGTGTAGTAAGAGCCAAGCAGCACTCATGTGTAAATGCGTGTGTCCTGCAGAGAGTAGGGACGTTTGATAGGCAATTGTCAACTCGATGCAGCGACGATTTGTGTCGCGCGAGTTTTCTCGGGTGCTTCATTAGTATGTATGTGTGAATATTGAATACAGACGCACACATGTAAAGAAACAGACGAGCGAGCAAACCTGCGGCGACGCCTCACAGGCTCGCGGCGGACAAAAATTGATTATGTATTAAATTGAGTGCAGCCAGAAAAGGTATAACCGAATAAAGGGGTCAAATGTGCCCTTAAACTAAATTTGATTTGCGATGGACCAGTTTGCCAAAAGAAACCATTTTACACAAATTTTCAAGCCTCGATCTCGACCGGGAGGTAGTAACAGGGAAAATTCGGAATATCCGGTTTTGCACTATTTTCCCTATTCAGTCGCATGCGAAAATTCTGAAAAAAATGTAGCATATTCTGGATACGGTGGCATATATTAAGGAATTTTTTCCGATTTTTTCGTTGCAGATTCTAGTTGTAAAAAATTAAAAACATTAAAAAAATTCAAATAATGCGGATTTCTTATTGAAATTTCAAAGACGGCACATTTATATTTTTATGGTAAAGACATCTTATCATAGCTATTATCCTCAAATTTTTTCATATTTCTATTCATACATCTCGTTGGTGCTACTGATCTCAAAATTTCTTCGACTTTAGCCTCGATAATAATGCTAATGCAAAAATAGTATTAATGCGAATATAATATTATGAACAATATTCATAAAGTCCAAATAAATATTGCTACAGAATTTATCTGTAGCTATATGCTATACATTTATCTGAAAAAAATGAAATGTTAACTTCAGGATACCCTAAAATGCCATTATGGTTATGTATATTTTGTAAATAATAAAGAATATATAAAATAAATCGTGTTATTATTTAATTAATACCGCACTTATGTATCTAACAGAATAGATAAATATTTTATAAATAACGAAATACAGTTGGTCTTTTATTTTTAAATTCTTGATTGCTCTGGTCATCGACCTTAAAATAGTTTTAATTCTTTAAAGTTTAAACAATTTTATACCACATTGAGAACCACTGACCAGAGGAGCAAAGCATCCGGCATAACCTAAAAGGGTTGATCGATTGTTGATTTAAGAGAAAAAACAAAGTTCATATATTTGAATTAAGTGAACATTCGTTAGTCATGTAATATAAATTGCCCCTTAATATATCATCAGTGAGCTCTATAGTTCATAATAATAATCACTGATAGTAACATTAACCGTGTCAAACTGATAATTTACTGTTGTTTATAGTTTTGGATGTATCGTTTTAATAATACTGGGAAGAAAACATTAAACAGTATTTTGTATAATGAATGTTATATGGTTGAATGATTTGTTACGTATTCAGTCTGTTTATAGATATTGTTATAATGGATTTTCTAGTAAATTATTGTCAGGTACGTATTCATTTATATTCTTTTAAACAATAACTTTTGACTAAGAATTTATTTGACCTATTGGGAAAAAGTTATTGGTAACTACCTTCTTTCTTTTTTTTTTATTCAGAGTTCCCAGGAACTTTCAAATCCGAAATGGTTGAAAGCGAATGGTATGATACCTGGGAACAGAATAATTACTTCAGAGTCAAAAAACAAACTGAAAAGGAACCATTGACAATGCTTTTACCTCCTCCTAACATAACAGGGACATTGCACTTAGGACATGCATTAACCGTTACTATCCAAGACATACTAGCAAGATGGTAGATTATTTGAATTAATTTATTTCTATTTGCAAAATTCTAATTTCTCCTAATGTTCAAAATATTCCATACTTAGGCACAGAATGAGAGGGCACAACGTGGTGTGGGTGCCAGGCTTGGATCATGCTGGAATCGCTACGCAACTGATGATAGAGAAATATCTCTCTAAGACAAGAGGAGTCGCCAAATCAGATATAGGAAAAGAACAATTCCTTTCGCTTATATGGCAATGGAAAAGTGAAAAAGAAAATGTCATAAAGTCTCAATTGAAGACATTGGGTGCCAGTTTAGATTGGTCTAGAGAATATTTTACAATGAGCGAGGTATTCAATAAAGTTTGTAAACTATCTCAACCTTCGAATACACTCAGGCTAACATGTTTCCATATACAACTAAATTGTAGAATCATAACCGTGCCGTGGTAGAAGCATTTATAACACTAAATGAGAGGAATCTACTATACAGGAAGAAGGATCTGATTAATTGGTGTCCCACTTTGCATAGCACAGTATCAGATACCGAAGTGGAACATATTTATGTGAAACAGAAAACACAGTTGTCTGTTCCAGGATATAAACAGACAGTTACATTCGGTGAAATAGCGCACATCGCTTATCCAATAAAGGATTCAAGTAAAACTTCTTATTGTGTGTTTATTCATTAGTTTTATTATCAACTCTCACAAGAAAATAATTGTTTGTAGAAAATGAAATAGTAATAGCCACGACGAGACCAGAAACTGTTTATGGTGATGTTGCGATTGCCGTTCATCCAAACGATCAAAGATACACAAGGTATATTGGACAACATGTCTGGCATTCTCTGAGAGAAACTTACATACCCATTATAGCTGATTCTGCAGTCGATAGCACTTTTGGAACTGGTAAATACATTATAAATGTGACAGTATTACATTTCCTTAGTACATTCGAATAATATATTTTAATTGAAGAAGCTTTTCAGGAGCAATAAAAATAACACCAGCACACGACCAATTGGATTATTCAATTGCTACCAATCATCAATTAGAGATCATTGAAGTTATTGATGAGAATGGGAACATAACGGAAGCGGGCAAACAATTTAAGGTATCGCATATACGTTAGATTCTATTGCTGTATTTCAAACAATTTTGTTTTTATGCAATAAGTTTGAAAGGTGACATTTTTAAAATTGTGTTTTCACTAGACTGCGGATCTTCATGTAATTTAATATATCTAAGTTCGTAAAGAACGCACATTTTATAGATTAAATGAAACAAAAAATGTACTTTTAAACATTTTTTCTCCAAAATGCAGTTTTGTCATAGTTGCGTTTCATGAGCTACATAAAAATACAAAATATTGAAGTCTGAAAATGTATATTTGCATAAAAATCCGCAGTCTAGTTATCACAAATGGAACATCTTGTGTAATTTTGTTTTCCCCAAAAATAAAAATAAAATACATTTAAGAGACTCCCGAGATTCATCGCTCGAGAAAAGGTCCTGCACGAATTTGCAAAGAGAGGTCTTTTGAAATGCGTGAATGATCATGAAATGAGTATACCACGATGTTCTCGATCTTACGACGTCATAGAGTATTTATTAAAAGAACAGTGGTTCGTTAAATGTAAAACCATGGCCGAAAGGGCGTCAGAAGCTGTGAAACAGAGCCGCTTAAAAATAGTTCCTGCTACTCACGAACAGTTATGGTACGACTACCTTGATAATATTAGGTAAGGAAAGAATTTGCGTAGAATACATAAAAAAAGCTAATTGTAATTTTTCTCATTGTAATACTCTTATTAGAGATTGGTGTGTTTCGAGACAACTGTGGTGGGGTCATTGTATTCCAGCTTATTACGTTACAGCTGGAGATAAAACTGAATGGATAGTTGCTCGAACTGAAAACGAAGCACGGCTTGTTGCGCAAAATAAGTATGGTACTGGCGTGAAATTAAACAAAGATCCTGATGTTTTAGACACGTGGTTTTCTTCTGCAATTCTGCCGTTCTCTGTTTACGGATGGCCAAAGGAGGTACAATAACAAAGTAATTAAATAATATACAGTAGGACCTCGATTATACGAACTGTATCTAGTAACAGGATGACTTAAATTCTTATTATGTTCTGCATAAATATGATAATTTCTCTTGTAACTGACATAGGCTGACCGGTGTTCGAGTAATCTTGGTTCTACTGTATTGCAAATTACCATTGTAGTTCCGTTATTAATGAAGCTGTGTACATGTTCGATGTCAAATGGATTGTAAAACAGGCGTTATTAGTCGCTTTTTTCTCAAATTTGGCCAGTTCGTAGTTCCATTAGCATTGTTATTCAGACGAATTATATGGGTCAATCTATACATTAATGTATTAATTATCTTTCAGACAGAAGACTTTAAAAGGTATTATCCTTTAACGTTGATGGAGACAGGGTACGATATCCTCTTCTTCTGGGTCGCAAGAATGGTCATGTTAAGTTTGGAGCTCACAAATCGCCTGCCTTTCCACGTAAGCCCCTTCATTTACCAATCAATTTATTTCTTTGCGAATTATTTAACAATTGGCTTTACAGGAAGTTCTTTTGCACGGTATTTTGTGCGACGCTTACGGAAAGAAGATGTCTAAAACGCTTGGGAACGTTGTCTCGCCAGAGAATATTATCAATGGTATAAGTTTAAACGTAAGTGCAAATATATGCTGTGCTTAAATGTAGAATTTCGTAATGCAAGATATTTTCGAACAAAACAGGAGCTGACCAAGCAAGTGGAAGAAAGTTTTAATCTAGGCGTTCTCAGCAAAACCGAACTGAAAAGAATGTTGTCTGCGTATAAGAAATCGTTTCCTCAGGGAGTACCACAATGCGGCGTGGATGCGTTAAGAATGACTTTATGCAGCCATAATGTTAAAAGTTAGTATCTTTAACATCTTCTTTATACTCTTTCAAATGTTATAATCGTTTGTAATCAATCAGAGCCAAAGATTAACTTCGACATCACGGAATGTCGCACGAACAGTTTGTTCTGCAATAAAATCTGGCAAGCGAGCAAGTTCGTCCTGTTGATGACTGGCGACAAACTGTGTCAGGAACCGAAAGCGTTTACGACCGTCGATCGTTGGATCCTAAGTCGATTGTGTTTGATGATAAGCACGGTTAATGTTTCCATTGCGCAACGAAATTTTCATAATGCTATAAGCTCTATAAAACAATTTTTGTACTATGAATTTTGTGACTTTTATTTGGTAAGATTATATCGAGTGTTCGGAATTCTAAACAAATGTTAACACTATTTAAGTTTTATTTGACTTCACACAGGAATCAACTAAATGGGGGTTCAAAGGTGATAACTTAGATGTGATTACAAGTCATACTTATACTTTAAGAAAATGTTTGGAAATTTCTTTAAGGATACTGGCTCCAATCATGCCTTATATCGCTGATGATTTATACAGTAGACTGTCAAAAAAATTTGATGAATTTTTATCGCTGCCTTCGTTAATGGAAGCTCCGTATCCAGTGGAAGAACAGGTAAATAGTTTTTGTTTCAATATACGTTTTTTTATAATATTAAATTTCTCGCTTGATATGTTTATTACAGTTCAGTGAATGGAGAGATTCAAGTTTGGATACAAAAATAGACGAAGTATTGACGATTGTGTTAGAAATTAGGAGCCTCATGGCTAATATAAATAAAAAGTTAAATCCAGAAGGTAATAATTATTTCAATAAATAATAAGTTATGTCACTGTACTAGAATATTAAAAAGTGCTATTATTTGCAGTTCATATTGTGACTAGCAACTCTGAGGACTTTAATTTTTATAACGAAACGATAAATTTGCTAAAAGGTGGAAGTAAAATTTTCAACATTTCCGTGTTTTTAAAGAATAGTTATAGTGAGACAGAAAATAGTATGCGTTATCCTTTTACGGACAATTGTACATTATATATCGTTTCACAGGTAATGTTTTTAACTGTATTAAATAATAATGTAAGTTTGTGATTTTTTATTTATATGTCTACATTTTTTTACAGGATTCTTCTGTTTTGGAGAAAGTTCAGAAGAATGTAGATAAAAGATGTTCAGAAGAGAATAGTTTAAAACTCAAAGACTCTGCTGTATAAAAAAGTGTATACATTTTCGTAAGAATCGGCGTTAAAATCGAAAAAAGCATAATTTATTCTGGAGGATGGTGTATTTAAAAAGAGTATCAACAATATACTAAGATCATTTATAGTACAACATTAATTTTCATCAACATCCATAGATTCATTTTCGGAATCATTTTCATTTTCATCGCTATCGTCCGTAGCTTCGCTTTCTGAACCAGAACTGCTAGACTCGAACCAAGTTTGCGACGATAAATCATCTGCTATTATCGTTTTCCATTCGTCCAGTTTTCGATGATCTGCAAGAAGCAAAATATTTATTGTTATAAACATTTGACCCTTAGCAACAAGTACTTCTTTCCTGCACACTATTTTGTACTGTTAAAAGCAACAGAGAACATTGCAGACGTGCATGTTTGATAAAATATCTTGTATATTATAGTGAGATCCAAATAAGACATAAGATAAGATACACACCCAAAGTATAAAAATCGCTGTACGTATACTGTCGATCTCCAGCTTCAAACATACCGCCGTACAAGTATAAAATGTTATGCTTTACAGCGAGGCCAGGATTTATTCTTGGACTTGGAACAAACACATTCTCCTGCATATTTTCTTTTTTCTGAGTGGTGGATGCCAGCGCTGGACCTATAGTAACCGTGAATATTCCGTCATCGTCAGTAACCATCGAGTCAACAGGAGCAGATGATGGTTCTTGTACTTCACTATCACTCTCATCTTCGTTTTCACTATTGTTCTCCAGTCCATCGTCTTCCTTAGCTTTCCTTCGTCGTCGTCGTGCGGTCGCGTCTTTCTTCCCACTTAAAGACACTGACAGTAATCAAACAAATGACGTTTTCTTCAACTGTTAAGAATGAAATATAATTTATTACGATTGATGCGTCTACCTGCATGCCACTGATATTTCTCTAGGTCCAAAGCCATTAGATCGTTATAAAACGTCCCATGAAGTTCTTCTTCGTTGTCTTCTTCGTCATAAACGCCACCGAACAGGTAAGCTAAATTCGGTTGAACTAAAACAGCTGATGCGCTACATCGCGGTGACATTTTAATTCCAGTTTGTTTTATGGCCACCCATTTCCATTTCAGTCCACTCTGATCATTCTCTACAATGATATTCTTTGTAACATTTTGATGTGGAGAACAAAACGTTGTATATTTAAATATAAAATGATAATTTACTTTCTGGAGTCATTAAAAACATGTCACTATGAACGTAGCCTTTGTCTACGTCCTTTTTAATCCTTTCTTTGCTATAGCCACCATAAACCAGAAGTTTATTGTCTGGGGTCGGTAATACTATGCATCCTGATCGTGGCAGCGGTGGAATACCTGAAATGTATTTGTAATATAGAGATAGATCTGAAAAATTGATATACAGATTGAGGATGTTTAGACAGCTTAAGATAAATACAAAAGTGTAAAACACAAATTTCATGAAGTTACTCAAATAATACATACATTCCTAATCTTTGTACAAAATGAAATCAATTTTTTCAGAAGTCTTATTTCTTTACTTATCTCAGTTATCGATTCTCTATTGAAACGTACGGACATCAAAAATTTGCATTCGCATAAACATCAACAATCTACTTATATCTGTTTTTTCTGTAATTTTACCAGATAACTCAATTTTCTGCCAAGTGTACGTTTCAAGATTGAATATGTGTACATCATTGTAGTACTTGTAATCTCTTAAATTATCGTGGAAACCACCAAAGACTATCAATTGTCTTTTTATGTGAGTCATTCTGTGACCGCTTCTTGCTGATGGTCCACCAGAAGCTCTGAAAATAATACAGAAGCATGAGTAACAGGAAAATGTTTGTAAACTTTTAAAAATCGTCTGTGACATACAAAACTTTTTCCCATTTCTTTTCTCCAAATCGGTACACCCATAAATCCTTATAATGATAGAATTGCGACTCTGAAGGACTAGAAAATTCACCACCGAACACCCACAGCTCTCCTTTATTGGTAGCTGTGACAACTGCTTGATGACCGCAACGCGGAGGAGGAGCGCAAGGAGCTTTCACAATTGTCCATTCATTCTTAGTTAAATTGTAGATGAACATGTCACCATAAACAACTGTCTGAACAAAAGTCACAAATCACTCAAAACAATGTTGTTACTGTTAACATAAATGTTTGTCAGTTCAAAACAATTCATTTTTCTGTTCATTATAATAATTTCATTTTACCGTGCGTCCATCATGGAACTCTCCACCAAGCATAATGAGTTCATCCTTGAATGGATGAGGCGTTAAGGTGAAATTCACACGACGAGACGGTGGTGCTACAACTTTTTCAACGACTCGTTGCCTCTTAGCTTCCTCCTTTTCAATTTGAGCAATCACATGCTCTATGTCATCCTGTAATTTATGAAAAATTATTAAATATTTACACAAAGAAGTCTTAAATTTTGTTGGAAATTTGTGTCATTATTGTGTGATGATTAAAGCAATGAACTAAAATAAAACGGAACAGAGTAGAATTTAATAAAATAGAATAGAATAAAATTTATTAGAACGGACCAGTATTGTAATAATTGTTAACTGAACGCTAAATTAACTTTAACATTTCGGAGAATTATGATATATTACGAATTTTCAGAATAAACACTAAAAATTATGAAATTTGTCTAACCTCACCAAGAGCGGCCAATTCCTTTTTCTGTTTCGCATTCAATTTCTTTTCGGTTTTCAGAGCAGTTTTTACGCTACCGCTAACCTTCTTCTTGCTCTTATCCTTCTTACCCATGTTTCGTCGCTTAACTGTTCAAAATCTTAAAAAGTATCGTTCCTTTGAATCGAAAATACCCACGTGACATGTGCATTCATGTCATCAAACACATGTAAACATTGCAGATCCAGGCAGAAGATGGCGCGGATGACGCTGATTCAGTGTATAAATGCGTCAACAGTTTGTGCCAGTGAGAAGTCACCAAATTTAAATTTTCAATTATACCTAAATTAAAAACTGTAAACTATAGTCTGCAGACAAATGAAATGTAAGAACGATCTCACGAGACTAACTGCAAACTCTGCGTTCTCGACCGAAGTCGTTCCGCAAAACAAATGTCGAGCAGTTCAAATCAGTAATCATTGTCCGACGCCCACTTGTAAGGGTGCATGACTTACGTCAGAGCCCGTTCCTGGTCCTGACCCAGCCATAAACCCTCCAAAAGCGAAATTATGTCAGGCTACCTGCCTCCGAGAATCTTTGAAACACATGTTCGCACATGTAAGGGGCTAAAGGGAAATGATAAAGACTATAGGTAGTGAAGAATGTATTAATGCCAGAACTTTTTTGCGTGGGATCTTTTTTCGAATACATTCTGGCCATTTCAGCCATCAGTTTGATGGCTGTCGTCAATGGGAACACAGACTGTAATGGACAGAAAATATTTCTAGCATTAAAAGCAGTTTATATTTTTCAATTTAGCTGTATTTCAGTATTTTCTTTTTTTTTAGTATTTTTGTGCGTGTGGTGCGCAGCGTGAGTGTAAAATAATCAGGCACTCGGTAAAGTAATTGCAGTGAACATTTCTTTATAGACATAAAATGTATCAATCTTATTTATAAATTAATAATAATCTTGTCTTCGTTTCGAATTTTATAATAATGTTTGCACTTTTCTTAAATACATTTAATGTTACAAATAGGTTTAGGAATAAACACTATATCGTACTCGATCGCTGGGGTTCCCCTTTTCCTGAGATAGGCAACCACCCTTACCTAAGTGTGGCGAATTATTAAAAAATCTCATTGGGATTTTACGTCACCACAAATGTACTAGCATTTAATGAAGCTTCATTCGAGAATATAAGACTGAATTCTAACCCTTTCACTCGAATGACGTCTTTGGGTACCATAATATTTGTTTCGAATAAATGGCTCAGATACATTCATACACTTTACAATCATTCTGCTATCGAAATAAGTGTATTTGGAGTAAAATAAACCCTCTAATTGAAGTCGGTTATGCTTGCATTTTTCAGTTTTGTATATTAGATGTAAAAGATTTCGAGTGCAAAGGGTTAAAATCTCGTGAATACTTACGGATTATATTGATGTATACCTGTAAGCATTTCCTGTACACGCAGTAGTCTCCACGCGCTAAAAAAGAAACGAACAATCATCTATTGTAATTGCAAGAATGAACATGTAAATTTGATGGATTCACGCTTCATGCTTCTATTAAAACGGAAATGGGGAAAATAGTTAAGCTTAACAAATAATCGAGCAAGTCTGTTTTATTACCAGTAAATAACGCTATCTGTAATGAATGTATAATCAGATATTCTGATGAAATCACGAAGAGTCGTGCTACACAGTTATTCACCTACAACATGAAATTTAAGGCAACGACGAACATGTGTTTGAATGATCTTTGAACGATAACAATCCCATGAAAATATGTATCCGGTAACGAATCACGAGTTTAATGAAATTAACAAAACTTCGAGTATCTGTAAGTACGTTTATTAGCACCTCTGTTGTGTTAATATGAAACCATCCGACATTATGTTATATGATATCGAACTCCAGATGCTTGGGATAGTCCGCAAATAAGTTGATTAAAATAATCGCCGACAACATTAACAACTCTAAACATCGAACGTTGAGACAGAAATGATATCTGTTGAAATTTTGAACACTGCTTGCATTTATTATTTATGTACAATATTTCGTGTACAGTACTATAAACACATTACTATTAGCAAAAACCTTTCAAAGGGAAACAAAATTTCTCGAACAACCAGGGAACTTAATTTTCACGTACTCAACTCCCCTTTAAAAAAAACTATACACATATATATTAACCAAAGCATACACCACATTAAGTTTGAGACCCTGCAATTTAATACTATGTCATTTCCTTCATTTTCATTTCATTTTCATCTTATTTTTTTTTTTTTTTGGTTTGTTTGGAAGATCGCATTGAAAGACTGTTAAACAGTTTCATGTTTCGCCCGCGTACAGAATCGTTTCCCAAGTGGAATGCAAACAAAGTTGAATTCATCAAGATACTTCCAGTTTACATTACGTGTGTATACATTGGCTGAATATTCATCATCAACGTAATAAAAATACATAATTTCATTTCTCCTTCTCTTTTTTTTTCAATCTCTCTCTCGTTTTTTTGTATCGCGTCGTTGCACGAGCGTACGTTCACAATGAAACAACAGGCACTGCACATAATAAGTACCTTTGCCTTATCGAACGAAGAAGCAAAAGCACCAGTTCTTTCGTGAAATATCATCAGTTATGGTGTAGATTCTTCTTTTTTTTTTTGTTTGTTTGTTTGTTTTAAGGAGCCTCGTATTGTTTTTAAAACATTACAATATATATATATGTATATATATAACGGTATGTAATACTTCTGTGAAGCCAGGTCTCGAGCGATCAAGCGAAAAAGTTCGATCGATCTCGGCCTTCTGTCGACTCTGTTTCTGTACAAATTGTACTGTGTCTATCCTCAGCATGCAATATGTTCCAAAGAAGAAAAACAAAACACGTGATGCGAAAGGAATTCGTGGCCGGTTCGATTTTACAAACAACAATTCTCGGAGAAACTTTCCCTTTTTCTGGATATTAATAACAAAAGTAATAATAATGATGATAATGTCCATCGAGAGTATTTGGAAAATTATATTTCACTAGTGCCGAAACATTGGCGGTCCGGGAACGTGCGCGTCATACATCGAGTAATACATGATTAATAACATAGTTGAGCGTCTTTGATGAGTCTTTGCTACTCGTTCGTTCCGTGTAACTTATACCCTGCTGCAATGTTTCGCGGTTGCCCGGCCGCCAACGCGATCAAGCGCAATCAGAAATGTGATCTAATGAAAAATATAGAGACGTAACGATATACTCTGATCATCCGTACAAATTTGATACTGATATGATTTCCTTTTTGTTCTATTGCAATGCCGTGCTTAAAGGAATAGCGTTTCATTTGGCATCCGTTGCTGGCGTTACAGCCTCCGGTGACGCGTTCTTTAAACTACACGAGATTTTGTTGTCGGTCGACGATTGTTCATTCTCTGCTACCTCCGTGTTCTTCGCAGTCTCTTCGCTCTTGGTCTCCCTGAAACGCGTGAAACGTATCATTGGCTACGCGTTTAATTTCATTATCAGGGCATGCACAGGCGTAGAACCATCAGCTTCTCAAATATCATGACTGGACTGCTGATGTTTATGCAAACCTACATTTTTAGACCTCCATATTTTCTATGTTAATGCAGTTAAATAAATGAACCTTCAACAAGACTGCATTTGCTTATTGAATATCCATCATTCACCAATTTGGATATATTTAATTGCATAAACACCCGCAGTCTGATCATGACGAACTACCGTGTTCGCTCTTCAATTACCTGCTATCTAAAATTTCACTTGGGTTCGCGTTCTTGTCAGCGGTGCAAACAGGGTATAAACCTATATCCTCTGTGCTTTTGTGATTTACGTTCGTTTCAGTACTCGAGGTACTGCCTGTATCTGTGACTTTTTCTTCGCCCGTTTCGGTCGCATCTGTTTTGTCTTCTAACGCAGCTGCCGGCTTCTTCGAATCCGCCGCCACATCGGTGGTCTCCCTCTTCTCCTCATCGCGCGATTTGTTATCTACTATCACAGGATTCTCTATATTGAGCGTGTTCTCAAAGTTGTCGAAATTCGCCCAACCGGTAGACTCGACCGGTTCCGACGGTATCACGTCCCACGGATTCACCTCTGGCAGCGCTGTACTGGTTGGTATCGGTTCAGTCGAATCCCACGCTAATGGAACATGAATACAAACTATGATCAGACACACGCATCTAGAAACGCACAGTTGAGTAAATCACATTATTGAAAGAATAATGTAATCGTACGTTCGGTGGAATCAATCTCCATATGCATGTCTCGTTGATCCTCGTCATCCTCGTCAGACGAATTGGAATCATTGTGCTGCTGCTTGGTGGGCCAGTCTCGTTTGTCCACCACAGTCTGAAACGTGAGCTCACCCTCGTCGCCCCATTCCATCAGTGCGCTGCAGTCTTCGAGGCCAGCCTTCTGCTTCTGCTGGCATATCTGCAAGCAACTATGAACTATGACCTCGCGAACTCGACGCGATCAACCTGCTCGAATCGTTCGTACCTTTTTGAACATGTCTTCCCTCTTGTCGAGATCTTCTTCGCTGAGAGTAAAGTCCAACGTTGTTAATTGGTCAACCGAATTACTATAATAGCATTTTAAGAAAACAAAGGAGCAGTGTTGCGAGGAACAGGAGCGACGTTACGGTTTCTCGTTTACAGATTCGTAGTCAGTGTGCGTGTGTAGGTAATTAAATGTGCTTGGACACGTGCGTTATTATTACTTACTGAAGAGCATCGTCGCCGTCGTTGAACTCGTCGTCGTGGAATCCAAAGTTCTCGTTGAACTGCGGCGTCATGTGCTGGCTCTCGTAATTCGAATAAAACTGTTCATATTGCACATCGTTATTATGCGGAATAATTAACTACCGATTTCGCGTATGGTCGTACGGCGCTATACTAACTTGTTTGATCCGCTGAAATTCGTCTTGAGAGTACGATCCGTATTCATCAGGATTATCGCTCGAATTCACCATATTCGCCTCAGTCTTTCCGCCCTAAAATTTTTGGTATTAGTGCACACACCGAGCACTCGCAAAATTATAATTGTACATCGAAAAAAGAAACCGGAACACACCAACAAAATCTGATGGGTCTCATTAATTTTGGCCAGCTGCGTATTCACAAGGGTTTCCCATTTGGTAAGACTCTCAGACGACAAATTAGCCTTTAAAAATTTATCTAAACTTTCGGATTTCTCGCGTTGGCTAACGATATTGTTTGCGATATTTATCAAGTGGCCCATGTATCCCTGTCTGACTCCATTTTCTTTATTCCTAAAACAGAACACACTCTTGCATTGTCACAAAATATAAATTTATATGATTATTATTCAACGTACTGTTTGCTGTCATTTTTGTCCCATGCGTATAAAATTCTATTTATTAATCTGCAGTTGTTAAATATCTGAAAAACAGCACAATTTAGTTTATCAAATTCATTCCCTTCATACTGCGCGAAGACTTCTGTTAACAGAATGGTACTCACGTTAACATAAATAATGTCATTTGTATCCTTAAAATCACAATTAATAGCTAAAGCCAGGCACAGTTGTACTTGAGTATGTAGGAAATTGTTCCACGTATATTTAAAAAATAAATCCTTAAGAAACACAAAACGAGGGATACATTATATTTTCTTAAGACTTCAGGATTACATAAGCTTGACTTACCAGTAATGTTTGGAATGTTCCTAGTTCTACTAAGGTCTCGAAAATTTTCACATTCTCCGTTGTTAGTAGCGATGTAAATAACTTTGCAACATGTAATCGCGTATTACCTAACGGACACTCTAACACTCCGGTAGTTGTTTTAACAGGAGGTTTCTGCAATAGAGCAATCAGATTAAATTGATTACATTCGGTATTCAAGCATTAAATGATTGAAAAAAAGAGGTATCGTGACATTTACATAGGGTGGATCTAACAGGAGTTTGTGTAGCTGTTCTAGATAAGGCAGAGTCGCATTTGAAATTCTTAAACGCTGTTCATTATCTGTTACCTCGTCTCCGATACCTTCATCGAGAATGTCTCCTTTGTTTAACGAGCTACAAATTAAAATATTGTATTTTAATAACACCTACACATTCTCTGAGTTATGTCAGAACATTTTTAATGGTCTTACTTGTTGGCTTTCCGGCCTAACAACGTCAGGAGCACTTGAATCCCTCCAGTAATACTACTTTCTAATTTCTCACCGGTTAAGATAGTCTCCAGCAACAGACTTACTGTGTCTGGTCTGTAAAGAAGGTACATCGTTACTTCGAAAAAGAAATCATATATTATTTGAAATATCCTTGGTAATTAAATATTACCAAGGAGTAATAATTGTATATATATTTATTTCTGTGAATACTTAGTTTCATCCTGTTGTTGCTTTTTCTACTTACGATTCAAGAGTATTTAAAATAGGATGCGGATCAATCCGTTCGGTAGAAGTACGCTGGTTTTCTCTCGCTACAGTTACCATGTCACAAAGTGATTGTGCGGCGTTTGCGTGTTTACTCGATTCGGAATTAGGAGATAATAACTTTACCAATCTTTGCACTAATTGTTGACTATCTAACCACTGTTAAAGCAAATACATACGTCAAGTTTATGAAGCGACGGAGCCCGGATTGTATTAATCGCGTAAGCGAATCTGGACTTATTCATAAAAAAAAAGAACTAGGTATCTTTACATGCTACGAAGATTTTGTGAAACGCGATCGCTTACGTTTAATATATTTTGCCGCATATCGCTTCCCTCCACCTGAGTAACCAGTTTCAGTACTAGATCCATAATCGCAGAGGTTTCTATGTGTCGCAAAAGCAGATCGACGCATGTCTGACGACTCTTCAAAAATTCTAGTACCTGCAAACAAGTGAACTGATACGAATACCAGTTCTAATGGAAACACAGATTTAGTACTTGAATAATGATATTTGATTTTGTTGTATTGATACCCTAATCACCTGATCAGTTTTGCGAGCAACCAACAGCCCAATTATTTTACTGACGAACGAAGCCAACAGAGGATTTAATACTTCCTCTGTGTCCATAAATGAGTAAAGCTTTGCCAACAGTGTATCATCCCCTACAACCATTTACATTAAAATATCCTTTCAAAATGAATTTACTGTGATAAGCAATTGATTTCTATACCTGCTAGTTTCTCATTAAATGTTGGTATATCACACATTAATAGCTCGCAAGCCATGTTAGGATACTTATATCGCCAACGCTCCTCTAAATCGATTGATGGTTCCTTAGTCACCAATGTTACCAAATCTTCCATCACATCCTGTCTTGTTAAACTGAAATGATATTATATTACAAATAAATGGTACTTATAGAACTATTTTTAAATCTTACTTACTATTCAACAAGCTTTTTATTTTGGCTTTTGTACTGTTGCAAAGTATCTTCATGATCCATTACCTCTCGCAATGTCACATCCTGAAATCATAAACATAATTAAATTAGGATTCTCTTGAAATATAGATTGACTCAATAATTTTTGCTTTGTGAAAACAGATTCAAATTGCGTATTCCATAAATAACACTTATAATTTCAGTTCCAAAGAAAGCAATAAATGCAAAAAGTCAAAGACATTAAAAAGGTTAAAATACATAAAATGTAAAGCACATTGGCTCTATGTTTGTCTTCAAATGTGCTTCACATAAATACAGACTATTTAGATTTTGAAACTTATGTATAATGAAATAGTCTTATGAAATAAGAGTCTAAAGCTTGTCAGACAAAAAGGAAATACAACTGTGCTTGATAAAGTCTTCCAACCTTTCAATGACCACTGACATATGCAACATAAGATGCAACATTAACATAAACAAAATGAAATGCAAAAAGGAAAAATTAATATCTTTCAACATTACTTTTGTACTACATGATCAATGATTAACATTATAGAAAAATAGACAAACATACAATAGTATATACTAATATATTCTTTATGTGTTATGTATCAACATTACGATAAAATACAGTTTTTCAAATGCAATGGAAACACGTTTAGTTAATATAATTTTTCATTGTGTTTTATTACAGTTTCTGAAGAGTTTTACAATATCATTTTAAGATTAAAACATCATACATCATCGAAGGATTAAACATATAGCTTTGTTCCTTTGTAAACGAAATATCGTACACATGAATCATTTTACGACATACAACTTTCAATAGACCTCAACTGATGAAAAATGTTTTCAGCTTTATGCTTACATCAAACTTCTCTACCACCTATGGAATATAATGCTTTGTTAAAATTTAATCGCACATTTTAGAAACACTCTACATATATACATTCATATGTTTCCTCATTATATTTTTGAAATCATCACTGTTTATCCTAATGGATACAGCATTCGAGCCACACAATCTTAATATACAATTTCTTTAACAACTAATGCAAGTATCAGGTCATTTCAAAAGTCTTTGCACATTTCTTAGGAGCCCTTTGTGATACATTCCAAGTGAGTTTATACTAATTTATACCCTTTCAGCAAACATCTTTTCGTTCATACATCAATACAGTATAGATATTCAGTCTTCTAACTGTATTCAGAGCAAAAAGTCAAAATTTTTACTCCTAAACAATGATTGTAGACGAGATGTACATAAGGCACATTGGTTTTTAAAATTTCGTGATGAAAATTGTACTCTTAAAGACAAGGAATGCTCCAGATGTCAATCAAATATTAATGATGAAAGTTTAAAGGCTGTGGTTAAAGCTAACCCAAGTCAAATGTGCGAAGAAATTTCCCCGGAAATAAAATTGTTAAGGTGCAAACAAATTTTATCATTTAAAAGACATCAGATGAGCACCGAAACTGGCAAAATTTGTGCTGTACCATTCAACTGAAAGGAATCACGTTGTCCAAGTAACTGTTAGACCTCTCAAAAACTGACACAATTGTCATGGGGAGTTTTATCTTATCCTCCATATTCACCTGATATTGTTCCTTCCGAGTATTATTTATTTCCTTCATGGAAAAAAATTCAATAATATGGAAACCTTAGAAACTGTACTTAATACATTTTTTAATTCAAAATTGTTTTTATTTTCTTCCAAACGAGGTATCGGCAATGGGTGAGACAATATGAAGAAGTTTTTGAGAAAGAGGGAGATTATATTTATGATTAAATTTATTTCTTTGTATATTTATTCAGGTAATAAATCTCATAGAAAAATACGCAGACTTTTGAAACGACAATAATATTCGATTGAGTAACAAATAACTTCCGACAAATAATCACATCTTTCATTCTCAAAACTTCAAATAGTTTGTCTACACGATTGATCCGAGTTTCGCATCAGAAAGTAAATAGCCCTGAAGCTTACACATGCTGCAGAAATAACAGAAATGATTGTTCATTGAATTATTCAATAAATTGAAGATGATAAACTGGTAGTTATTTATGACTCAACCTGATACAATAGGTTGGTAAGGTTTGTTCCCACACTTCAGCAACACCCTATATACATATATTTATTCTCTCATTTCTCTGGTGTCTCGCAGACTCTCGCTTTTTGTTCTGATAGACAGAGCTATTGAGTCATGAGCAACGAGACAGATAAGTGATCAAGGTGTTCATCGAGCGGATAAAGTGATATTTTACCTCCTTGTTGAGCAGTGCCTCGAGTTGAGGCGATGACACGTAATTTTTCGTCCAAAACATGATGGGACCGCGTATCACGCCACGCTCGACCGCAATAAGATTAATCGAACAGGAGAACGATCACAACATCGAGGTGGCAGCCAGTGAAAAAATAACGTAACGCTCGTCGTGATGGATAGCCAACTAACATTGCATGGACACGTATAGTCGAACGAGCAGAGCGACGCGTCGAAAATGAGTCGCGGGCGAACCGTGTCGCCGCGTGAACGAACGGTACGATAAGGGGAACCTTGTTCTTCGTTTTTCAATAACCACGGAATATAGAACCGATCTGAAAAATGTCACTTCTGATCATGAAACAACCACAGACAATCCGGAAGACTGTTTTAAGTTTGACGTTTGCTGCGAATGGGAATACCTGCCGATCGACTTTCGACCCAACGGTAGCGCACCTTATTTCAGAATACTTGTCTCGGGTTCGTCGGCTTAAGCGCCGTTCACATGCTCGACGAAATTCGTACAACGGATCGTGCTTAAGTTGAATTTTATTTAACATTCGTATGACGCAGAGAGAGAAAAGTTAGTTTCCTTTTTACTAAACTTAAAAATTTTTAAAAAATTTCATTATTATTTATTTACATTACAATTATAACAATTCTTTATTTTGTTGAAATTACTTACAGCAACAAGTTAAGAATTTCAATTAATATCTCTTTTTTTATATTAGCCTTATACATTTTAAGGACTGAAGTCTATAGTCTGTACGACGTATCAGTTAGGCGGAAGATTCCAGAGTGCTAATAGCCACTATGTTGGCTCTGCTGCACCGAATCGTTTGTACTAAGAACCACTTTAGTGGCTTCGTTTCGGGTTTTTGAATAAGTTATATGTTAGTACATTAAGTTCTATTACAATAACGTTGAACTTTATTTAAAATTTGTATGACGTAGACGAGAGTTAGTTTCCTTCTTAATAAATAAATTGGTAAATTTTTCATAAACTTCGTTATTATTGTTCGATAGCTTAGTCTTGAAATCTGAAGGCGATGCTTATTAATTCTTTCGACATTTAGTCTGTATAATGTATGAATAAGCAGAAAAGTACCAAAGTGCTAATAGCCATTATATTGACTCTGACATGCCGTCTGTGCTAAGTTCCACTTTAATGATAATGTTGTTTCAAATTTCCGTGGTTCACTTTCATTTTATTAATACGTGTGAACTTAGAATTGAACCAAGTTTAATTTTTTTCATTAAACTCTTGTTTCATTTCAGTAAAGGAATTTTAGAATTTAGAATTTTGGCGTTCGCCTCGTTTTCAAGTAGCCCGCAGACAAAGGGTTAAGAAACACATGAAAAATTATAATGATGATGGCTACTATAATTTATAATTCAATAAACAATTTTAAGCGGCTGATATTTCGAATTTCCACGATAATCTGTACAATAATTATCGGCAGGCGCTTTGAGGATTTACGAAATAGTTGCTATAGTTATATAGTATGATGTTCGTTTTTTGTTTTGGAGGTTTGCGTTTGTATTTGCTCCAAAAAATGACGCTCCAAGAGTTGCTCTTCGTTCACCAAACTGCAGTCATTCGAATTTCCGTTTACTTTATGATTCGTCTTCTTTTGGTTTACCTCTACTTTCGTTAAAATAATATATATATTTACGTAATATATAACAACACAAAACTATACACTATAAACTATTTGTTGGAATCTCTTCACCCTATTTCTAATTAAATCATTTAAACTTTTTTATACACTTATGAGAATCTATGTATAGAATTTGTACTATAATAATACTCTGATTATAAAATTAATGTCAGAAACAATATAACTATTGAAATTTATAGTAAAGTCAATCTTTATACTTGTTTTTACTATTATAATCGTTTAAATTTATCTTCTAGCTTTACTTAACTACTAGTGATATTCCTAGTTCATATAAAATTTCCAATATTACATGATTTACATTTAATTATTTTATAAAACATGAAACAATCAGAGATGCGGGGATAATAATTAGAAGTCTAAGTATAGTACATTCCATGTCCAATAGATAACATGTTAAAATGAATACCGACGCGTAGAATAATAGAAAGCAAAATGAAGATCCATGTCGAAATAATACATTTAATATTTAGAATAATGTTTTTTTCAGGTCCGCACACGAGAGATAGAATTATACTATATAGAGCAGATTATAGTTTTCACGATTACGTCACATCGTGGCGTACGGTCTTGCGTGTTAGGTATACCAGTTTCTTTCGATCATCGCCCCGTAATTGGTAAATTTGTGATCCGTTATCAATGTTGGCCGTTAGTGTATCACGCTAACTCGAATTCGATATATTCATCTAAAGTTGTCACACGATCAACTGTAAGAACTCAAGTTAACGCGAAGCGCTTTTATTCTCACTTTACATAATTCCTAACCACTGAACTTGACCACTCTAAACACTGTTTTTGTGTAACTAAATCGTGTTGCTCAGAAACAAATTAAATTTGATAAATCATCAAGGGATCACTTGTTTAATTATCTCTTTTTTTTCATGTATTTACTATGTCAGTCTAAATCATATTGTTGTTCACTTGAGATTAACATGTTCACTGATTTAGATATTACAATTTAATTTTTAGAGTTTTGAGGCTTTCATGACCTGGTTTTTTATAGTTAATATTGTCTGAGGCTTCCGGGTATAACTGTGTGATATTATATCATTATCAGTGCGTCTTCAGACTCCTGATGAAGCTAGCTGCAATGTTGACAAAACGTTGGGAATGGTTTCCTACTCGACATGACGTATTCAGAAGCCTCAAACAGTATTAACTGCAATTTAATTTTTTTGTATTAAACTGTAATTAATATTATATAATTAGTAAATAAAGAATAAAATTGTAAATTGACACTTTTAATTTTGGAAGAAGATTCGATTTGTCATAGAAATGGTATATAAAATTTATTCAAAGTATAATGATTATAAGAACATCTGTTAAATTCTTTTGAATTCCGATGTGACAAGATGATTCAGTTTTTATTATTATGCCAACTGAATGTCCAACGATTGTTCCTCAAGAGATTTTGGGATCTTTTCTATACATTCATAAAAAGTGGTTAAACTCTTTTATTCAATTGCAATTGATAAATTCTAAAATCTTTCATTGTCCCTTTCTTGTTTCAGTTTGATGGGTGCGGGAAACATCAGTCGGTATATCAGACGGTATTGGGCAGTGACATTCTTTCCTGCTGCAACAGCAATCGCCATTTTTGCAGACTGGAATCATACCAGACAGTGGAAGAACGCAGTAGCTGAACATAAAAAGCTGCGATTGCCTCAGTGAACAATGGCAGCAGAACCTCAATTTATGAAACTTTATGTTTCGCTTTTTGGATTAGTGGGAATAGGTGGTGCTATTGGCTGGTGGTTAGATAGATGCGAGACCCTTAGGATGACACATTATCGAGACAAGTCTGCTCTGTTCGGAAAAGAACTGAAACCTGGGGAACCTCCATCTTGGCCATAATTTAATCTTAACATATTAGTCTTGCAAGTGTGCAAATGTGTTAATTTCTTTAAATGTTACTACATTTACATGTAATTTAAATAAGGAAATAAACTTTCAAATGCATACTCTATGAGAATTATTAATACATTTAATTTATTTTCTGAAATTAAAAATCTCTTCTACAAAAATATAGATGGGAATGTAACTGTATGCAGTTCCAATATTTCATTCGGTCTGTTAATCGAACTAACGAAATATAGTAAATATTTTATTCCTAATGTCCTTCTTCTTTGCTACTTTCTCAGACTTATTGGTATTGGCACCACACTTTAAATTCTCCTTATTTTCTACGTCCTCTGTAACTGTTTTCTTCACATTCATGTTGTAAGCTTTTCTTTTCTTCTGCAACCATTCGTCAGTGTCTTCGTTCCAAGACATAGGTCTGTCTTTCAAACCTTTGATTAATTTCTGATGCGAACGCAACTTACTACCAGTTTCTAAATTAAGATAAGAATACTTTTCTTCGCTCTCTATTCCGCAATCTTTATTTGTATCCACATTTTGATCTATGAGACCGTAATGTTGGAATTTTGTGCTCTTGTCTTTCGAAGCTGAAATATTTTTGGCAACTCTTTGCATGACTCTATCTTCTTCAATTCCAGAAGATGGTTCATATTCTTCTTTGAGACTACCTAAATTTTGAACTTCAACATTCATATTATTTCCACCATTTGTACATCTTATTCTGCGTTCACTAGCTGATCTTGTGAATGCATATGGTTTTTTGTACAATTCAGGGTTAAATTTTTGTGAAGTTTGAACAAAGGATGAATCCCCTATATCGGCTGATAATGTGGTGTCTAGATCTTCATAATATATTTTATGAGGTCTTCTTCTTTTATTACTGTCAGAAGTGAGTTTCGAAGATGATGATTTTAAAGTTGTAGTACTTTTCTGATTCAATTTTTGTTTAGATCTCTTCCCATCAGAACTATTATTGTCTGACGAACCAGAAGAGCTCCAAATGCTAGCTTTATCTTGCTTATCTAATCGTTCATTTTGTGGATACAAATTCAATTTGTTAACTTCTATGTTATCTAATTTTTCTGTGGAAGCAATGTTTACACAAAATTGTTCATTATGCATTTCTTTAGAATCAACATTAATTAATGGCTCTAAAGTATTTTTCTGTGAGGTCTGCGAATTCATTGAACCCTTAGAACACCTATTTGCTTTAAGTTGCATGTCTAATTGCTTCAATTTATTTTTTAAATGCCTCTCCATGTTTCTGATTTCCCTTTCCTTGCTAAACAAAACTCTTTCACGATTTCTTAGAGTTTGTTCCTTATTCCTTAACAACGTTTCCTTTTGCTTTATGTCCTCTAGTTTTTGAAACCAATTGCCTTTAAATACTTCTTCACTGACTTCCTGTGGACTTGGTACAATCGCAGAACACCCATTCTTACATCCATGATAACACAGATCTGACAGTTTTTCCTCAAGCTCTTCACTTTTTTCGTCAATTGGTGCTAGCTTCTGAACATTGTCAAAAACATTTGCAGGATAGCACACAGTACCAATATTGTAAGAATCGTCGTACTTGGCTTTAGAAATATCAAAAGAAGAATACGAAATGACAGAAGTGTTTGTTTTCTCTTTTATGTTTATATGTTTTGCTCCAATATTCTTCTCCAAAGCTATAGTATTTTTCAAGTTCTGTATGCTTTCTTCTTCTGAGGAAAATAAATCATTATAATCTTCTGTACAACTGAATTCTTTGCTTTCAGTTTTTATTGTATTTACAGTAGTTACAATTTTAGATACATTAGTATCATTACTGTAATCATTACCTGCAGGTACTATAAAAGCTTCCACTTTATACTTCATCTGTTTCATTTTCTAGATTAGCAACAATTTCTTAATTGAAGATTTATTTATGAAATATTTTGTACTGTTTCATGGTAAAATAACTGACAGTATCTTAATAGTACTGTGTATATTTGTTAGTATAAAAATAATATCAAGAAGAATACTTAAGTACTTTAAGTATTTTATGTATTGTGATCCGTTAGGTCTTTCTTCTTTGTTTACGTTGTGTACACGATGCTACATAACACTTTCACAAAGCTGTATACACGTATATATTATCGAGTCACACAATTTTAAAACAAAGAATGGTGCGAAACGTGTGTACATACACAATTTTTACATCTCCATTGTTTGTAAACAACAATCAGCGGATATTTTCCGGCTAGTGACATTACGCTGTCGCTTTGGTTCTTAATGAACAGGAAAATATTCTTCCCTAACGGAAATCTAGAAACAATTTTATTTTGTCACTTAACCATGGAAAGATAATTTTGAATAACATAAACTTTAATGAAAGCTCTCTCTATCAAATTTGATTTATACATGTACCAGATAAATTACAATATGTCAAACAATCACGAAACTACATTAAATAATAAACAATTTTTAACTTTCAATTTTATCGAAGAAATCAAATTTCTACTCTAATCAAATTTTCACTCTAACATAAAACATTGAATACCATGTTTATTACATAAATTATTTAATTTTCTATATCTTTGGATACAAATAATTTGTGACTTCGTAAATACTGAAATGGTAAGTTGGAGAACTGAAATTTTCTAACAACATAAGGCTAACAAGCGGATTGGAAATAAATCAAGTGAAAGATATATAATCATTTATTTGTATTTCTCTTTTTTTTGTATGTTTTGCAACAGAAACAATTTAAAAGGTTTCCCCTAATTTGGATATTATAATTCACATTTGTTTCGTAAAGGGAGCGCTGTTATATCGATTCTTAAGTCCAGGGTCATGTAGAGGGCGCCACTGATTTTTCAGAGTAAAAGCATTTGTTTTCACACAGTTGTACTATAGTTTAAAACATTTTATTTCATTGGTGCGTACGTAAGAAATATTCCACAGCCCATGCTCAAAATAATTTCTTTTGTGATTCATTTGAATATGATTAATTACTATATTTCCGCCTAATATGAAACATCCGTTAGGATGCGCGCGCATATCGATTCGGCCAATTATTGCGTACACATCCTACAAAAGAACAGTGTCGTACATAGAAAACGAATTTACTATGATTTCACGTAAAACAGCAAAATGTACTAGGAATCTGAATACGCGATCAGGAATTTTTCTGTCATCGATACCATCCATGTCGATTCAAATGTAATTTATGTGTGATGGGGTTATACACAAATTTATTACTAGATTAGTTTGTGCGACTGCAATAATTTTTTGTATATTTTTGAATATTTCCTAAGTCTGTTTTAAGTAAAGTACGATTTGATACTGTGATAGAAATTATAGGAGATTTACATTAATTTTGTTATACAGGATGTTGCTGAATTATAGATATAAATTTTACCGGATAGTAGAAGTCCAGGGACTTAACACCGGTGTTATTTCTGTATTGGTGGACATCATATCAAAACCAATATAATATTTAGTTTTCAAACACCTAATTATCTCTTTTACCTTTGATGCAATTTATCCCTTTAGGGTTAAATGGATACACAGAAAATTTGAGAGTCAAACTATTTCACATGATTGGGTGAATATTACTTTTTGCAACAAGGTGGAAAAGAAAAAACAGTTTCTTTATTACAAAAAAAAAAAAAGAAGTATTTTGTGTATTTCATGAAAATTAGAAGAAACATGTCATGGGAAAATTTTTTAATGCATCCTAATGACCGTTTGAAACCGCTCAAATTGTACCTAAAACATTTCGCTACATCACGAAAAATAAAGATAAATAGCCGTTCAATTAAAACAGAATCAATTGAACGCAGTAAATACAAAGTCGGTACAGTTAACCCTTTGCACTCGAAACCTTTAACACTTAATATACATAACTGAAAAATACAAGCATGATAGCCTTCAACGAGAGGGTTTATTTTATTCCAAATGCACCTCAGTCGTAGAATGCTTGTAAAATTCGTACAACTGAACGCAATTCCGAGGTATTTATACAAAACAGAAAATTAGAAATGTGAATATTATAGTGCGTCGATGGCACTATTCGAGTGCAAAGGGTTAACATCCACATGCACCTGATAAAGCAGGAAATTCTTATAGGGCTTAACAACCTGAAGTTGCAGCTATTGATAACTCTGATATTCGGGCCGAAATTACATCTGCTCGCTACACGCGGCAACTTCAAATTCCATAAAACGATGTATCGGCCGGGCCCTGGGGACGCTGACTACATCCCTGGAAATCGACGGACCCGACAACGACGCGCGTGACAGAGAGAGACGCAGGGAAACCAGGGTGGAGGGGCCGTTGCATCGTTGCAGCGGTCCGCCATTGCTAGGGAGTTAACTTCTGGTACTAGGCTAGGCGAGTGATCTCTCCAACACTCCCCCTCTCTGCGGAGATCCAGTCGCGGAAAAAACTATTTAGTGATTTCGTGTTACGATTTTGGGTATTTTGGGATCCGGGCGATTTCGAATCGGCCTCCGATGGAGACGAAGTGGCAGCCGACGACGATGCTGAGCGGCGGCGAGACGAAGGTGTTGCACGCGAACCTCCTGACGCCGACGGGGCAGCGTCTCACGCCGACCGGGAAAATCAGCCACGCGAAAACCCGCGTCTACACGCAACGATACCGCAAGGAATGGGAACAGATGCACGACTTCAAAGGTACTTCCCGTTCTCACCGCTGAAATCCCTCCAAAACCGAATTCGCTTCACCTTGCGCCACTCTGCCCTCAAAATCGACGAATTATTTTTAGAGGATCTTCCCGCTCAACACGCCTCTCTTTCCTTCGTCCTCACCTGGACCGAGTTCTTCGGTTCTTAGCCTGGACACTCTTTTTGGGATCGTTACACTTACATAGTTTTCTCTGACTCTGTTATTCCATTATTGTCGATTCACGAGCGGATCAGTGGAATTTTTTTGGAACGTCCGAGGGTTTAGAATTGTTGACTGTGGACTGTTTGGGGTTCTGTTTTCCTTGAGACACGATGCATCACTAAATACCACTATTATTCGTCTAACCATATCACTAGCGTTAATAAGTTACCAGCAAAAGTACTGCTGGGAAATTCGAGTGTTTTTGGTAGATATCACCATATGGTTGAAACGTGTTTGGTGGAACCGCGTGCTCGGGATATTACTGTCGGTCGAAATGTCTCTGAGATTTTATTATGGGGCCTTTTTTTTTGATGTTTCAGAATTTCAACATGGATGCTGATGAATAAATAGATTTTCTGTTGCTCTGTTTATGAATATGATATTTGTTGTTCAATGTATTGTTATTAAACGCACTGATGTTTGTACCTTCATAACTTGTTCCTTGTCTTGGATTCTTTCTCTTGAACTTACTTTATACGTTCCGTGAACGTTCTGGCTTGCCCACAGGAGTTTCCATGTAGGATAAGGGAATTGAAATTATTATATGGAATGTTCGTGAATTCTCAGCTCACAATATGCAAATTGCTGTTTTTATGCTCATTCCTTAGCATGCATTTGGAATGTAGAGATGTTTTTCACTATTTGCAAATATAAACATAATCTGGATTCAATGCATGTGGAATTATAAGATTAAAATGTTCATATAGGTTATTGTATGACCTTCAGTTTATAATTTCTTTTTTAGATGTATAATGTTCTAAGAATCAAAGAACTTCCAAAATTCAGTATAGTTTTATAGATAAACCACAGAACTTGGTCCTTGGAAAGATATGATTATACAGGGTACTTAGAAATTGTATTACAGGAGTTGAGTTGATAAAGGTTCATATAAACCACCATCCAAAAATTATTTATTAAAGAGTTCTGAGTTTAAAGATTCCCTTCAAAATTGTCCATTCTGATTTCATTATTCTTTCAACAGAATCGCTAACTCAAAAACAAATGACTCTTGGTTAACGTTCATACGGCCTCATATCTGCACAGCATGCACTTTTAATTCTTTTCAGTTTTGTTAGTAAATCCTTAAACGTGTAAAACTCTTTAATCCTTTGAGTGCTATGAAACTATATATGCGTTTATCAAAGTAATTTGACTTATATTTTTGACACTACTGAAATCAACAGTCTTCCTACTAAATATGTGCACTTATAATCTTATAAATCCCATTGTGTGTATTTCATTAAATTCATGCAAAATTCCAAATCACAAAGTAACATACAATGTGCCAAGAAGTTTTTGATACACAGAAACTGTTTAGCTTTGCAGTATTCCGCATTTAATGGATTAATAAAGCATATGAACTTTTGTATGTATTTAGCTTCACTCCTTTTAGACACTATACATTTATAGTGAATCATAAAATTTATATCTATAAAATTAGTTTATACTACGTTTGTCGGTGAAACAATATAGAACCTATAAACTTATCGAAATTAAAATGAAACTCAACTGAAGAGATGTATATGAAATTTAATAAGGTACGCAGAAATGATTTGGTCTTACCCACTGCATGATCTGAAGAAATCAGTTCATCCAAAGAAATTAAAAACTGGAAACAGAAACATACTTATAACATAATTTTTTTACAGGATGGTTGACTTCTGTACCCTTTCAACCGACACGTGCCTATTGTTTGTATTGCAAGAAGAATCTTCATGCTCATCGACTGTCTCTACTGAAGCATACATGTACAATGAAGCATCAACGTGCAGCTCTGCTACACGAGGCGGAAGAGAAGAAAAAGGCTGCAGCTCGAAAGGTCGATCCTGGAGAGGAAGTTGAACTGGAAGAAGTCGATGATATAGAGGTTTCTATTCATACTAGTTTCCCAAATTTTTAAAAAACCAATTTCTAACAATGTTCACAATGCAATATGCGTTAGAAAATAAATAATGAAAGCGGTTTTCATCAGGGCGTCGAACACGTGCAAGCGGAAGTAGAAGAAAACGAAGACGAAGTAGAATATGTGGTCGAGAGATTGGAAACGGACGATGAACTCGACGAAACACAGATCAAAGAATCCCCGGATGGCGTCGGCGTTGAAGTTGAAGAGGAAGAAGAAGAAGAGGAAGAGGAAGACATGTCACACATGCAAATGCCCTCAGAAGAAGAGGATGATAAGCACACTATGAAGAAAATCAAAATAGAACGAGCTGTACGTCGTTTCAACTGCTTTGATCTTAGTAACTCTCAATAGATTTCTAATATCGGCGATTGAATTTAATAGGACTGCTGCGATGAATCTTTGACTGATGCGATGGACCACATGCAGAGCGAATACTTAGAAGAAACGGACAATCAAGGAGCTGTGCAGATGGAGATGGTAGTTGAATCAGAGGACCAAAGTAACCCGGAGATGCAAGTTATGTCAATCCTTCCAGATACGGAAGAGACAATCAAAGAGTTGCAAAAAGAATCGCGTGAAAATGGAAGAGCGATCCGCCGCAGCGAAAGTAAATTTGATAGAAAGTCGGCAAAATTATTGGTAGATATTGTACTTAATGATATAGAATTATGCTGGGTATTCCATAAAAATTAGGATTAGTGGTTTCCTTTAGTTTTTATCATTTTGTAACGTTATCTTTCGTTTGTCTTTCGAAACATTGAGTTTCACATTGTGAAACATAAATGAAATGATTCTGTATCCTGTTTCTGATGGAATATACCATGTAATGTAACCGTTTCATCGTTGAGGTCTGAACTGAATTGTTAATAATGTTTTAGCAGGAAGAATGTAAGCAACAAGGTGATTCTGGAATAGTAATGACATGCCCTTTGCCTATATTAGGCACGGCTTATCAGATAAACTCATCAGTTGCACAAACCTCAAACACTATCGGTGTGCTTCAGCCGCTGAATACGATACCGATAGCACCTGCGCAAAGTAAAACGATTACTTTGACATCGGGTGGCAAAACTCTCACTTTAACAGGAGGTACATTCCGGCCTGGTACTCAGTATGTCCTGAGTAAATTAAAGGGTAAACTTCCTACCTTGGTAATGGCTGATAAGAAACCTGCAATTGCAGCTAGTCAACCGGAAGACGTCGGTAAAGGCGTACAGATAAACAAGGATCAAATGGCTGTAGCAGGTACCAGTTACCAAAACCTCAAAAAGGTACGCTCCTCATTACCTGCATATCTAATTAACGTTCTCCCAAATCGTTTTCAAGTAGCGTATTAATTTTAGCATGTGCTTTTAAAGACTGTGAAATCTCCCACGTCGAAGAAGCCTCGAATTTCAACTCACGTGGTGGATACCAGCAAAGGGCTACCTGTTGGAGGTCTGCAAGTCAGCCTTTACAAACTGATGGATGGACGTTGGACCTTTTTGAACGAAAGGTACAATTACAAAGCGACATTTGAATTTTCAAATTGTAATAGACTGATTGAATTTAAATCGAATGTCCGGTTATCGTTGATATGAGACTGCAATGTTAAGCTTTTTCGTTGAATAAAACTGATCCATTTGTTCTTTTTCAGCAACACGGGACCGAATGGGAGGTGTGTAGATTTAGTCGACAATATGAAGGTGAACTTCACTGCCGGTCGTTACAAGATCCACTTCGACGTCGACAAGTATTTCACCCTTAGGAGAATAGAAACGATGTACCCGTTCATCGAAATAGTTTTCGACGTGAAGAATCCAGCTGGCCACTATCACATACCTGTGCTATTGAGTCCCTTCGGTTACACCACTTATCGTGGCTCCGAAAGATGAACGCTAATCAGTGCACGTTGTCCGTCGAGTATTTTAAGAAACTTACGTTTCGTTAGTTTATTTGTAAAAATATCAGATTTCCTAAAAATAAATGTTTTTTATAATCCAACCTGATGAGGACTAACCACGCTATTATATTCTTAACGACTGATTTCAGTTGTGAGGATTTGATTTGGGGTTTCACCTATTACGTGGGAGTTAAATTAACACTGCCGTCTGTGGAAAAATATATTTTATTTCTTATTCCATAAAGTCATTGCGTCTACTATTAAAAACCAACTAGTTTTCAGCGTTGTACCTCTTACGCTGAACTATTCTTTCAAGTAGGAGACTACCATGTCGGGGTAACATGTTGCAAACCCTGTAATTGCTGACGAAAGCGTAAATCATCGACCTTCACGGGGAAATAACGACCTGAAGAGGACATACCTCTCGTTTCAAGTTTTACGAGCTTCCCGGATCACAGAGGACCTACTGACCTTGGCTAGAATTAATAATGGGCTCTATTTAGGCGGAAGATAGCTTCTATCGACATCGTTGGGCGGCAGGTACGAGCTACCCTTTGATCCTTTTGATCCTTGATTATCTTGACCTCCACGACTTCCACTTCCAGATCCCTTTGTTCCCGTGGGCCCACCTGGACGACCTGAGGAGCCCAACCCTGCCGCTCCACCGGTACCAAATTTGAAACTGGCCCTGTTTCCGTTCTCGTCCGCTTCGTACCTTGAAAGGACATTGAATCGAACACCGTCGCTGCGAAAAGAAACAATGACAAGAAAAAGCTGGCTCTCACTTGACGGAAATTGGAAGACCCTCTGGACTGTTGTAAGAGAAGCTTCCTTTGACAGTACGAACTGGTTGACCATCCACGATCTTCAGCATCTCGCTTTCTTCCCTCTGAACGCCGTCAGCCTGACTCACGCTCGGACCACCACTGTTTCTTGCTTTGTTGTCTTCGAATGGTGTGTTGAGGATCAGACCACCGGAACCACGAGCAAACGGGGGAGCTTTCTGATCCGGAGATAGCTTGTCACCGAGGCTAGAAGATGTATGGAAGATCAACAGCCAGAGGATCTGGAACAGAAGGTATAAGAGCTGGTCTATATTTGACAGATCCAACTTAGTATCAAGTTATAAGAACACAGACAAGTCCTGTGCAACAAGGGATGACACTGCCTGCAGACTTAATCCTGGAAACTGCGGAAAACCCAGCCATGGTCTAGTTTAGCTTGACCCGGAGCAAAGAATTCGACCCACATGTGGCTGTAGCCTGGGCGAAATTAAACTAGATAGAAAGTCTGCAAAATTATTGTCAGATACCGTATTACATCATATAGAGTTAAGCGGGCTGTTCCATCAGAATTGGAGTTAATTATCCACTTTAGTTTTGACTATCTTGTAATACTTGTCGTTTGAAACCCTGTGTTTCATGTTATCAAACCTAAAGGAAATGATTGTATGTCCTATTTCTGATAGAACACCGTGCAATGTAACCGTGCAATCGTTCACGTCGGTGCTAAATTGTTAGCAATGTTTGAATAGAAAGAATGTAAGCAACAAGGAAGTTGCTAAGAATTCCAATTTACGACAGTGAGGTGCAACAGTTGATGGTACCATCACCATCCCCTGTTGCCTTCGTATCGACACCGCTGCAACCAGTCGCGGGACACGCGCAGAACACTTGAAACATGAATGAACCACGACGGACAGCACAACAGGCGAGAAAGCCATAAATGCATCCCATAAACAGATTACGCAAGCGATGCTTCTACGTAACAACATAACTGGAAAGGATCTTCTGCCATAGGAATGACACGAGACGGTCATAACTCTACTGGTTCCGCAACAACAGTTGCAGCAGCGACAACGTGCGCATCGAGGAGATTGAAATTGCACGTTCTCCGTGGAACTTTCGCGATGATATCGCGTTTCATCGAAGGTGCGATTGATATTCGCAGACCGTTAAGGCAGACGCTGCTAGCTCGAGGTGCTTTCGACGTTCGGTGACCTCCTGACCGATGGAAATGCGGCGACTTGCGATCGTTCCGCGTTGAAAGGACACTTTCTATTTAATTGAACCTTCACTCGATCGACCCGATCCTTCGTGATCCGAATGTTCTTTTATTTCAGTGGCAACGCGAGAGGACACGAAACTAGGCGACCCTGACGATGGATTCGTTGACGTACCAGCGATCGAGGCACAAGGTTGCGAGAGGTCATCGTCGCCAGAGATCGGTCACACGGATGACACTCGAATTGGCATCCCTCGAGGCACTCGCGACGATTCTATCGATGGATTTCAAGAAGCCTTCAACGTCTGATCTTCGTTCGCTCAGCATGCTTTTATATACCCGATACCTGCAGAAGGACGACGCTTTTTTCCCCACCTGATGCGACTGATTCTCACAGGGGATCGGATCAACCCACGTTCGCTACTAGAATGCTTCTGTCAGTCCCATTTTTTTCGATTCATGCTCTTTTCTGCGATCAGTAGCTGGGGGACCGTTAGACGGAACGGTTTCAGCGAGCTTTTTATTCAGACGTGGCATGATGAAACTGTATTGTCACCTGGAAGAGTATGTTTGCTCTTTCACGCACCTTAATGGTATGAAATTTGTGTAACTCTTCCGTTTGTTTTTCTTTTGTGCAGAGAACTGTTATTTTTATGCCTATCTTTGCTCAGTACCTAAGACCTGATCTAAATCTAAGCTAGACTTTGCTGAGACTACAGCATTTCACACGTTGTGAACATTTAACTGTGTATACCGTTTGTAGAATGTTTTTAAAACGCAAGGCGTAATTATCGTGGAAGACCTCTAATAAGTTTCTCAAGGTCATTTTGTTATGTACAATACTTTTTCAAGTTAAGTGTGACAGAATGAATGTATGACTGGATGAGAAAGACTAATAAGTTATTATAAAAATCAAGATCACATAAGAAAATAGGAAATCAATTTGCAGGTAAACATATGACCTTGACTGGCCTTTTCATTTGGTTTCTATCATAATAGCATAGTGTTATAAGTAACAATGTACTTTTTAGCTTTTCACCTTGAGCAAGGAGTACAGATGTTAGTGTACAGCTTGATTTCATGGTATGCTATGCATTGAATAATACCAGAAGTATCGATGAACTGTAATCTGAAATTCATTTAAAAAACCGTGGAAAATCGCAAAAGGAAAATCTTCTGCAGCGTCTCGATAGTCGACCCCATTCCGATACTCTGACGATGGACATTTCCAAAGAAAGAGATTGAATATTTCTGTACGTTTACGGAATATTCTATCAAAGAATAGAATGGTATAAAGATCTCGAGTCTATTTCTGTCTGCGCTACAACTATTTGGATCAACGAAACAAATCTTCAAGATAAATTTGCAAACGATTTCAGGGTAAAATGAACAGCATCAGATTCTACACAGAAAAAGATTTAAATATTAAACCTTATCGAGGCTCATAAGACTGTACCAAAGAAGTTATACTGTGATCATTCAGCGTGGAATCCCTCATAGATTTTTTTAAATTTATACTCCAATGAGGAAGATTCGGAGAACCCTTCGAGTTCCGTCTCAAGGCTCTAAAAAATAGTTTTAGGTTGAACAGTGCTATTCATATATTTATTATCCGACAACTTAGTATTGAGACTAATGACCTCGACACGAACTTTTCATAAAAAATTACTGCGGAAATTTATGTCTAATTTATTTGCTTTAATATAGGTGAAAAGCCAGGTCGTTGAGAATATATCTTTTATCTAGTAAAGTTTTTCATGTTATATGTCTTTCTTTTGTACTTTCTCAAAATAATATTAAATTGCATAAACATTCATAGCCTCTAGGGTTCCTATTTTATGTACCAATGCATGTCAATTCGCCATTTGATGGTGTACTATAGTTTTCCTAATTCTATCCACAAACTATAGTTTTGAATCTGTGCTGTTCCAAGGAAATTGATTGACCCTTGAAAAACGAAGAGCTACATTTGACATTTTATTTGCATACAAAATTTTAAACGGTACCATTAATTATCCTGATACTCTCAATGTATTTGATCAAAGATGACATTTAACTTAATGATTCTGTCAATGTATTTAAGAAGTCTCTCACATGTGGCTTAAATCAGAGATACCATTACTAATATTATTTATTGTAGCAACGTTATTATTTGTTTCTTATCATCAGACGGAAGATATTTATGCAAATGTACATTTTCAGACTTCAATATTTTTATGTTCATTTAGTTGAAGAAACAAAATTGTATTTTGATTTGTAAGTATTTAAAAATATGCTCTTTGCTGTTCTTATATTATTCAATGTATATCTCTCACGTATTTGGGTATGTTAAATTGCATAAAGATCCGCAGTTTAATCATGTACTTTAACCCTTTGGCTACTACGCGCCACTATAGTGGCTTGCCTCTAAATAATTGCTCATAACTACGCGCCACAGTAATGGCTTATCTGTTTCACGGCTTGCGTGGATAGATTTTGAATAGCTCCTGCTAATCAGTAGGTTCTTCAACTTTTTTTATATCGCACGAAAAATATTTTAACAATATAGACAATAAATGCTTTATTATTGTTAATAGAATGTGTGTACAGCAGTAGAGTTCTAAGTCTAGGCCAGCCATAGCAAAAGGGTTGATTGTTTTATACGTTTCTTATCAATTGTTTAATACTGATAGGTTTTTCCATAATAAATATCGGATTTTTATGTCGAACTTTGAACAACGTTGACTCAGTGTAAAATAAAAATTGCTAATTGTAATCAGAACCGTCTGAATTGATAACTCTTTGTCAACAATATATACGTTTCGTTTTTTGTTTTAGTTTGGAAGGAATCCGGGTTCCAAGGAAACAATAATTCTTTATGGACATTTTTGTTTGGTATTTTATCTCGAAAGATGTTCTCACTGAAGAAATTGTACAGATGTTTAAAAAACTGATAATCAGTGGGTAGTATGTCTGGCGAATACAACAGTGAACGAGATACAGTTTTACGTTCCAAATGATCCAATTTTTAAACAATCGACTGTACAATATTTTCGTCCATTCACCATCGTGCTGTGGAATCGATTCTTTCTAACTAATTAACACTGAGTTCCACACCACCTTTATGTGTGGGTGACACACAGATTCAACCATTATTCGTTTATAATAAGGTCTAATAGAAGCAGTAAAAAAATGATGAACGTTATTAACACGTTCCGTGCCGCGTGGGGCGCATACGCCCCACGCACCAAATTCGATAATTCTGAATAAATGGTAATATTCTTTGTATTCCAATTAAAACGAACGCCACAATAATGGTACCGAATGAATGGTATATCATAAGACAATTCAATGTTTGTGTTTTTAACGTTACGTATTTATAGAAACTTATTTTCACGCGTCTGACTAGTTATGGAATTTTTCACTGTGGCATGGAACGTGTTAATATTATTGATTTAAAAAGGTGAAATCAATGGTTATATCCATTTTGTACAGAAATTTTGAATGTTTGTCATTTTCAGCAAATTTTACAGCATCACGACAGTCAAAGCGTTCATGCAGATAGCAATTGACGCGGTTCGGACAGTCTTATAATTAGTATTCGTCTGACCCAGGCGAACAATCGGCATTAAACTCCGGCGTAGTGAGCAGAACCTTCATCAGGAACTCCAGTTTCAAAAACGGACATTTATTATCCTGTGGAACAACCTGATACGTCGCAGTAAATCATGTACTCTGTGCAACGTCTTCGGGTCTGAAGACCGAGCAGTCAGGCGACAGCATGAATTAGCGTTGGTAGCCTGAATCGCCGCGTTTAATATACTGGCACGTGGTCAACGCACTCGGCCCCAGCCTGAGACCGCTTTAATAGTTTCGTCGTTGCGTATCCGAGAGGATGTTCTGCGGGACGCATCGGACGAATCGCTTATGTACGCGATTATTTTCCCATGGAGACGGCTGGGGATTTATCGCCATCCATTCGGCACGCGATCCAAAGGCCAACGTCGTTACGATGGATGTGATTTCGCTCGTTTAAGGGCACACCGGCGAACAATGCGATCTCTGAAACGCTAATAGGATGCGTTTGCTCTTTTCCTCCAGCGCTGACATTTTACCCTTTTTATTCCGTCCTTTCGTACCGAACCCACCGCGCATTCCGTGCCCGGTAGCTGATCTACGATCCCTTTCGTTCCGTTCTCGATCGATCTCGATCGTTTGATCCCGACGACGGGGGGTCGGGCAACGTTCAAGGATCCAGGAGATCGCACCGGGAACCTTCCTCGTCCCTGCTTCGTCGAAAGGGTTGAAAATTGTGAAACGCGATCGGCACGTTCACTGCCCTCACGGGCATCGGTGACCCGCGTTTAACACGTTGAACACAGTGGCGGTCACCGGTGAACGACTCCTCAAATTTAATTTAACACGTTCCGCGCCACGGTGAAAAATTCCATAACTATCGTGAAAATAAATTTCTATAAATACGTAACGTTAAAAACACAAACATTGAATTGTCTTATGACATACCATTCATTTGGTACTGTTATCGTGGCATTCGTTTCAATTGGAATATACAGAATATCACCATTTATTTAGAATAAACGAATTTGGTGCGTGGGGCGCATACGACCCACGCGGCACGGAACGTGTTAATTAACACGCTGAGCGCCGCGTCAGTCACCGGTGACCGACACCTCAAATTTAATTTTATTAAATCGTTATTGATTGCCATAAAATGTTGAGCAAGCTTCATACTGAAACAATAATGTAGGAACAGAAGAACACGATCAAGTACTCAAATGTTTTTTTTTCTTTATGATTTATAGAAGATATAGTAAATTATATCGTGTCTGATTAAGTATTGCCGTTTTCGCTGTGCCGTTTAATGTGTTAAATAATTATAGATTGACGTGAAATTCTCAGCAAGCTTCATACTGAAACAATAACGTAGAAATAGAAGAACACGACTGAGTACTCAAATATTTTTTTTCTTTATGATTTATGTAAAAAATAGTCAATTAAATCGTGTCTGATCAGGCGTGGCCGTTTTCACTGTGCCGTTCAACGTGTTAATATTTCGTCTGATCAAATAAGTATGTTTCCACTCACAGCTAATCTATTCAGACTGAAATAGAATGTTACGTGCAGTATTGCTCGTATCTAATCATCCAAGGTCATCATCAATTCGAAAACTTGCAAAATAAACGGTTGATACTTAATATTTCGTTTTACCAAATCTGTATACTTCCACTTACAGCTCATCCGCTTGTCTTATCCACTCAAACCCAAATGAAATTTTACTTGCAGTATTGTCCACATCGAATCGCTTCAGAGCTTGGAACGATGTTCAAGGTTACCATTTCGAACACTTGCAAGATAATTAATAAATTTGTAAATTATTGAAGTGTTCGGCCTGTTCGATGAACTAAATTATTTTTCGTTGTAAGTGTATTTCAACGACCCCGAATGACCTTCGCCCATAGGTCATTGTGCGCGTCTTAAAACTCCGTATCAGAAGATAAGTAAAAAAACATATTCCATAAATATAATACAGTTAATCTTGGTATGTCCTTTATGGCTCCACCGACAAAAAATCTATTGAATCAGACTTGTAACTCTTAAAATCAAACATCCGTCTGAATCATTTTGTTCTATCGCTAAAAGTAGATGAGTTCTTTAGGTGGCCTGCCTTAACCCTCGTAGGACCGTGTGAGATAAAAGTGTACCTCCCAACATACTATTTTGATATAACTACATAAGTTCTTTTTTCTTTGGAACAATCACACAATAAAATTATTTGCAATAAGTGTAATGAATAGAATTTGCTATTCAGTGTTATGGAAAAATTCTCGAGGGCTACCGATGGCTCACGCCGTGATAACTGCGTCAGATGCGATAATTATGCATTATTTAATGGCAGTATAGAATATTTTATGTTTATAGAGCTTTTATTAATAAAGATCGCTGATGATCAGAATGGAAAGTTTGTTCTGGGCCATCGGTGGCCCACGAAGCACGAAATGTGTTAACATTAATACATTTTAACCCTAGTGCGTTCTTCCTTTCGAGTATACACTCAGGATCTTTGGGTCAAAAATTCCCCGAATGTATGGAACTCATGTTTTCAACTTTATAATATACTGACAGGACTATGGAACATAGGAATAACCGGTCTTATGTATTATAATGTTATATGCGAAAGCTTTTTAAATACATGAAGAAGAGATGGGTCGAAAAAGACCCGAAGGCCGCACTAGGGTTAACATACCTGAGTGATTTACTACTATGATAGTCGTCAACGAAATAGAAAATCACCGTTTACTCTGAAATGACTAATTTGTCGAGCCTATATCGACTATACATTTTTCACTGATTTTATTGAGGACTACAAGTCTATAAACTTTTCGTCCTAAGTAAACGTTCGCGCGACCATCATTGCCGATCATCGTAGTATACGACGATTCGATTACTATGTAACGATTTCATAATCGAACGACTATCATTTCTCGCGACGTAGAAGAGAGAAAGGACTCCATTACATGGAAATAGTCATTCGCGTTATCGCGCGAGGGTCCGATACGCGCATAATTTCCACGACGGATTTATCTGTCGTGATTTACACGCGACTTTTCCAGGACACGCTCGTCCACCATGAACAGTCATGCTTTGTGGCTCTCCCTGTTTTGTCCCCTGTATCGATTTTCAAATAAATTAATCCATCGTGATAGATGAACTGGCATACAGATGCCACGGTAGATTAATTAGAGATAATAGAGAGACCAGAGATAATCCTTTATACCTTCCTTTTAATACAGGCTCGACCATTCTCTAAATTAGCAATCTATTAAGACCCATTAAAGGATAATTGGAATTCTACGTTCCCGTACCAGCCTCTTAAAATTCAAACTGATTAATTCCACTTTCTGTAAGTTTCTCCAATTTTGTACCCAAGCACAGAGCCTTTATGATCATCAATTTTGTTGTCTTTTGATCGGTTTTACTTCTGAGAGGCTAATATAAGGGTCCTAGATCATCTAAAAAGTTCTTACTATTACAGGGACACGGACACTGATCATTTCGAGATCACATTCTCCTTTTAATTTTGGTAAATGTTTTGTATTGTGTCCTAGCACACAATGTGCAGAATTTGTCAGTTTCATTCTACTTCTCAAAATGATACGGCCTTCAAAGCAGAACTCTGCGTATATATTGTTTTATGTGGCTGTGTAAACGAGGCGCGACCTTGAAATGCCTACTTATAATATCCAAACTATAGAAAGATTTGTTATTTTGCAAATACAATAGAACCCTGATGGTCATTCAGAGCGCAACCCCCCTCCAGCCTACCCCTACTTTGTGTCGATTTCTCCTCACCTAGTCGTAAGTGCGATTAATGAGGAAACAGTCACGTAATACGCACAATTACTTTTTATATACATATGACATCTGCTTTATCCAAAGAATACATTTCTGCTTTGATATACATCGTTTGTCAAATAGAAAATCAGCGGACATCATATATACTCACTTATGAGGGCCTGTTTGATAATTATAATATTAATTACAATATGATTTATTTTTAAGAAGATCCGGAACATGTAATTCAAATACAGCTATAGCAATGCGCAATGCACTTGATATGTTGATATCGTTTAATCCACAGTGATAATTAGTTATCATAATATTCATTTTATTCTATACCTCGTCTGTGATTAGTATTAACCCTTTGCCGCAGCACCTACAGGCTCTTAACAAAACCGCTTACCATGTACTACTGACGCCCATAGGCGTTCGCTGCAATTGCTTGTTACGTGCTACCATAGCCCGGCCGCACGCAGTGTTCGATTCGTCCGGCACAATATGTGGCGCCATCTCTGGTAAAAGCCTGGAACTAAGTTGCGACATTTCATGTCGCGCCATCTCTGCCAAAAGCCCGGAACCCACTTGCGAAATTTCATGTGGCGCCATCTAGCGAAGGAGACCCGATTATTTACAGAAAAATCCGCCAGGGGCGCTACGAGCTGCACGTCGTTGTATAGTTCCAATTTCTGACAGCAGACGGCGCTGGTGACACTTCATTCGGTTCCGGGCCTCAGACGGAGATGGCGCTATCTGCATCACGGAAAGCCGTTCACCGTGCGCTACTGCCGCCCATAGGCGTTCGCGTGTTCGCTTTGTTTCCAATTTCGACTTTTACACCGATAATAATGCTAATGCAAAAATGATATTAACCCGAATATAATATTATGAACAACATTCATAAACTCCAATTAAAAATATTGCTACAGAATGCCTAATAGTACCAAACTATTTAATTATTGCGAGAAAGAAACGAATGCGTGCTGAAGAAGGCATCTTGTACCAATATATATTTGGAGTTTATGAGTATTGTTCATACTATTATATTCGAATTAGTATAATTCTTGCATTAGTCGTTTTTCGTAGCAACTCTCGGGGGGCAAGAGCGGGGTCGACAAGTATTTTGAACAACGGTGTACTGTTTCGAACGGTAGCACCGGCTAAACTTGTAAAAATAAAAAATTGACTATGTCCTGTGACTATGGTCCCTTCAGTAATGCAACAAAATGATGAAGCCTAAAAAAATATTTCTACGTAATTAGGCAAAAAAAATTTTTATTAATAACGGGTAAAGGTGATTCTCAACTTTTATTAGCATCAAACATTCTCCTTTTATGATGCATTGTCTCTTCTGTCGAAAATCCTGTTCAGTTCGAATGATACGAGCTCGATAATGGGATCAAGGGGGTGGACGGGGGACGGGTGGTGGGATTCGATTTCTCTGCAGACGTTCCTTTTTTCTTTTTTTTTTTCTTAACAAGACATTTAATATTCGCTCAGAATCCTTAAGCTCAGCAAAATCAACATTTTGCGTGGGAACAGACGTGAAGAAACTCCGGCTCGATTCGTTGGTGGTCTCGCGTTTTTCTCGTGCACTTCGATCGACGCTCGTCTCGATCTTTTTTTATTGTATTCCAAAATTTTTTTCGGCGTTATCGCGTGCACATACAAGCGATCTTTTGAACACGGTTAACGCGTATCTTCGCGAATAACACGCACAGGACGAATAGCGTTCGGATTTTTAACACTGAAAAGGTGAAAGAAAAAAATTGTCTTGCATGTGTTTGCACGTGTATGCACGCCCATCCGAGTGTATTCATGTTTGTGTACATGTGTGTACTAGAAATACTGTTTGTGAATGTGTGATCATGTAAAATTTGCAGTGTATATAGACATATTGCGTGCATAATCTTCTGAGAGTGACCTTTCTTTTGTGAGTACGTAAACAATGTATGTGTCCTACTTCGGGTACATTTGATGCGTGTATGATTTTCCTACTATGTAGAACTGTGTGTATTCACCTTACGACAAGAAACTGGCGTTTACCATGCTATATGAAATTTTCGTACGCGCACGTACATGTTAGAAAATACTGTGTGTGTGTGTGTGGTAGCAGCATGTGTTAGAAATACTGTGCGTGTGTAATCTACAGGTCAGATATTTTGTATTTGCATGTACTACCCTTGCTGGTACATTCCCTTAATCATATTGTGTGTAACTTGTAGTGTTGTCTTCATGCATGTGTGTGCAGTGGTGAGGAGTTGCAGTACAGATACTGTCTGCGAATACAATCCTTGTTGATAATTTCTGTAGACAGTGTGTGTATGTGTTACATACCTTATACAACTTCTGTACGTGCGTGTACTACTTATTATGTGGAAATTTCGTGTGTTCTCACTGTATGAAATTTTGGTGTGTCCATCGCTATGTAAAGCTTCCATATGTGTGTGCGTGCGCGTGTGTGTATGTGTGTGCAACGGCTTACTATGTGATATTTGTGAATGTGTCTGTACTACCACGAATACGCGTGTTTTCTCCGATCAGGTGATGCATCTTAATGGGATACATGTATCCGCACTATTATGAACATTGTACATCTGTGTCCACCAGCCTGCAATGGGAAAATTTCGTGTGCGTGCGTGTGTCTGATCTTACACACACAGGATGTACAGGATGTTCTATTTTAATCAAATCAGAATCGAGTATCACTTTTGGAAAAGATTTTCTGGTTCTGAAGGAGAACCTTTTCTAATAAAAGAAGCTTAGCCTCAGGCAAAGCTGTCAAGGTCGTACGAAGGTCGCGCCTATTTTTTTAAGCGGCGGGATACTAGCGCAGATACGTAACGATTTAAATAAACGTGATATATAATTTCTCACATTCGATGGATTATTTACAATTATTCCGAAACCTGATTCCTTCCTAATTATATTGAGCAACGTTGTTCCCGCGTCGACTAAAATGAAACATCCGGTACACCTTCCAAGAATTAAAAAAAAAATGCACCTGACACATTGTACTTCTTCTCATTAACATACAATGAACACATGAAACAATCGTGTCAACAGAGAAATATAATTAGCGAGGACGCGAGTAAATTATTCAGGATCTCCTATTACTTACAATTTTATATTACACTCTGTACCGTACATACATTGCAACAGCGTACAATGAATGAAAAATAAGGGGGATATTTATACTTCTTCATCTTCATTCTTCTTCCCTCTCTCTTTCTCTCTTGTCGTTCGTTTTACTTCACCGTCTTTTGTCTCGTCGGTTTTTCATAAATAACTTTCATTTCTTTCTGTTTACCCCGGCGATCTAGGAAAAATACGCGGATATGTGTATTAAAAAATACAGGCACTCGCGCACACAGACAGACACGCACACACGTACAGCCAACGAACCAAGCACCGCTCGATACATAGGGCGGATCATGCTATTTCTTTCGAATCGCCTGCACGCTCGCCTATTCCACGAATGAAGCTGTTTTCACACCAAAAACTACACAACCTATGCCACGTTATGCTCTATAAACATATGTAGTTTATGTATGAACTCCGAAAAAGTACAATTGAAGGGTTTCCAGAGGGATACAGCATAATGAATAGAACGATTACATAGGGTGTGACTTGATATTTTGGAATCACTACTACTTCAGGGGTGTATTTTTCAGATGCATACTATATAGTTTTAAGTTCAATAATCAGGCATCTAATTAGTTTCACTTTGAAAATTCTATATAAATTGTAAATATTATAGTAGCAGTATAAAGTAATAATTGTATCTTTGAAGAGTGACACATTTAAAATTCTTAACAATTTGTATAGAATAAGAAGTATTAGAATGTATTGTATTTTTTACTGTGGCAGTTAATGTGTTAAAAATAGTACAATAACTTCATACGAACATATGTCTGATTTAACTTTGTTTCTAAATCTTTATGAACTTTTGTGCAACCTTGTAAATGGCTTATCAATGATGTTATCCTTTGACATGTTGAGGTGTTAATGAAATTTTGTGGTAAGTTTGTTCATTTGAAAACAGACATACCATGTTAGTGTTTTAAAACAATAATTATACACAATGTTCACCTACTTGAATTTATTGTATTGATTTTATATGTCGAATATGTTCTTTGGAGTAAAAAGATACTTAAAACAAATAATTCTTCACTTGAAAACTTTCAAGCGGTCAGAATTCAAGAAAATATTCTGGGTTTTGACACGTTATGCTCTTTTTGTACAGTATAGGTAGAGTAGCACAGTTAGAGTAATTTTTGGTTGCGAAAACAGCTTAACAAATCGAGCTGCTCTCGTGTGCAGCGATAAAAACGCGAACCAACTTCTCTTACAGATTAATAATTAAACGCGTGTAACCGATCAACGGTTGCTCGTTCGACACTCGTAAACGCGCGTTTACTTGCAGTTTTTAATCGTTCCTCTATACACACAACGATATCATCCTTCTTTTCTTCTTCGACTCTTCACATACAATTTCACATATTAAATACAATGAAAAAACTGCGGGTTAAGCTGTCTTCCAAAAAGGTACACGTTACTCGATACTATAGTGGAGACAAGTAATATTGACCGTTCAAGGTCACTGAACAGTCCTCGTGCCGTATCATTCGATTACTTAAATTTAACTTAAAATTTAATTTAATTTACAATTTCATTTAAAACTCTTCAGCTGCCTTATCACGTTAACAAGCACATAAAAAACTATAAATATGGTGATTGGGTGTATCATAATTTACAATTAAAGAAGTGACATTGAACGGTCAATACTTTGTGCCTCGGCTATAGTGATGGGCACTCAACACTTCTCTTGTAAGTTTTCAATCAATTCAGTCAGTGTTCTGTTTCGAATCACTTTGAAGATTTCTCGAATGTCTTGAAAGTCTTGATAGATGATTATCATCTTTGTTGTGTATTAATTATACATTTTTACATGTACAGGGAAAACAAATGAAGATTGTTTTATCTTTTGAAGCTTTTAGAAACATATTTTATGTATGATCTTTTTACATAATGTTCATGTGTTATTGTATTTTAATATATTAAACTGCATCAACATCCACAGTCCAATTATCACAATACCAATAAATTATATACAGCAGCTATAAACTTACAAAATAAAATATCCTTATCTATCAACAATGATCAAAAAGTGTAATGCACCCCCCCTACATCCCATCAGAAAGAATACTTGTTATGGCTAGAATTATTCTTACCAAGGCACAAAATAGTCAAGAAGATAAAACCATAAATAAGATTTATTTTTGTACAAGCAATAAAAAGCTTTTTATAATACTGTGTGATATTCTAAAACCAATATACAATTTACAAAATATAAAAAAAATCTGAATACAAACAGATTTTGGTATTGGTTAAAAAATTATTGAACAAAAATATGATTCGTTACAATTTATATTGTTATTATATAAAAAATAATGTATACTTCTTAGTGAAGTACCTGATCTTGTGTTACATTTGTATATTTGAATTCAGTCCATTCAAAACTCTCTAATAAGATGTTTCAAGACTTATCAAGAGTCTTAACTCAACGTAACGTAATCAAGACTTTCAAGATTTACAAGGTTCGGATGATATTCGAAACGATTCGATTTCCTCATTGCATGTTCGTCTTGAAACCCATCACTACTCGATACGAAAAACAATAAATAAACGCGTGCGTGTTCGCACGAGACCGAAAAGGAAATTCGTCAACCAGCTCGCTCCATCCTTTTGTGCTCTAGCGTCGAAGAAACATCGAGTTCGATCTTGCTCTGTTTTTTTTTTTGTTTTTCAGGGAACAATGAACGAATACTCGACGTGTCCTCGAGCTGTTTTGGGATCGTCTATCTCAAAAAATATCGCGATATTTACAACACGTCTCGATCCTGAATAGTTACTCTCGAGCGCCGGTTCTCTCCTCTTTCTTATGCGAGGTGTGGACGAAATCATAAGCTGCGAAACAATAGAAGAACAGAGAGAGATCCGTTCGTGAAATAGAAAGCGATCGAACAGACGTAATATTGTTCGTCACGGAAAAATGACGCGTCGATGTTACAAAAATCTCGTAAAACTTCTCTAGCAGAGTCGTCGAGTCTTTAGTAAAAACGAGAATCTATTGATCATAGAGAGATCGCTCTATCGATGTCCAACGAACTTTAAATGGCTTCTCTGACAACACCTCGATTCGACGAAATTTCAAAATCTCTGAATCTCTCGTGAGTCACGACCATGTGTTTTCTTTTTTGACAGTAATTAACCACAATAGTAAAAGCATTAGAAGCTATACAACTACCACTTTTTTCTGTATCTACAATATAGTTTTATGTATATATATATGTATATATATATATTTATTTATATTTTTTTCTTTAATCTCTCATAGTCTGTTAATTCTGTATGGACACTCCACTGTCTCTGAAAGGCTCGGTGCTTCGTTTAGTAGCTTGATCAAACATCATGCTTTGTAAGGTGATTTCCTTTCGCTCCAAATGTCCTGCGGAATTCCCTCTCTCCAGGTTTGCAATCGGTATTCAAGACTTTTTTCTGTTAAATCGACGACCTTGCATATATTTCCTGAAGAAATTATCGAACAAATTTCAACTGAAACGTTGTGATAGCTTCAAAGATCGTGTCTCAGGGTTCCAGTGAGGTTATTTCAAGGGACCAGGTTCTTGGAGCTGAAGAGGAAGTACTCGAGAAGTCATGAGGACTCGTACGAGTTAGAACTGAGGACGTTGGTCAAGAAGATTGAAACTTGTCCTCGAAGACGAGTATCGTCCAAATTAGTGAGATATCCGGTTTGTGGGTATTTCTTGTTTCATTACTGAAGAACACAACATTTGCATTTAGGCTTCTTTTTCAAGGTGACGTGTTCGACCTGCGAAGCGTCGCCTGGTCCCTGCGACGTCATCCTGGCCACCTCGACAGTCGCTGTCCTCGACGCTGCAACCTACAAAATTTCAGATTTTGTTAGTTTGATGGACATATATTATAAAGTGTAAGCAATGCTATGGACACATTTAAAGAGTGAGTCACATAACCTGTTACAAGTCAATACTTCTTTCATTGTTCCTGTTAATCTTTGTTTCACTGTATTTTATTTTTCTGTTGCTTGAAAACTTAAGCTTGGAACCTGAAGGTCTGATAAACAAGGACTTTATTGTAGTCACAAAGTTGACCTTCATATCCTCTTTTAAGCTTTCATCTATAAAGAACAATTAATACAGCACAACATTAACACAAATTTAAAAGCTGTTTAAGGTGATCATGTTAGGTGTCTCCCTCTATTATTATTATAAAGATTATTCCCTTGTGGTGTAAAGTTTGTTCGACAAACTTAATTAGATAATGAAAGTAACTGTTGCAAATACCTGAAGGAATCAATTACCTAACTCTCATTGTGTTCTCCTATTATTTCAAAGGATGTCAAAGGATTTTCAAGCTCAGGTCACTTGAAGGATATCAAGGGATCTAGAGGATGTCTTCATCAGGAATTTCTGCCAAGGATCTTTTAGAAGCTATTTGTATGAGTTATAGAAGTCTTGCATACAACATAATATGAGGTACCACACCTCCAAGGAATGACATTGGCCATCTCTGTAATTGTTTTTTAAATGGCATAATATATATATATATATATATATATCAATTTTTGTGTTTTCAAATAACTTATTGAAAGACAAATAACATTTCTTCTAAATATATAAATAAAAATGTATGTTTTCTATAATACATTATTTTTTTTTTAAATACACAGTTCAGTAGATATGAAACAGAATCAGGTTTTATAACAACAGACTGTACCGAATCTCCTCCATTTACCATGTTCCTCTAGAGATTTTAATATAGACTGCAATATGTTCTTGCTTATCTCTCTTACACTTGGTGTAATAAAGTCTACACAGTGAGTAAAAGAAAAGTATTCATCATACTTCATCAGATGAGTATTCATAAAACGGGAACTCAAAATGTCTAACAAACTGTGCAGAATTTTGTAATCATCAAACAATTAACAATCTATAGCTTGACAACTCAAGCTTGGTACCTCTGACAAGGAGATTAATTAAGTATCAACAAATTCTCAGTACAAGATAAATGGATCTTTAAATGTCTCATTAATACTATTTACCAAGAAGAATGATCAGTAATTCATTGTACCATTAGTAAAATCTGCCACGCCTTCAGGTCTGAAGCTCGAGTGATCGGGCAATATTAATATTTTGCAAAAGAATTACTTAAAAAGTAGGAAAGACGATTTCGTTTCTATCTTCGCTGGTTTTATACCTGATGTTTACACAGATCTGGGAAAAACTAGGTTGATATCTGATAACTGTACCTTATCGTTGACAGGTTGCTGGCTGTTCGCGGTCGCGTTTTTCATAGGAGTGCTATGAGCGTTTCCGTTCTCCTGTCCAGGTTTCGGCGACGAGTTCGCGAGTCGATTCGTCGAATTCGCCGACGATTTCAATAATGGACTGGAACTGGAGTCGTGATCGACCGTGGTCTGAGCGTTGCCCGTGGTACTTTCGCATCCTGGCAACGGAGGAGCGGTCTGTCCAGGGGTTGGTGTGATGGGTTTTCCACCCTTTATCAATTCCACTATCTCGTCGGCCTCCCTCGAAAGGTCGCCGTCAGGTCTGAACGGATTGTCCCAGCCACTGTCCGTGCTGAAAATCAAATTGTTCCTTTGAGTCTGTTGTTTCTCTTTAATGAACAGGAAACTCTATTATCGGTGGCACGTGGACGAATGTTCAATGGAGTCAAAGTCAGAAGAATCAAAAGGAATCAATGGAACCTTAATTATAGGAAGTAATTGGGGGCACGGGGTCCTGATAATCGAATTTTCCCAATAACTGAGTACCTTACAGCCGTATTCTCTCAAAGAACAGGTGTCCAGATATACCGCGTGTTCGACCGAAGAGTAGACATTTTATTTTCTAAACTGCTGAGGATTCAAGAAAATTGTTTATATAAAACTAACTTGGTACGAAGATGCGTATATCTGTACCTTAGTTGGAAAAGGGCCATGTCAAACATTATTGCATTTGAATTTTGTCCACCATTTGCATCAAAATCATGAACGTTATCATAGAAAAAAGGGCCACTGTCCTTCCACTATTACAAGCGAAGTTAGATACATTCTCAAGAGGCCAATGTGTTATGTGTATTACAACAAAAAGGACGAATGTGCAACTTTTGCCAAAAAATTGCAAATTGGACATTGGCCCTTTCCCTACCAAGGTACATATTATAAAGGTAGAAATAATTATCTTTTTATACAAAGGTTCAGTTTTTTCAATGGAACTATATAACTTTATTTTTGCAGGATTATAAATTGGTTTTGAAAATTTTATAATAGTATTTTTGTAGTACAAACGCTGCTGTAGTTATCTGGGTAGCAGAGCACGGAGTTTGTGATATTCGAAACGGCAGTCTTTTGGTTGATATCGTATTACTTTTTGCGCGTATGTTTTTCTGCGAGAATTTCGACTTATAGAACACCGTCGTGAATTGAGATTAATTATAATCGCCACTCCCCGTTAACCGTGACATTGGCCACGATATCGGATTGCACCTAATTGCAGCTCATCTTCCCCTCTACGGTACACGTACTTGGATCATGCACGCGATCGTTCCACGAAATCACAATCGAACCGCCCTCATGAATTCTAATTGCAACGATCCGCAATTTGCTAAGTAACTAAAAACATTCTATGTGCAGTATGGCACGATAAACTAAACGGAAACACAATGAAGCAATAAAGGGTATATTTATCAAATTTCAATATCGGTAAAAAATACTACGTAATGAATTATTTGTAGTTTATGAAATAAAAATAAGATTGTTATCCGCAGTATATTTAGTTTCTATGTAACAATTGTAAAATTCTAAGTAACAATTGATGTAAAGTAAAAAGTAAAATAACGAAGAAACAAGAAGTACATTTATTAAATTTCTTTTGGTCGCACATACAATGTACCGAATTGTTTCTAATTTGTGAAATAAGCGTAAGAATGTATTCTGAAATTTGTGTAGCTTCTGCGTCACTCTTATTGAGATTTTAGACACTCAAATTAGGCTTCTCAAGGTTATTTTTTTAATGTACAGAATACCTTCTCCTATTATCATTTCATATTTGCAAATACGAATGTATGAATGAAAGGAAGTTGAACAAAGTATAGTACATTAAGAAGAAACTTAATGGTATTAAAAGTTTCAAACTACTTCACAGGCAGACTAGCCGTGAACAGCCAACTTTGTATGTCTCTACGATTTCTTTGGCAGTTGACCCGTTGACTGAAAAAGGCGTCTAAGTATATGCTTGACAAAGTCGATCACCGTGTGCTGTCGACGCCCATAGGCGTTCACTGCAATGGTTCACTACGTACTACCGTGGCTGGGCCGCACGTAGCGTTCGCCTTATTCCCAAGCAGCCCGCAAGTTCAAGGATTAAGATACATTTCATTCAATTTTATTCCATTATTCATAAAGTCAGAACGTTCCGCGTTTGTAACACGACTAACCTTTACTGTACACTCGGGGTGTACGACGCCCCAACTAAAGTGCGTAAGTGCGTCGTCTGTCCGTGCTTTTTTTTACTACGTGTAAGTTACAATTTTGAGAAAAACGCTATTGACCCTTATTTCAGAATGTATGAAGAATATTCAGTAATTTTTGGGACCCAAAACAATAAATAGTTTAAACGTGACAGCCGTCTGAAGTTGTTGGAGCGTGTCACACCCCCATGTGTACGGTATGATATTTTTATGCGGTGTGTACAGTAAAGGCTAATTTATTTGTAATAAAGTCGTTGTTAAAAATATAACACATTCTGCATATACTTGTTCATCCGTTATAAACGTTTCATTCGACACAACGACAACTGTTCAAGAAAGATGAGATGTATTTTGAGAAACACGCGAAATACCTCGTCGTTCGTTTCGTGACCAAGGCTACAATTCACGTAAACGTGTTTGCTCAAGTTTCGTAACGGAAGCTAATGCATCGATGGATTTCGTGTTATCGTTGGCGAAGATGCACGCGTGCAAGCCAAACGAACGAAACAAATAACGATCGATACACAGGGAACGATCACGAACAAAGGGAGATACATACACTGCTGTGCTTGAATTATTGTTTGCCAGGTACTCGAACAGACGGTGTACATTGGAAGAGGGTCACGGACGCCATTTATCATTCAGGATGCACGAACGCGCGAAAAGTCGAGGAGAGAATTCTTTCGACAATAAATATACCAACGTTGGACCGGTCAACCCTCTGCTTTACGATTTTTTCAACGATCTTGTGCCATGAAGTCGACTATTCAAGTCCTAGAGTACTGAAGAGCGACTGTCAACATACGCAATTCGCTTCCAATAGTTTTCTGAACGTCAAATGTGCTGCAGTGATGTACTAAAATTAAAATATCTTCTAAACTGATGATTTTTCGCCATAAGTGGCTCAGTACTTTTATGTAGGGAATGACGAGCTGCATCGACCAGTGCATTAAAAAATATATGATTCCAGTTAAAAAAACATAGTTGACCTTCATATGTCCTCTACACGTTCACACAGGAAAAACTTACTCGGATCAGATAATGTGCTCTCTGTAACCATTTAGCTTTTGTCTGAAACATTTTTTAGTATCATCAACAGTCTCGAAGATATTCGAGCGGGTCGATTTAAATGGGTTACCCTGTACAGTAAGTACTGCAACCGACGTGTCAACGCTCTAAAGTTCCCAAAAATCAATTTCGATGGCTGAAAAGTGGTTCACCTGGCGTATCGAGGCGTCGGTCGATTCGGCGGACGGAAGATCGAACGGTGAACCGGAAGAAGCAAAGAGGAAGGAGGATGCCAGTGAAGTCAGGAGGACTCGGGCGAAATGGTTAGTAGGAACGGTTGGACTTCGGCCAACCGGACTAATAATGTTCGATGTTGCGAAACTGTGTGCGCCGGTTCCCGCTTTTCCCACTGCGATTAATCTTCGCGGATCGCATTCCGTCGCGTTTCACCCGCAGTTCCGACATACTTTGCGACAATGGCGGAAATGCGTGACCAGAACCCCCGGTAGGCCTGTCCTCCGTTAGCAAGTTTATCTTGGCGACGTGAATCTTCATCCATCCCCAGTAGACTGACTGGCTCTTCCCCTAATCATTTTTCATAATACCGTTACCCTCACTGCGTTCACTTCCTGTTGTTCATAGTACACTATTTATTTATTGTAGATTTTTGTTCTTTGGAACAGCCGTTTATTTGGGACGAACAGAGAAGGGCTCCAGTTTTCGCTTTTTATATTTATAAACATTTTGATATTTCCTTCGCTAATGATTTTTGACAGTATTGTTCCTTGCTACAGTGTTCTACGGTTGGCTGAAAGAGCATTGGGTACCAAGAACTTGCTACAGTGTTCTACGGTTGGCTGGAAGAGCATCGGGGACCAAGAACTTGCTACAGTTGTGTAGCAGGGAACAGTCCTGTGAAAAATCATTAGAGAAGAAAATGTCAAAATGTTTATAAGTATAATATACGAAAAATGGAGCCCTTCTCTGTTGGCTGGAAGAGCATTGGAGATCAAGATCTTCCAGCCAACCGATGTAGGGCAAGTCGTCAACGCCTCCTCCAGCTATGTTCGGAAGTATTGTGCTTGAGAAGGCGACAACAATTTGCCCTACCTCGATTGGCTGGAAGTTCTTGGTCCCCAATGCTCTTCCAGCCAACCGTGGACCACTATATATATTGACTTTTTATTGTTCACGGTACAGAATTGATTTATCTGTAATGGATTTTATTTTTTTGCGACAAACGTAGGAAGATCTCATGTTTCGTTTTTTTATTTATGAATATTTCAATACTTCTTTCCCTGATCTATATTCTCCATTGTGTTCAATTTTTATTGTTCATAGCACACAGTTTATTTATTTATTATGGATTTCATTTGTTTTAGGACAGATACAGGCAGATCTCATGTTTCAGTTTTTCTCTTTATGAATATTTCAACATTCCTTCCTTTAACAACAACTCTTTGTGTCGCATTACAATGAGAATTTTATTTTAGAATGTAAAATACACAGTGGTACAAAATGAAGTACACAGCGTCGCTGATAATAATGTCGAAGTATATGAATTTGAAAGTGATTGGCAACGATTATCTGATCTAGTCACATGATCGTTGTTCATCTACTTTCCTCACTCGAGTCTGTTCTATTGTACAGTGCACGTCTTCCGAAGATACTCTTGTAAAATTAAATCATATAATTGTTTAAAATTCAGTGGTTTGCCATTGCGTTGTACACGGCAAAATTTCCACATCTCAGTAAAACTCACTAAATAATCTTTCATTGCAACCGATATGAAATGAGCAATTTTCGGACGATCGATGTTCGGATAATCGAGGTTCTACCGTGCAGAGAGATTGAATTTTCCACGAAAGTTACGCATCGGTTTTACCCCCATGAATTTTAAACGAGCGTTGATTGTGTTCGAGGACGTACAGACCGCGTATATTACGCAACATAAATTTACGGTGCTAAACGCGCAGTAGAAGCTTCACTGTTTTTAGTTATTCTGGTAAAGAGACACGGGTTGTTCGGAAAAGGGAATTTTTTTCAACAATGAGAACACTGATTCTTCTTCCTAGCTTCCGTTTTCGGTCTTCCGTTAACGAGTCCAGTGAGAATGAGGATGATTTTAATTAGATCGACGTTTAGCTGGAGAATACAGCGCAACTGTGCAAAATGTCATGCGGATGTATGAGTCGCTTATTTTGAAAATACTACAATCACCTATTTCTTTCTTAACAAAGGAAGATTAGAAATTCAAATGTAAATAACTTGAACGAGAAATTTTATTTCACTAAACGTTTTCGTATTAAAAATTTGGAGGGTCGCGAATTCAGTTGCCAAACCAAAACATGTAATAAATAAAATTTCAATAGAATAAATTAGTTTAAATTCGCAGAAATAGCATTTTTCTGATTAAATCCGATTGTCAAAGATTTTCATCATTCGTCCACTTCATTGCGTCTCTGACCGCATGATGGCACCGAATTTTCTACGCAGCTGCTCAAAGGAAGACGCAAAATATCGACGGATGTTCCTCGCGGCGCATACCACATCGCGGGATGACGAATAGAGAATCGATGGTCGCAATGTTATGATCGCGGCTTCAACCCTCAAATCTCCTCTTCCTAATAACAATTAACACATGGTTGACCGGTCACGACCAAACTCGCGTTTTCAAGCTCAAACGTTGATGACAGGTAACGAGTTAACTCGTGTTTGCTCTTGCACGAGCTTATGCAATTTTTAGAACTCAGAGTAAAGGTTTAAAATGGTATTAGAAAGCAGCATTCTTTTTGATCAATTGTGCTCTATTCAATGCATTCAAAAATTACTGTAACTACAATTTGCAAAATAAAATGAGATACAAACAGTTTTTACTAGAAGCAACTATGGGAATGGACAACCAATGATTCAAATGAATGCAGCACAGAACCTGGCACTTCTTCCGGTACCTCTAAAAGAGCTCCTTACAAAGATTCACCTTTCAGGCTTTCAGGAAAACTAAAAGACCACGTTTTAGAAAAAAAAAGTCACTGGCGTAAAAAACAATCCCAGTAGAACATGCAGAGTATGCTCTTCAAAAGGAAAACACAGCGAAACTAGATATACAGTAGGACCTCGATTATCCAAACTACAATTCTTAACAGTATAACTCACGTTGCAACTAAATTCTACATAGAAATGGTAAGTTTATTTTAGAATATAAGATACAGAGTAGTGCAAGCTTGAGTGCACAGTGTTATTAATAATATTTCCAGTTTGTAACTGACATAGAATGACTAATTTCCGGATGATCAGTGTTCGGATAATCGAGGCTCTACTGTATTTGCAAAACTTTTGTGTACCATTGCACGTAGTTGAATGCTATACAGTGTATCGTACCAAAAAAAATTATTATTAAAAGTTATATAGAAGATATGTACAAAGTTTCATTTGAATGCATTATGTATAAATAAAGTATACTGAAGTTTATTCAGATCGTTTCATTTTCATATTCAATTACGGAAAAATAGCCGGTGACATGGGACAGCTTTTGCATAAAACTGCCGGTCAACAATGTTGTTAACACTTAAACTGTAAACGTTTTTACGCTACTCTGAAAATGTAAACGTTTTTACGCTACTCTGAAACTGTAAACGTGGGTCTTTCATGTCTGACGCAGTTTTCAATGGGTAATAGTTTTTAAACAAATCTACAAAAATTCATATAACATCTTTAAACATTCGAAATTAAGGTTATCATAAAAGTTAACTTTTTTTAGGCGAGGAAGAAAAGGTTTTCTACCTACAAGCTTGCGAGAAACCCAAACCGTTCGAACTAGCCCGAACATGAAATACCCACGTTTGCAGTTTAAGGGTTGATACGGGACATTTAGGCCTAGATAGATAAGGCACATTAAACTCCAGTCTTGTAACGAGTTACACTCGTGATGGGGATTTTGCTCCAGGTGCAAAGGTGCGTATAAACCAGGTAACAATCTCCAGAAACATGTATCCAGCGAGTTGACCACTGTGGTACGTACACAGACCGGGCACAATTGTTGGATTCCATGTCGTGGAACCGAGTACAATACTTTTAAAATTGAAAAAGAGTTCGATTTAGTATAGCATTCTGCTATACGTTGTGACGTTGTATCAGAATCTGTCTGAATTCGCTAATTCCTAAGCATATATATATAATATTTTAGGGAAAGGGAAGGGGTACGTATGACCAGCCTTGACGAACTCAGCCCTTGATGACTGAGAGTAGCGTTCGTTTGGAGACAGTTCTCGATTTGGAATGTTTCGCGTAAACAACTCGACAATATAGATGATGAGTTGGACGCAGTCAACACAATCGTGGGATACAGATTGACGGTGAGCAAGATGGCTCAAGTGTCTGGCGGCACGACGTAAATGTATAATAATAACAAATTATAAAGAAATACCAGTATCATTGATGACGTTCACTGTAGCAGTGAAAACGACCGTATCTAATCAGACGCGATATAACCTACTGTTTCTTATGTGAATCGTAAAGAAAAAAAAGATTTGAATACTGAGTCGTGTTTTTCTGTTCCTACAATATTGTTTCAATATGAAGTTTGCTCAGAATTTTGCGACAATCAATAATTATTTAATCAAATTAAATTTGAGGCGTCGGTCTCCGGTGACCGCCACGGCGTTCAACGTGTTTTAACACATTGCGTATGGGTCACGAGATATCTCGTACATAGCAAACAGAACTTTGTGGCCGGGTTACGAGATATCCCGTTTTAAAGTTTTTTCATACGCGCGTATCGACGACTCAAGAAATTAAAAATAAATTGATTTTTTTGTTACGTTACCAAGGCAACGAAGCCTTGCATGTTCTCATGACAAATGATCAGCGAAATAAATGTACGTCGAAAATCCGAAAGAGTAGAAAACAATCGGTCGGTATTGCCATTACATCGGTAGGTCTGTGTCGAATACCATTGAACAAAGGAGAATGCTTCGCCAGATATCATGCTCTGAAGCATTATTCAAGTTTGTAAAATAAATAATAATTAATCGATTTAATTTTATTTATATAACAAATAATAGTTAGAATGTAAAAAAGCCTACGTACTAAATAGATGTATAAGAAATATGTAGTAATATTTAAGAATACTTTATAAATGTGAATTTAAAAAGTGCATATATGCATTGTACAAAGTTGTTCGGAGCGCTCAAAAATGTGCGGGCCCCGGAAGCGCGTTGAGCGTGCAGTGTTGTACGCAATGTGCTAATAAGAAGAAAATTAATGCGAAAAATGTTGCTGTTTCTTGGGCTCCAGTAAATTTGATTAAAAAACAGCTCATTCAGTGGAAGCCCAGAATTCTTTCGCGGAACCTACTTTGAGAAACATTAATCTACACAGTAAGGCGGGTCAGCGCGTTAAAACCGAATTCTGTGTGCTGATAGACGTTTTTCATTTTTCAGAACACTGAAACGGATGAATCGTAAACTTGATCACACGAAATCGTTCGAAAACTCGTAAAGCAAGGGGTTAGATGTCCTGAGGATGGAGGATTACCTTTCGTTGCCATCGTTCTCCTTGGGCACCTTGATCACGTAGTACACGTGTCCTCCGTGCGTAGTGGTCGTCATTTTCCTCGAGATCGAGAATCCCCGTTCGATATCAACATCGAACGTCCGAGTAGTTCGAGAAGTTCAAAACACGTCACTGTTCAGCGATATCCACCTGAAGGACGAGCGAACGATCGCTAGAATCCGCGCATAGCCGATTTCCCGGCTCCTTTTTCGATCACTCGCGAATATCTCGACCCTGTCACAACCGACAGACACACGACTCGCCTGTGATTTTCGCGCTCGAACCTCGACTTTATTTTTGAAGCGGAATCGTGGCGGGAGATCCTCCTGTGTCGTCTTTATTTTACCCCCACCTGCGCCCTGACTCTTCGAACTCCCACCCACCCACTCTTTCTTCATTCTTCGTCTTATTAATACTGTTGTTTGTCTTTGGAGTTCTTTACGAGCAAACGTTGTCGTCGCGTAGGAAACGCCGGCTCTCATGCGTTCGTCAGGTTTTTCCTTCCATTCGTGGCGGGGAACTTCCAGCCAACCGAGGCAGGCCAAGTTGTTATCGCCTTCTCGAGCTACGCTCGGAAATATTGTGCTCGAGAAGGCGATGACAGCTTGCCCTACCTCGGTTGGCTGGACGTTATTTTAGAATTTGTAACTGAAGTGCCATTAGCGGGTCCTTGGGACCCACTCCTGAATTTTGCAATAAAAGTCATATTCTGCATAAACAAAAATTTGTTTTTTGTTAATGAAATCAACTGACCAGAGAATACTTCGAGAAGCACGATTTTCCTCGATCAAAATTTATGTGGCATTTATCAGAATTTTTGAAGCGCTGGGTCCGTGGGACCCGATAGCATTAGTTACGTTTATCATGTAAAACTATCTACATGCACTTCTTCTTTGTACATAACGTCAGAGCACCGACTGTTACGGACATTTAACCGGGAGATTTACTGTTTTAGGTGGGTTCCAAACCACCATCTTGGCAACATCACGGAAGCACTAAAGAGGTCGCCTAAATATCCTAGTCTGTGGCCATCGTAGCTTAATTTCGATGATCGAGCAAGAACCGGTGTTTCCTACCTGTTTGCTTGTTTCAAAAATGTTTATTTTCAGCCTTTATAAGAATTAACTCTTTGCATTCGAAGTCTTTTACACCTAATACGCATAACCTAGGAATACAAGAGTAACCAATCTCAGCAAGAGGATTTCTTTCACTTTCAATTCAGTTGTCTCAGTAGCTGAATACTTATACAAAATGTGCATTGCGGAATATACGAAACCGAACCTAAGTTTTAGCTATTTATAAAAAAATAGGAAATTCGAAATGTGAATACCATCGCGCCTGAAATACGTCACTCGAGTGCAAAGGGTTAAAGTTGAAAAATAAATTGAAAGTATAAATATTTTGGTATGATGTGTGGGTACCATTCTGAGTGATGATTCTCACTCATCTATCGTTTTTCTTACAAGCTAATAGAGATTAACCAGAAATGTGCATTTTGATGAATACTCCCCAAAAATGCGGAGTTTCCTACCCAGCAACTGCCGTTGACTGTACCTATACCGTAAGCCAGTAACTTTCAGTATTATCGTCATCGTTCATTGTTGTAGAAGACAATAAAAATATACCAACAGAAAACAGGTTATTATTATAAAAATTACAAAGTGTTTTTCGTTCATACCATCAAAAGATTCTTTGATCGATACGCAAAAAAAACTGCAGAAACTGCTGGCTACATGACATAAACTATCCACAATTTCGCGAACCAAAGGAACCGCTATAGTGGCGTGTTGTCCTGAATGATCACTCAACTGGAAGCCATTACAGTGGCGCATAGTAGACAAAGAATCAACAATATCTATAAATTTGAATTTATTTCAGACTGTTCATCGAACAATTGCAAACGCGCAGCGCCTGGAAACTTTTCCATCCCACTTTCCAAAACTTTCCCATTTCTTATTACTAGCCCCTCCGTACTCGAAACTGGGACTCTGGATGGATTCTGGAAGCGCAGTTTCTTCGGTAAATAAGCAAACAGGGACAATGGTCGGTTCCGCCGGCGATTCTAATGAAACGCGTAAGCTGTTCATCGATCCGCGGTGAGCCGAGCTGACCTATTTCGTCGAAGTCCTCGACCCATTTACTCGAAATCCCATGCTCTCTACCCCAGACGTATCGACAACGGCAGAACCGACATACAGGGTGTCCCGTGTCTCGTGGGGACGTCTTTCAGGAATGGATTCGGTACTTGAAAATAATAGAAACAGTTTGCATAAACGTATTTCTGAGATATCGGAATAAATGTAACGACCATTTAATGATAAAAAGGGAACTTCATTTTTAGAAGCACATCTCTTTACAAGGATATTAAATAATCTACTCGCTAACGATATATGGTGGATGAGGAAACAACGTTACCGCCCACTAGAAGAAGAAGAAGAAGAAGAAGAAGAGAAGTAGTATTGGTTCCTCCTGAAGAGAAATCCCAGTCGATCAAAGATCTAACTCCGCGAGTCGTCAGGCTTAACACGGCCCGTGCCGCGTGGGTCGTACGCGCCCCACGCACCAAATTCGATTATTCTAAATAAATGGTCATATTCTTTACATTCCAATTAAAACGAACGCCACGATAATAGTACCGAGTGAATGGTATATCATAAGACGATTCAATGTTTCTGTTTTTAACGTTATGTATTTATAGAAATTTATTTTCACGCGTCTGACTAGTTATGGGATTTTTCACTGTGGCATGGAACGTGTTAAAGGCATAGACCTTCCTTTAAGTCACCAAACCCGATTCAACCACGAAGAGCGACGGAGCCTATCTTCTTCAGTGCTCAACAGGCGCAATGTGTGACCCGAAGGGTTCACCGCAGGAGAATGTCCATCAAGAAGACAATAAAGCAACGCTCTCGACTCCTGAAAGGCGCGAGGGTCTGCGCGAACACAAAAGGTCCTGAGATCGAGTGTGTTCTCGAAGAGAAAACGTAGTCATAGCTGAAGCGTTTTATTGAGCACTTCAAGGTCACTTCATCCTCCCGATTTTGACATATACTTTCAGTTACGGTTTGAAGACAGATAGCTCCACGTTATTTTTCCTTCCTTTGATCTGTGACAGGGTTGAGGGTTTCTTTGAGGACCTCTAGGATAGGCGAATGGTTCATTTCTATTGCAAGTCGATAACTGGTGACCCGAAGTCACTTGGCTATCAGGCGACGATGGGTCTGTCGAAAGAATCGTGGGATTGTTTAGAGGTGACAGGCGACCAGACGTCGTATTGCTTTTCAGCTGCGTTTACGCTGTACAGAACGAGTCACATAATTTGTCCACCCCGAATAACTTCTGAAGTATGTGTTCTGCAAACAAGTGTTTTATATAGAAATTGCACGGTATCGAAGAGAACATATGATGCTGAAACGGTTATATTAAATAGTCTACTTATTTACGAGAAATCAAGGTGACGTTGAATTTTTTAAATGGAACGCATACTTCTTTGTATAAAAATTTGAAAGAGCAGCGAATTTTCTATAAGAAAGTAACAAGCTTTGTTTGATCTAAACCTAATAATTAGCGAGACATTTGCAAAAACGTTGTTGTATAATCTTCTGACAAGCTATAAAAACATGTTGTACAACAAGGTTATAAAACAATTTGTTATATAGTGTAGACGCGACTAAACACGTTCACTGCCACAGTGGAAACACCCATACCTGGTCAGACACGATATAATATGTCAATAAAATGTCAAAACTCTCATTAATACGTCCGCTACCATGGTCGATTCGGGAAAAACGTCCACCACAGGCCACGCTTTATTTTTATTAATTATCTCTGTCACACGTGTGTGACGTTGAGCTCTCAAAACAGAATCGACGCGTCACACATATGTGATGCTGGTAGCGAATGTGTTAAGAGGACTGTGTTTCACCACACAGCAGGTAGCTATTTAGAAAAGACAAGTTTTGGGAAGAGGACTGTGAGAGCCAGCGGGACAATTATCCCAAAACCGTCATGGAAGGAGTTTTCTAATTTTCTTCCTGACCATTTAATTAAGGAGTAACTCGTTAGTTTGAAATAAAAAACAGCCAATACAAATAAGCTGGCGAATGATGGAAAAATCGAAGCAAATGGTAGTCGCGAGTAGCAGAGCTGGGTCTATAGAAACCGATCGACCGATAGCAACAGATTTTTATTCTCCGGCAATTAGTTGTGCAAGCGGCGTGAGGCGAGCTGCATCGATCTGATTCTCTCTGCAACCGGTGCACTGTCTCTCTGGATATACCGGGTGTCTCCTACAGTGCTAGTCAAATCAAAAAATGTTTCGGTCCGAAGTTGGACGTTTTCTATATTTTGAATTTAATCCTGCGAAGTAGTGCTCACGGCTTTCAGCATGGAGAACATTTGTTTTTGAAGCGATATCGCAAGTTTTTGTAATGCACTTATGGTTGCAACACTTTATATTGAACAAAAATGTACTACATAGGGTAATCATGCTGCAAAACTGTTAATTTTGCAGATATTTTGATTTGAATGTTCCCGCGCCTCGAGCCACGAGACCTTCGTAATATGTAAAATAAAATATCTACTAACCTAACGGCTTTTCGACATAAGCACCTTAATACTTTTTCATAGAGAATGAGGAGCTGCACCGATTAATATATTAAAAACTATATGGTCTCTCTTAAAAAAACGAAGGTGACCTTCATATCTCCGCTACGGTTGCACTCATACAAAAACTATTGCCACCAAGTTATGCCTCCCTCAAAATCATTCAACTTTTGTCTGAAAAGCTTCTCGATATCGTTGACAGTTACGAAGATATTCGCGTGGAAAGATTCAAATGATACACCCTGTATACATGGAGACGCAGCAAAATTTAAATACAAATATCTACTAAACTAACAGCTTTTCGATACAGACACCCTAATACTTTTTTACAGAGAACAAGGAGCTGCATCGATAAATCGCTTAAAAAATATTTGGTCCCATTTAAAAAAATGAGGATGACCTTCATATCTCCGCTACGTTTGCACCCATAAAAAAACTATTACCACCAAGTTATGCCTCCCTCAAAATCATTCAACGTTTGTCTGAAAAGCTTCTCGATATCGTTGACAGTTACGAAGATATTCGCGTGGAAACCATTCAAATGGGACACCCTATGTGTGGCTTCCATGGAAGTTCATTCTCAGGTGTGCGCGATAACAAAGGTATCCCATCGTTCGATCTCGTTTCTATAGTTTCTATTTCGCGGCAATAACGGAACCATGGAACCATCCGGGCAACCCGGCACAAAATAACGATCGAGATCCAGCGGGAGAAATAATCGCGACCATCCTTACCTCTGTTTCTTCCTGTCGTTATAAATAACGGTGAGTTCGATGCACCTGGATGATATTATTATACCCGGTTTTTTATAGAAAAACGAGTCGATGCGAACGAGAGATCCTCTTTCAAGAGGATGTCGCCCTTCCGGAGTAGTTTTAAAGTTCGCGAACGGTTTAGAATTCTCATGGCTCGCGTGGTACAGTCCTGGGCAAAAAGTACGCTTCCGCTGTCTTTGATTTAATTAATGATCGGTACGTAGATATTACATCTCTGGAATATTCAGGGTGTTCGATTTTAATCTATTATTGCAAATATTTCGAAAAATACGGTGGGTAGAGGGGGATGCTTTTAGGGGTACAGCGTAAGATGCGACAGGATATTGCTAGGTGGAGGTGTTAAGGTCAGCCGAAGGTTACATACGTCTCTTTAACAATATAATGTAATTTTTAATACATTAATCGATGCAGCACGTTATTCCCTATAACAAACTATTAACCTATTTATGTCAAAAAACCAGTAGAGTTTAAGAGATATTTTAATTTCGTTATACTTATATCTACGTTTATAACATCGCATAGATGAACTCGACGAAGTATATATCGCTCTGGCGACGCTTCAGATTTTAATACTGAAATTAAACTATCTCTTTTAATTATTCATTTTTTCCTAATTGCACTGTGAAAATAATTAAGACTTGTAACAGTTGCGTGGACCACCCTGTACAGCGTAGACGCAGTCTAATATGCCTCTTATTAACTTCCTGCCAATAAATGGGTCATTGACTCATAACAGATGATTGGCAAACCATCAACCACTTTCACTTCTATTCTTCCAATGAACGAATACCCTGAAATACTATTGTCCCCGTCGTCATACTCTTTTGTTAGATTTTATTCAAATAATACAGTTTATCTAAATAAAAATGAGGCAATACGAAGAGATGTTATGCGTGTCTAGTGGCCAATGAGAAAGTTAATAAAATAATTTATGTACTATACTGCACCGAGGAAGAAAATAATCTGTAAGTCAGTGATGGCCACCGGAGTTGCGGCGTTCCCCCACTCTAGATCCATTCCCCTCATACAGGCATTGAAACGAGGGGAATGAGCCTAGAGTGGGGGAAGACCGCAGCTCCGATGACCATAACTGGGTGTATGTGTCTGTGTTTGAATATCCTCCTATTCCAACATGTTTACACATCTATCCTTCTTCAATTTTCAGCCCTACTTCTCAATTCAGACCTACAGGCCTCGTTTTGTTCTTCGAACGAACAGATTCAGTTACTGCAGTTCATCCGTACAATACGAACGGGTGACAAGTGGCTTCAGACAATAGTTTCCACCGTTTCGAGCGTGAAATCTCTGGCATTTCCTTGATCGTTGAGAGAATCGACGGTTCGCGTCGAAATATCAACGCTATAAGATCCTACGAGCGTGGAGAACGAGATTCGCAGGAGCGTGATGGTCTCGTTGGAAACGATTTGCCCGGTGAATTCGTTATTTCGAGGGGTGACATTTCCAAGATATCCCGATTAACGAGCGACTCGACCTCGTGTTCAGCTCTGCCTCCGGTGTCGTCGTTGTTACGCCTACTGCACAAGTGTGCGCCTACACTTCGTAATGACGCTACAACCCCTTGGCGAAAAGTTGTCGATCACCTGCACGGACAAGATTCGTTATTCGACAAAATGTTTCAAACAGAACTTGCTCCGTGTCAAGGTGGACAGCTTATGAGTTTTGTCTGGGTGGAGGTGCCTCCGAGAGTTCAAGGTGACCTTTGTTTCTTTCAACAGAAGTATATGTTTTCCTTTAGCTAGACTTGCAGGCCACTCTGAGAAGAATTCATCGACTCATGATATGTTGGCGTTTCAGGATCATTTAATACCATTTGCCATCGTCTAAATGCTCCCTTCTCCGAATGGCTTATGACCGTGCCAATAAATTTCTACTGCGTCAAATGACCTTGTAAGTCGAATATATCATAGGTGAACGGATTCGTCTACGAATGGGGCACACGCTTAGTTAAAGGAAACGTTTAAGACGATCCATGCCACAGTGAAAAATCCCATAACTAGTCAGACGCGTGAAAATAAGTTTCTATAAATACATAACGTTAAAAACACAAACATTGAATTGTCTTATGACATACCATTCATTTGGTACTGTTATCGTGGCATTCGTTTTAATTGGAATGTAAAGAATATTACATTTGGCGCAATATTGATAAGAATATTATATGTGGCGCATACGACCCACGCGGCACGGAACGTGTTAAAAAAATAAAGGTTGCATTGAAATCTCGGAGGCACCTCCATCCAGACAACATTTGTGTCTATCATAAGATGTCCCCCTCGAAACAGAGTAAGTTCTAGTTGAAACATTTTCTCGAATAACGAATACTTCGGGAGATAATTGCGTGGACTGATTAAGGTGAGATCCTGTACATAAGACGTACAAAACTCTATCGAATGGAGAATGGATTAGTAAAATTAGTATTACACAAATAGAAAGACAACAGGATATTAAAATTCGTGTGCTACTTCGGAAAAGAAGTTAAGAAAAATGAGTGTACGTTTAAACAAGTTTTTAACCACCTGTACTGACACGACTGTATCGAAGTATAATTGTATGTTTCGGCTGCCCTTTGTAGCAGCTTGTACCATAAGCTCAGCATTGCTCGAGATAAGAGGATAACACGATAGGAAGAATTCGCATGTATTTTTAGAGGGAAAAAAATAAGGAAGATCAGAGTACGTGAGAATAAGTTCGTAGCCGCGGGCGGTGACACGAGTGTCTTAGAATTTTGACATGGACCGTAGCTCTCGTCATTCCACCGATGGGGATTGCTCGAGGGTGAGTGTGACAGTATATGGGTCACGGTTCAACGCAGACCTCCCCTTGGATTATCCAACCTCCACCCTCTGGAATACACTTATTCGGTAGGAATTATCAGCACGTCTGCTTGCTGCATCCTCCAGAGATCAGACAGGTGTATTTGTGGCTCCCACTAGCTCAAACAGCCGTTGTCCATTTGAAAATACCAAGCCAATCTCTCTCGATACTGCAGATGCAGCATCCGTGCCGGAAAACAATTGTCCAGAGTTTGGGCCTGCCCTTTTCTGACGCAGACCCTTTGCATCTGTTTCATGAGGCAATGTCTGACACGCAGAAGTTACAAGGAAAACTATCGAAGCGGTCTCAGACTTTAACAAGCTTTTGCATGTTGTTAAAACATGAAATTAAATTATTTTATGAGCGCCTTGCGGGAGGAGTAGCATACACCTGGACACCACGTGCGCTAGGCCCAACCGAGGAGGACCAGGGTGAACCCCTAATAACAGCGTTACTTGCTGCCCGAATTTTGGAGACAATTTCCCGTCCTCGCTACAGTAGACACACCCAGAAGACAGGAACACCAGTAAAATAGCATACACCGGCGATTTTAGAGACTTCTCGATAAGTTTTTGAAACATACATACATTTTTGCTCAGACTACACAGCCGATACATTTATACTTCGAAGTATTTATAATTTTTACAAAGTTATAAGTAAATACATATTTGGTTGACACGGTGTGTAGTTCTATATAATTTAATACAGGCCACTTTTTTGTAGCAACTTTTGAAAGGCTTCACTAGACCCAAATCTAGTTCGAAGTCCGCGCCATATTCTATTGTCGCGAAATATAGCCGTAGACGCTGTGACGCAGAACACATGTTAATAGATCATGTTATTAGGAGTCGCCCTATACACGGTTGTCGACGTGGACGGTCAACAGTTTACAGATCTAATTTTATTTAATCAAATAATTATTAATTTTAATACGATTTTGAATAGGATTAATATTGTCACAAGAATAGAAGGCCGAGGCTGTGAAACTGAATAGTTATATAATCATTTCCTTCGTTATTTTCGTTTGAAATTGGACATTATAGTATGTCTGACCAGATATGGGGATTTCCACTGCGGAAGTTAACGTGTTAACACGTTGAACGCCACAGTGAAAACGGCCATACCCAATCAGACACGGTATAATTGACTATTTTTTTATATAGATCGTAAAGAAAAAAAAGATTTGAGTATTCAGTCGTGTTCTTCTGTCCCTACATTATTGTTTCAGTATGAAGTTTGGTGAGCATTTTACCGCAATCAATAATTATTCAATTAAATTAAATTTGAGGTGTCGGTCATCGCCATGGCGTTCAACGTGTCAATACTATTGAAAATAATAATTTTAAAAAGCTATAAAATATTAGAAACTAAGAAGATATTGAAAATATTTACTAAATAATTATCAAAACTAATCATTTCAAATTCATTGAAAATATATTTAACGAATGAATGAATTTATTCAGTAAAACTGATACTTTAAGTTTCATTGTTGTTTTCAGGAGTGTATTGTTGTAAGATTGATCTATGTCAGATTGATAAATGGCACAGATCCCCGCGTGTGTACGTTCGTGGAAATGCAGTGCAGAAAACGCGAGACCAAGTTGCCACGAAGTCTGTAAAGTTTATCAAGGTGAAACCTATTAGCCATCGAATAACAATCCATCGGCTGGGTTGCCCCGACGTGTCAGGCTGCGACTGAACACAAATAGAAAATCAAATGAATCTATTCGAACCTATTTAAGGGTACCGGCACGAAAATGATCTGATATTCTCATAATTACTTTTCTTCCTTCGTTCTATCACAACTAATTACAGTTTTTTTAATTGTATTTGAAACGTTATTTGTTACACGAGTCACTGCATGTGCACGTATGTTCTTCGAAATTCCAATATTTTTTACTACCTGGGTGTACACTACTTTTTTCAAAGATTAAAAATTGTTTTTTATTAACCGATTTGTATTTTATAAAATTAAAATATCTGCGAAATTAATAGTTATTCAACATAAGCATCCTATTACTTTTTTTTAAAAAATTATATGGTTACAGTTTAAAAAAAAACGAAGATAATCTTCATTTCTGAACTACACTTCCACCCTTAAAGAAACTACTCACACCACATTATGACACGCTGATAATGTTCAATTTTGATCTAAAACGGTTTCTGATGTCACTAGACTGTGGATGTTTATGCAAATTTACATTTTTATAGATCAATATATTTTCTCTCATCGCAGTTGACAAAATGAAACATTTAGCCAAGGTGCATTATGTCCTTTGAATCTTCAAAGAATAAGCTTTTTATTTTCCTTGCGCTGTTAAGTGTGCATTTTTACGTGTTTCGATATGTTAAATTGCATAAACATCTGCAGTCTCGATATCACAGATAATTTTAAAGATATTCGCATGGAAATATTCAAATGGGGCACCCTGTATATTTAAAAAGAACGACAACTATATTATGTCTGACTATATACAGATGTTTTCACTGCGGAAAGAATAATCCAATAATTACTGCGAACAGTGCAATTTAAAGGTATCTCTGCCCTTTAAGCTGAAACTAGCCCAGACAAATAGAAAAACAAGAAGGATTAACTCGGTCACGGACAATCAGGTCACGTCCCTAGCTATTAGCTTCCCTCTGAGAGACCGCCTTTGATCCATCGTCTAGTCACTCCTATCGATTATGCTTTTCAATGATCGTAACAGCGGAAGACTCTCGGGGGAACTCGTTCAATAGCTTGGAAAACTTAAAAGGTTCCGAAAGTCGTTCAGATCTCCAAAACAGGTCTATACAAAATATACACAACCCTAACACTAGGGGAAACATGGTAGCATCGCTTAGAAATTCGCATACATTCGTAGGAACTGGCTGTACCGAATGTCTAGTCAGGCTAGACGAAATACTGAAAGGGTTAAGTCGTCAAGAAGCCTCCACAAAGTATAAACAATCCTAACACTACGAGAAACATGCTAGTGTCTCTTAGAAATTCGCATAAATTCCTGAAGACTGCAACAAATGTCTAGTCAGGCTGGACACAGGACTGCAAAGGGTTCAATCGTCAAGAAGCCTCCACAAAATGTATACAATCCTAACGCTACGAAAAATATGTTAGCATCTCTTAAAAATTCGTATAAATTCCTGAAGACTGTAACGAATGCCTAGTCAGACTAGACATAGGACCACAAAGGGTTAAATCGTCAAGAAGCCTCCACAAAGTACACACAATCCTAACACCGCGAGAAACATGCTAGCGTCTCCTGGAAATTTGCATACATTCGTAGGAACCGGCTGTAACGAATGTCTAGTGAGACTAGACACAAGACCGCAAGGGGTTGAATCGCCTAAACATCCGCAGTGGCAGGCGTAGATGGAGGTTAGGGCTTAGCGGTGGTTTCCATAGGAAACGAACGACGTCTGCAAAGGGTGCGTAGGATTGCGGCACCGCGTAAGTCTGCGGTCGCATTTCCCGCGGCTGCGTGGTTGCGTGCACCAGGAAAATCCACTGGAACAAGGACATCGAGGCCCGGTCGCCGACAAACAGACATATAGGTCACCGTCTACGTCGCGACATTCAAATTGATTTCCTCCGTGCTGACCCACTGACTATGCCATCGGGCATCCAGTCATCGCTCTGACCACCGTCACTCGCTCACCTCTCGCATGAAGTTGTTCGATCGAAAACACCTAACGGAGGCTCGATCTGCATTAACGCCTGTCCGGTGAAAATGGAGATCGACCCTATGTCTTCATAGATGCAATGAAGAATCATTAACCAGTTAACGCTTTGAGTGCCACGTCACCCATGTTTGGGCGACACAAAAATTCAGTGCTTCTTTATTTGATCACGCATAGTATTAATGTATGTATTTAATAAGGTTTTATAGTCATAGTAAAAAAATGATGAAACTTATTGTTATTATTGAATAAGCAAGGTACAATTTAGAGTTCTTTAATTTTGTACAGAAATTTAGAAGTGTGGCATTTTCAGCTAGTGTAGCGTGGCACTCAAAGTGTTAACCGGGTCGTTCTTTGATTAGAACTGCTTATCATTGGTAGTTAAAAACGAATAAATATGAGGTAAATTGTCTTGTCCATCATAGAAACACTTTCGAATGACACGTCAAATCGCCTTTTCCGATCGGCTGATTTAAATATTTATGAGCAAATAGTGTGAGAACAATTAACAGGCGCCCTGCTTATGGCGGAGCAATTTTCACAGGACGAGTTAACTCGTCTTCCCCAGTTAACAGGTTAATATTGGGTCGGATTTTTCCATAGGAGATCGTCTCTGCTGTTTTTACAATATTCATAACATGTACAGTCTAAAAGCTGAGATTTTAACGTGTAATTTAACCCCTTGTTGTACAATAACGAGTCACACTCGTGACACGGAATATGATTGATACGTTACAGATACGAGTCCAACTTCTGTGCCAATTCTTTAAAGTTCTTCACTACAGCACAAATTGATCTTCAAAGGATTTTTAAAAGCGAACTGCGTGTGCTGATATTGTAGATATATATTGTAAACAAATAACTTTTTCAGAGAACTGTTTATACAGCCAAATTCAGCATTACAAAATAGGCAAATCGTACCCTTAAACTTTTTTTCCAACTCCAATAGTTTTTGAGATACACCGTTAAATAGGTTGCTCGACCCCAACTTGAAGGGCTGTTTTCACCCCTTCAATATCGACGATTGTCGATAAAAAAAAATACGTGTCGAATATTTTTCCGAGTTGTATAACATATTAAAATTGCATAAAAATCGGCGTGTGTCAATTGGGTGATATCCCTTGTAAGCGTACCAGGATGCTCGTTGAGCGCTCTCGCAGTGTTTGACGATGAATAATTAAACCTGTTGATCGGAACGGACGATTTAACGTGTAGTTTGAAAACATCTCTGCCAAGAGAATTTACCTCATTTTCATTCATTTTGAACTGCAAACAATAGACGCTCCTAGATGAAGAATGACCCAGTTAACGGGTTAAAGTTTGAGTCCTCTGCTCTGATAGATAAAGAGCGTCTATCAGCCCAGAAAATTCGTTTTTAACCCTGTCGCTATCAAAGCCGCGTGTATAAAAGAAATCTTGATTATTGAAGTTACAAAGTGAATTATAGGATCACAAAGGCTCACATTCGGCACAAAAATGGACGATTTTGACAGTGTTGGAAGCAAAAGATGAACAAACTTTGACCGCCTATTATAACTAATTGTAAGGTAAACAGCGAGACCATGAATGTCGTTTCGGCAAATACAATATTTCGCCAATTATTAGGTTTAAGATAAATAAACCTTAATATTCTCTTATACAAAATCCACTGCTGGTTTAATTTTTTATACAAGAAGGTACGCGCCCCATTAAAAAAATTCAAGGCCACCTTGATATCCGGTAAGCAAACAGGTTATTAAAAAAAAACCGTTTTAGCATTATACGGTCCATTCGATACCGTGCAATGTCTATACAACACTTTTTTTATAGGACACATGCTTTAGACGTTATTCGGGGTAGACAAGTTATGTGACTCACCCTGTATATACTGGATTTACACCCGAATAATCTATATATAAATAAAATAAAATAGATAATCTGTGTCACCAGTGTTACTCGTTGTTGCAAAGGAAGGGGTTAACATAAACATGTTCTGGTATTCGTTAAATTTTGAAATGATGAAATAAACGGAGACTACACGATACTGCAGGCCAGCAGCCAAATTATCCAGCTGGAACGAAACGGTGAGAGTGTAATACGAACAGAATCTACAACGTGGACACAGAAGTTTTTTAAACTGCTTCTTCTGAGGAGATAGCTTAAGATAGGTCACGGTTCTGGTATTTTCTTTTCCATTTGCGTCTATCTTTGGTAGGCACGCATGCTTCTTCGCTGGCTTCTATTTTCAAGATGCCTGGCATTCGCTCCTGGAGCTCGCAGTGTCTCAAAACTATTCGTCCATCTTTTAATACACTCCACTCCGCACCTCTCCCTTTACGCCACAGCCTCCTAATCAAAGACATTGTTCAACGAATCGAAGTTATTATTCACTGACGGAATACAGTGGAACCTCGATGATCCGAACTATGATTGGTAAAACGATGACTCTCACGCTGTAACTGCGTTTTGCATAAAAATTATAACTTCATTTTAAAATATAAAATACATAGTGATATGGAATTAAATACACAGTGTCGCTAATGATAATGGTAGCTCCCAAGTTATGTATGAGGACTAATTTTTGGATAACCGGTGTTTGTATAATCGAGGTTCTATAGCAGTTTCATTCAAATTTGTTGTCGGGGGTTGAAGAGGAAATTCAGACGATCGAAGGGTTCAGAATAGAAAGGACGTTATCAATTTTTGTCTTTTTTCAGGAGAGCAAAAAGAAATACTCTAACATCTTTATTTTCTGTTCAACAGATTTCAATTTTTTTTTTAATGAAATATTCATCTTATTACACAACTGCTGTGGGTGTAATCTGTAATTACATCGCAGGAGAACCGTGTCCAATTAGCTCTTTGCGGCGATGGTCGCATATGTGCGTTCTAAAAATTCGTTCACCGTGTGCTACAGATTACCGTACTGATTTAGGCACAGATGTTTACTGTACGTTGTAAGTTTATGTATTCGGTCGAATTATCATCTCAGCTTATTTTATTAAATTATATGTGTCTCGTTACATATTTTGCAGTTTTTATGTCCCTAGAATATTCAATTTAACACGTGTACTAGCAAGAAAAATTTCAGCGCATGGTGCGCCCTTTCTCCTAAAGTTTTCAGGACTCAAAGGATTAAATCATCAAGTTATGTTGCCATCGCAACTTCAAGGGTTGTTTTTGTATGAACCCTTCAATTGTTCTGAAATCAGAATGCAAGGGAGAAAATTCAGAAAGGAGATCAAGCACTTTCAATCTTCTGATGAGGATTACTAGGCTGATCCGTCCTGACGATCCGCGATAACTCTAGAAGATTAATTGGAGAATTTTCCTTCGATTGTTCAGGGGTTCACAAGATTTTTATGCTTAAATGAGAGAGCCTGAGCCTTCTTAACAAACACCATGCTTCTACATTAATATAAAGATCGTCCATCAAAAAGAATTTCTATTGTTAATTGGTAATTAGCATTTTTTTAACGAACAGTCTGTTAGGTTGATGCACGTGAAATGGTTTTGGTAGTATTATTAAAAAGAATGAGATATTTTTTAACAAACAAGAAGTTTAATATCGTTTGATGTAAACAGCTGATTTTGAAGTCTATGAAAAATCGATGAAATATACGGGGTGTCCAAATATATCTGGAAGCAAATTTGTTGTTGAAGGAGCATTTTTGTCACGGTATATAAGATAAAAACTGTTTAGATTTTAATATATTATAATGCTTATTTCATGAAAACTTCATTCAGTAATGAGAGCCTGGACACTACCCTGTAGTTCTTATTTCGTGAAAACTGGGTTTGAACAATTACTTCACTGACTTTTTGGATTCTATGGCAGCAGCTCTGGTTACAATTCTACCCATGTTAAATAGCTTAATTTTCGAAAACTCTGTTCAATGACAGAGAAGCTGGTCATAATTTTAATTATGTCATATCTCTTTGCAATGTTTATTTAATAAACGTCAGGGTTACACGATCAGTGTAGCGAATTTTTGATACTACGACCGTGACCCTACTTATATTTTTAGTGCACCAGAACCTCGATTATCCGAGCACTGGTTATCCGGAAATTGACCGCCCTGCGTCAGTCACCAGCTAAAATTATCATGAGTGACGCTGTACCCCTAATTCTGAGCCGCTGCATGCTCCACACTCTAAAATAAAATTCACACATTTACGCGAAACACGGTTCTATACGATCTGTGTCACCCTGTCGCTGATCACGGTCCGGATAATCGAAGCCCACTGTACACCGCGACACCTAATTCCAGAAAACTTGCTCCATTAACAATGCGAACCGCACCGACCTAACACCACCACTTTACAACCAAGAACCGCTAAAAAGCTACTTCCTCAATTCTACAGCTGCGACGTCGTAACTATCGCGAAGAGACCACCCGTACAGTCGTCGGAGCGTTACGTTCTCCAGCCAGCGGACCCCGTAGATCGATGGTTCCAAGGACCTAATTGCCATGGACCAGAGTGTCCTCGACACCGAAGAACCAAAACAACATCAAGGGACCAACCGAAGAAACCCTCAGAATCCAAAAATCTGACGCTAAACCGAAACTTTTCCAGCCTGAACGCACGGCTCGACCCGATACACCTATCCCTTGCGCCTGTGACCCGAATTCGCCGTTGAGGCGCACAATGCTTCCGCGTTGACCACTCAAGGATCCCACGATTCCACTTCCGGTCGCGATCGCAACAGAGGTTGGCACGTTCAGCGGATTCTAAAGCCAGCGCACCGTCATCGTCCGAAAATTCCTCGAGGTCGAACGGCGTCGGAGGAGGCGGAGGGTCCGGTCGATCAGCAACAGGGACCCCCATGGAAGTCGGACGATCGCATTGGAACGCGCACGGCACACTGGAAACGGTCACAGGAAGCCGAACAGAGGAACCCGATGGAACAACACACGGACGTCTGTGCTTCGATGCAGCCGACAGCACGACTGTCCTACCGCACCTTCTGCACATCCACCCACGCTATATCGATCGTCCCTCCTCTCCTACGAATACCTCTCTCTTCCGCGAGCGTCGCTACCACCTAGTGGTCTCTCTGTTAGCACCGATGTGTTCTATTAGGTTGATCGGATAGTTCTGTCGTTTGCTTCTTTTTTTCTCTTCGAAGGGCAACGAGTCCATTTTTTTAATGATACTTCTGCTATTTAACGCGTTATACCCGGCGCGTCTTTTTTATACCTTGCATGATGGGTCGGCGTGTAATTATATGTGGGTTGTTCTTCTGGCGGCACTTGTTTGCTTCATTTCTTGTCTTCATTATCAGTGATTTGCTGTTGGTTCAGCTTATTATAAGCAGTGAATGTGTGATACCAACAGCTAGTTCGGTTTAGTTGTATGGAATTCTTATCTGGCGCATACACATTTGTTTTTATAATTTTTTAATATAAATAAAGTATTCAACTGAATACAATGTTCGGAAAGTGATTTTAATTTCTTTTTTTGGTTTTAAAAATTCTAGAAATTTCTAATTCATTTACTGTTCACCCTGAAGAGTACACTTCCTTTTTGTACAATTAAAAAAAATATTTAAAAAAACAAGACCATCTTTATAAGCCACCGCTACGTGTCATTGTTTAGCCTTCTCCCATAACATTGACGTTTTATTCCAGTTTTCATTGTTTATGCTTTTATAAATTACAATTGGAAACATACAATCAGTCCCATAAGTATCCGTACCCTCGCTGTCTATAAGAGAAATTTGTTCAAACTAAGCGATGCGTCCGAGGTTTTCCAATAAATCTTTTACTATAAATTTACACAAGTATAACGTTTATTCGGTCCAAATTTTAACAAAATTCAGCAATTAATAACGAAAATGTTTCGTTTATAGAATTATAAATTTCTTTTATAGACAGTAAGGGTACGAATACTTATGGGGCTGACTGTATATCGTGTGACCCACCGGTGGGTCACGCCGGGTTGAACGTGTTAATCTTGAGTGTAATGTGCGTTATTGCTGACGACCTTCCTCTATCTATCTAGCAATTTGTCCCTGCCGCGTACAATGTCTAGGTTTTGCTGCTCAAATATTCTTTCGGTGCTTCCGCGACTTGTTCATTGTTGAATTTTCTTCCTGAGAAATAAATTTGTGACGATCTGGACGGATGATGCAAGGTCAGGACTATATGGGGGATGACTCGTTACTTCCCATCCTAGATCATTTAACTTCTGTCGAGTCCTCAACGATGTATCGTTATGGTGGAATACAACTTCCATTCTATTCCCCAGTGCTGGAGGTTTTTCTTTCATTTTTGCATCGAGTCTTTTGCAGTTAGCTGTAACTCTGTCGCCTGGTTGCATCGGCTCATAATGTATCCTTTGATATCCTATCGAATGCTATGCATTCTCTCCTGCTGATGAAGGGGTGGTTTGGAGAGTGAAGGGGCTGATTGTCCAGGTTGACGGCCAGCTCATTTCCTCTCGTTATTATTACATGTTATCCATTTCTCGTCACCAGTTGCAAAACCGAGTAAGAGAGGCTGCGTACGATGACGAGAAAGCAGCGACGATGAAATTCTGATCCGATCTGCCAAGTTTTGATCCGTGAGATCACGAGGTAGTCATTTAGAGAGCTTCGTGATGAATCCAAGCCGATAAATAGGGTTCACTATCGTTCACTGTGCTGTGCCGAGTTCTTCCGCATTCCAATGCAAGGCTTTTCCTCCAATTTCACTCGAACAACGTTATCATCTACGGCGGTAGGTCTCCTGCTGTGCGGTTCATCTTCAACGTTGAAATCCTTTGTGAGGGAGCTTAGGAACCATCTTCGCAACATGTGCGTAGTCACGAAGTTTGCACCAAGAACGCGCCACAATTTTTCGGTAGCCTCCATTGCTGATTTCCTCATTTAGAACTCGTATAAATGGAATGACGAAGGTCTAACTTCTCACAGGACATGTTTGCTGGTCCCAGAAGAAACGACTGTTACGAAAATACTGCACTGCCTTTATATTAGCCTCGATTCGGCAACTAAAATGAGCGTACGCATGAAGTAGCTGCGATTTGTGGAAATTCAGAAAGGGGTCGTAAACATTCGGGTGGAAACTGACAACAGAACTTTCCAATCAACCTAATAGTTAGAGAACGGTTCATTTCTACGTCGATAGCTGGTGACTCGAAGTCGCGATTTTGGGCTAACTGATACGACGGTGCAACCAATATGGTGGTGAGCTACTGCAAGCAAATGTTAACCCTCATCCATCCCTCATTCTCCCAAACTAATTTGCTCCTTGGTGCCAAGTTGACACAGTAGTCAAAAAATTAATATAATGAATAGATAAATAGTTACATTTACAAATTCTTTCAGTGAAAATAAAAGGAATGAAATTTCTGCACAATCAATAAATTTAGGCATAAGATTGTTCGCATCGTTCACAAATAATGAAGCGATGTGCAAGAAATACTGCGTTACCACGTATATCGTATTTTTGTGAGAAGAATGTATCAAATTGACACCAGGGCCGAATGAGGGTTAATTTTCAATGATTCATACTCCAATAAAACTTCATCGAGTTAAGATATTTACGCTTTACTTAGTTTTACTTATTATGAAATATTTCATTGTCGACACGGTATACAGAAAATAAAAGTGACAAACCAACGGAGTGCCTGAGAGGCATACTTGAAGTGCAAAGGGTTAACCCTTTGCGGACGACAGACGCATATATGCGTTCAAAAAGATCATCCACCGTGTGCTACGGGCCATCGCACTGGCCCAGGCACACGCGTTTACTGTACGCTTTCAACCTATATATTTAGACGAATTATCATCTTTGCTTATTTCATTCAAATATATATGCCTCGTTACACATTTTGCAATATTAAAGGACTAAAACAACCGAGCAATCGACATCAAATATACAATTATAATTAATTATTAAATTAAACGCGTGTTCTACCACGGAAAATTTCAGCACATGGAGCACGATTTTTCCCGAAGCTTTCCGGCCTCAAAGGGTTAATACACTCCAATAAACACTTTCTCTGTACAACCTATCGACGTGTTGTTTGCACGCGTCCTTGAAGCCCCAGACTGCGTCGATCCTACGACCGTGAGGATCTAGAAAAATCGCTGGATCGTCCGAGCTGAACCGTTACGCAATCGCTGCGCAGATATCGCGACGCAACCGGCACAGCGGTGAACAAAACAATGAAGAAGGAAACAACGGAACGGGACACGGTCGAACGTTCGATTGGAAACGTTTCCTCGTCGGTCTGCCGCTTTGACTTTCAACGTTACGCAGCTAACTCGCGGAGCGGACGGTTACGTAAGTCGTCCGCGACGAAAAGCGGCTGATTGTTCGCGGAAAATGGAGAAAATTCCTGCTTGTCCGCCTTGTCGAACGTGTGCGAATTTTTCACGATTTCTCAACCGCCTTCTGTTCCGTCAGCGGCTAGACTATCCGTCATGAGATAATGGAACGGAGTTAGGGGGTTTTTTAACACGTTCCATGCCACAGTGAAAAATCCCATAACTAGTCAGACGCGTGAAAATAAGTTTCTATAAATACATAACGTTAGAAACACAAACATTGTATCGTCTTATGATATACCATTCACTCGGTACTATTATCGTGGCGTTCGTTTTAATTGGAATGTAAAGAATATTACCATTTATTTAGAATAATCGAATTTGGCGCGTGGGGCGCATACGACCCACGCGGCACGGAACGTGTTAACCCTTTGAACTCCTTTGTCGAGTGTGACTCGACATCGATTTCATTTACACATACTCCTACGTCGAGTCACACTCGACATTGATAAATTGCCAGTTTAAATATGTATTATATTTCGCAATATTTTTTTTTACCTAGATAAATACTTCTTTGTAACAAAAAGTTCGTGAAGCGTTCAGGTACATGATTGCCTGCACCTAATCGGTTCCTATCAACCCACTGCCTTTCGAAGTACATTTCAAATAAAACAGTTAAAACAATAGGGAGTTATTGAAAAGAAAATTAGAAACAGAATTGGGAGTTCGAAGGGTTAAGCTTGCAACAAAGATAGCTACGCAATCGTTCTTATTACATAAATTATGTATATACTGGGTGTCCTAGTTATCAGAAGAAACTTAACCAGTGTAATATTATATCCCCCTGATAATATTATTATTATTGTGATTATTGTAATTGCTCCCACTATTACTACCATCATGACCACCACCGCTGATTGTATTATTACCATTGTAACCATCACTGTTGTCACCGTTATTACTACAACTATTAGCACAAGCCAACGTTCGACCCATGTCCTCGCCACTCACTACCGTTTAACCTTTTGAGCCCTGAAAATTTGGGGGAAAAACGTACACCATATGCTGAAATTTCCTCGCTGGAACACTTGTTAAACTGAATATTTATCAATAAACATCTGTGTCCAGACCAGATATGGTAACGATACATAGTATATACAACGATGTATTAGGACGCACGTACGTGTTTGTCGTCCTCAAAGGGTTAATCATGCAGTGCACACGTGACTTCTGAAACATAAGTCTCCACGTGGGGTCTTCATGGACCCCTGATAAAATATTCACTCATTACGATACATAAGGTGTAAAATAAAGACTGCGCTTGATCTCGAAATATCTTTAACTTCTCAGCCTATAAAATTTTATTCCACAGCGTTGCGTGTCTGTCTGATGTAAAAATGAAATTAATCAAAACTGGAAATAGCCAATTCTGAAACATTCGGCTTACTTTCGTGAACCGTTCACGTTGGAATCGACGAACCAGAAGCAACCAGCAGACAAGATTCTTCTGAACGTTTTATACACGGCCGTTGAGCGATCGTTATTACAGCAATTACGGAATTACAGGGCTTGCGTAAGGGGGCGTTATTTAAAGACAACGGTTGTGTCATTTAAAAACGCTTACACGTAAGAAGAAACGCGATGAACCTTCGACCGTAGGACATTGCACTCGAACGTATCGATCCTGTCTCTTTTTGCAACCCTAACGTCTACTTTTTTTTTTTTCCCTCGAGAATACGAATCCCTTTGGCGAAGGCAAATTTCCGTCATTCGAACGAACAGTACAATAATATGGAGTAAGTCCCCCGTGTCTCTGATGAGGCAGCTCGGACCGACGATGTAAAATGATACGAATGGAGAACGATCGACCGACATTCAATGATTCATAAAACGATCGCGTCGCGATGCAACGGACACGTGCGTACGTGTTACGGTCAACAATGTCTACCGGGTGTTTCAGTAAAAGGGTGGCTAAGTTTCCAGATATGTAAATCTGTTGAAAACGATATTAATTGGTCCGACTTGCTATGATCTTCTGAGTTTTGGCACTCGAGTGTTATGGTTAACATTATTGTTTGTATACCTATTTTTACTGACACCCGTCATATTGACAACAGTAAAAATGCGTGTTTTCTTTAAGAAATTAATTCATTTAATTTAGAAATAAAATATAGTTAATTTAATTACGCGATATTACTAGACCTTCATTAACATATATTTATTCGGTGCATGCACAAAACATAAATACTCAGGCGATAGACCCGTTTGGTATTTAGTTACATGCTCCGACGTACGTGAAGATAACGGGTGTTGAGCAGGAAAGATATCTCAGCTGCATTATTATTCTTGGTATCTGCTTTCTAAGGACCTCACAACGTGACTCAGTAGCTCATGTAGCGATTGTGAATTTTACCGGAGTAATTATTTCCTGAATAAAGCTTGTTTATTATAATTAACTATGAAATTAGTAAATCCGTCAATTTGAAGGGTTTTCGGAAAAATAGATATACCGTGTACAGAACTCTGAAATTAGAGGACTGTGGAGGAAATAAATTTGGATATGCATTCTTACATCATTACATTACTAATTGTCAGCATAAATTGCTAAGAAATAATACTATGGTTTATTTATTTTTTCTTTTCGAGATTTGAAATTCGTCAAATTGACGGGTTTCGTAAATCTAGTGTTAAGAATGTCCACCGGATGTTTCAGAAAAGGGGTTTCTAATATCGAAGTTCTGTCAAAAAATTTACAAGCATGTTCCACAGGTGAAAACGAAGAAAAAAGTTGTCCAAGCATGAGGCCCAAAATGATTTTAACCTATCATAGAAACTTGTACAGGGTGTCACTTTAACACTTTATAGTAATACTGAATAATAAAGAAATTGATGGCGTAGCGTTGGCGAAGAGAAAGAAAGATGAAGAGGAAAACAGAGACCGAGGGGACGCCGGTACGTCACTTCCGGTCCATTAAGAGGAACACGGGGTTCACCGGTGTGCATGCAGGGAGCTAATTATAAGAAACACAGAGGCTCTCATGCGATCCAGATACAAAATCGATCGGAACTTCGATTTCGATTCGTCGAATTTAACAGACTCGTTGTTCTCGGGATGACCAGAAATTAAATTTAATTTAAATAAGTAACTGCTAATTTTTATAACATTTTTAGCAGGAATAATACTGTAATAATAACATGAGGGGCGACGTGTACATGATGAAACCAATAAATATTGTTTCCTTTGTGATTTCTGTTTAAAAGAGCATAAAAAGTTTGGTTTTGCTAAGGATTTTACAAAAATCAGTGATAACTTTAAATTAATAAACGAGGTGTCGGTCAATGAGGACCTCTACAGTGGTGGACCTGTTAATATCAGCAATATTACTAATATTATTTAGAAGCATGAATACTTTAGTTATGTTATTATTGTTTAATCTTCTAAATGTATCATATAAAGGACTTCATAGTGTTCAACACATATTCTAGTTCTTCTATTATTATTACATGTGTTAGTTCAGAAAAAATAATGATAATGATAATTGGTACCTTGAATTATTTGTGGTTCCACATAATAATTATTTTGGACTATGCGTGATTCGATAAACAGTAAATATATTGATAAATTCAAATGATAATTGTATTTTGAATAATATAAAACACATTCGTTCCAAATAGGAAAAACATTCCAATGTCAATGTGGCCTTTCAGCAACAAAAACATAAAAACGATAATAATAATAATAATATTAGTATCTTCAATCACTTGGTGTTTCAGTATTCGTGGATGGACAAACACTAATTGTAAACGTGTTAATACATGCAGACGAAAATTTTACTTTGAATAGTCTAAGAAACATAGTCCCAAATAAAAAATTCATTTTAATATCATTTGCATATTTTCGACAGAAAACGATGTTCAAAACCGACCTATTTTTATAGCCATCTGTTTTCACTGTCTCTCATAAATATATATATATATATAATTCGATTTACATGAACTATCGATCATACTATAATTGTATCAGACGTTTGTACAGGTGTGCCGGTACAAGGAGAACCGAGTTCGACGCGCTGAAACGAGAAAGAAAAGAAGTGAAACCGAGAATGCAGCGTTAAAAAGCAGCTTACGTTCAATCACGTGCCGTAATTCGCTTTTTCTTCGGAGTCAATCGACTCCGTTGGAATTTCAACAATTTCAGGAACTGTCTTTCGATCATCCTGCCAATACACGCGACAAGTTACTGCACTTTTTATCGGTGCAACCGATGGAAGACATAGATGTACAAAGTGTTTCCGGAAGTAGGTGAAATTCTCCTCCTGGGTATCGAACTCGTCCTCGAGATGAAGATCTTCGAATTTTAGTGGTCGTACGTATCGAACTAGTCAATATTCGAAATTGGTGTTTTCAAATTTAAACGTGCGCTCGAAAGGTATTTTCAAGCTAAACTGAAGCTGATTATCACATGATTACGTCGTTAAGAGAATATTCTCCTTGCTCACAACAGCCTGCTTTGATAATGTAACTTGAGCGAGCAGTAACAGTTATATTATTATTAAAGTTGATACACTCCTACATGTTTCTTGAACTTCCTTCACAACAACTAATGATTGGATTAATCCTTTCGGTACTAAAGGTGACCGTGTTTCACCTAACTCTATCACCTGACACGAGTATACTCGTCGTAATACAAAAAATTGCCATTTCTTCATGTCGAGTATACTATTCATACGCAGCTAACAGGTTAAAAACGTTCGAGGCTCTCGTGCCCCCTTTCGAAGTACCCCTTAGAGCTAGACGTCCTTGGAGCGAGGGTGGCAACGATTTCGTGTTAGACTCCGGTTCCTGGGGATCGCCTCCAGGGGACAGGGCGTTGCGAAAGTAGGAGAAATAAGCGTACGAGAGGTAGAATGTTACCTGATTTGCGTGTGATAGGCAGGAGCCGTGTGTTCGGTGTGCGTGGTGAGGAGTTCGGTCGGAACGGTGTCCATGTCGATAGGCAGAGTCCTCGATATCGCGATAGGCTGCACCTGAAATACGCCGGGCGTTGTCGGTGAAGGTTGTGGTCCTAGCAACGACACGCGTACCATTTCCCTACCTTCGCTGTGAACACAAAAGGGACACGTCACCCATCAAAATAACATTCGACAACATTGCTGAGCGGGCCGTGCGGGAAACGCCCATGGGCGTTCGACGTGCATGCTTCCGAAGCAAGGCAAGACGACTTCCGCGCGTGACGAAGGGGTACAAAAAAAAATTCTTCAGAATGATCTATGATACGTCACCATGACTTTACAGATGAATACGATACATGAAAACAATGGAAAAAGTTCATATAAATATGTATCTTGTCTGATTTCGTTCTCAAGTTGTACAAGTGTTTCTGTGTTTTAGTCATTTCCATTACAAACTCAAATAAGTTAACTGATTTCACTTCATTAGTAGTTTATTATCAACACTTTCCTATATGTCCGTCTTTATTGACGAAAAGCGTAACTTTTGTCGAAGCCCTACGTCGCGTGCGGAAGATCGATGAGCTCGCTTATCGAGTGCAGTACCTGAACGCCCATGGGCGTTTCCCGCACAGGACACAGGAATATTCAGGGTTAATTCTGGGATATACATTGATAAAGTACTTTTTGTTTCTCTTCGCAATTAGTGCACCCTCCCACAGTCTTAGATTCATTTTCAACACTGTGTGTTACTTTGAGAGGATAAAATCCACCTCATAAAATTGCACTACTTTACACCCAGTCCTTCATGTTAATTTTTAAAACAAGCACCAATAATTAAGAAGTTAATAAAATTAATACTTGATTAATATTTGCACGTTTGTACGTACAAGTTTGAATTCAATCATTATATTTTTAAGCGAAATTTCAATTTTATTGGTTTGGAAAATAGGAAACACTAGTTTCTTTAAGTAGAGAATGAGTTACGATGTCCATTAACGAGGATTTTGGTAGGATTTAGAGTGACAGGAGATACAGATCGATCCTGGCACGAAAACACGATTAGTCTAATGGCGATTTATCAAGACGAACTTTCTTCTTTGACGACGTTCATACAGTCGTTGACTATTTCGTCGGCCTCACGTGTTGCACGAATGGCAGCTCGCCAAAGGGTGTGCTGACACTTGCCAATTTACGAGATTATACCCGATAAATCGCCTATCGATGTTATAATGGTACACAGGTTGGATAAAAATGTTATTAACCCGTAGCGGAAGTTTCAACGACTCCTCATAGCCCGGCTAATGGAACCTCCAATTAAATCATTTTCATCGGGAAACAATAGGGCGGTTCTACACGAGGAAATTAAACAAATGAAACTCCAACAAGACGGCATTCGTTTATATTTTCCTAAATTATTAAATGTCCATCTTTCATCAATTTGAATATATTAAATTGCATAAATATGCACAGCCTGGAAATGAATTACAGAAAATTCAAATCCCTTATCAAACCAGCATACAACCCAAAAACATTTCCTTATCTCCTCGAACCAATAAATTCAAACGATTTGCAATTAACTCCCACTTCCTTCCTACAACAAAACGAATCTGTGCACTCACCGACAAACAATACACTCACCATTCAAAATAAAATTCCAGATATTTTTACCTGAAATTCAACTCCAGCGACTCGCAGCGAACCGAGTGGTCCACTAAAAATTGTCAAGGCTGAGTCCTTCGGGAATAAACCGCCGAACTTTATTTCTCGCCTCGACGTAAATAAAACCACCGAGAGAGAGAGAGAATTTTCTTCGCGGCGAATATCAAGAAAAAAAATATACACGCGTGAGAGTGCGAGAAGGCGTGACCTTGGAAGAGAGCGAAACGAGGAATTCGCCTGGGGACAGATTTCCACCCCATTCTTTCGACCCTCGTTTCCCACCGGCCCATGCTGCGAATGCTGACCCTCTTGCTTCTCGAGGGCCACCCCCGTCGATTCGCCAACCGACTGTTTAATCGATATTTTGTTGCAGCAGCCGGCTGCGCGACGGAACAAAGGAACGGAAATGTAAAAATATTGGGCTTGTTGCGTATCGTGATCTGTTACCCTTTGCACGAGATACCAGCGGTATCTAGCACGCCTAAATACACCCCCGTCCAGAAGTCATCGAACACTAGCTCATTTTGATCAAAATGGTCATTGGAACGTGGATACAATTTTTAGGCAAGATTTTATTATTTTATGTTTTTATTTGTACCTGTGTACCATCAATATAGTTCCTGAATATGTTATTAACAATATCTACGTATAATTTAAGTAAATGTTTAAAAAACAAGACTGTACGTGTGAGTATGCGAGTACAGACACACAAACAAAAATTTTAAAAACTGTTTTTTTTATGCTTAGGTATCGTGTAAATAATTGGGGACGCTGAGGAAGAGGCAGTTATTTCGAAATTACAAACAGACACTCTAATTTTATTTGTACAGTGTTCCACGGTTGGTTGGAAGTTCTCGGGCCCGAATGCTCTTCCAGCCAACCGTGGAACACTGTACAGAAGAGAGAAGATAGATTCTGGGACACGCAATGTGATGACGAGTCAGACTCGATGTAGGGTTGCTAAGGATTAACCCTTTGAACTCCTAATTTTTTTTAATTTTCCTTTCAATCACTCCTATTATTTTAAGTGTTTTATTTGAAATGTACTTCAAGTGACAGCAGGTTGATAGGAACGAATTTGAACAATTTTTTTTTACTAATTATATTGAAAATAGCATTGGAACTTTGCAAAGACCTGATATTCGTGGTAAAAAAAATATTCCGAAATATAAAACATATTTAAACTGGCTATTTAAAAATGTCGAGTGTGACACGAAAAAAAATATCTCAGTTGCTCCAATTCCTGATAGAAACAAAACTATTTACAACTGTACTATAACTAAATATTGTCGTCGCTGATGTCCATTGCAGTTGATGCGACGTTAAGAGAGAAGAACAAAGAAATTTATTTATATTTTTCTGTAGCTGACAAAGGAGTTCAAAGGGTTAAAGCAACAGAAATTCGTCGAAGATGGACTGAAAGAACCGTTGAAATACTTGAACGAGGACACTGAAATTATTATTCGGTATCTCGATGATTAAAAATAACTGCAGTCGTTAATTTGTTTACGTTTGATGAAGTCATACGTAAAAACAACGTTACTTACGGGATGACCCGATAGCGCGCAAGAAGAACACACGCGTTGCACAGAGAATTGCCTGACCATTTTCTCTGTACTCCCACTGTGCGTGCTGATTAAAATTCAACGGTCGACCGACATGTGCGTGCGGTACAGTTGCATGCACGTGCAACTGCACGGCCAATTAAACGTTCGTCGATACGAAATGCGCTCGCATGATGTTCGGATGCATCGTTAGCTTCGAACGTTATCAGGTGAACCCGCTGGAAAGTGTAATTGGCCAGAAAAGTGCTCCGCTTAGCGAAAACACCGTCTGGAAATGTAAACCGCCACGGAAATCCTCCTCAGATCATTCGATTCGATACGAAAACGATCAAGATACCGTGTTTCTGTTACAACTCCTTGCCTTCTGATTTTCCGAACGATCTCGTACGTTGAAAGTTACGATTCAGCTCTTCCAGTGGCCCGATAAATGAAACATGTTTATCAGCTCACGCATAGTTCGTTTTTAAACCTTTGACTGCGGTACAATTTCAATGAATACCGTTCGTTGGGTGCGTAATGAAAATTGCAGGACAAACACAACATCGAGGTTGATTTCTTTTATTCAGTTATTTTATTATGCTTCATTAGTCGGTTTCGAATACGTTCCATTTATTATTCAATTTTATCCTCTTCTTTATTTCTTTATTATTTATACGTATGTTTGTAGTTAATTTTGCATTTTCTTACATTATTTGGAAATGACAAGCAGGTCTATGAGCCACTATAGTGGACACCTGTACAGAAAAGGCTACTTGTTGACGGCACAAGCGAAATTCCCATTTTTCCCGGAATTTTTATTTTTAATGTATCATACCTATTTTTTCCAGTAGTTTAATTTCAGGATTATCATAACAATTACCGTCGAAATACTATAAGGAAGTACATGTCAGTGTTACGCATGAATGGCGAGCGGAGCTATGAATGCCACTGAGACGTCTATAATCATAGTGTGTATTGTAAAACTGTTAAATGTACACCGTTAAGGTTCAATAAATAATAATTATTGTTATTATGGAGTCCATTTTTTAGACTTTGATCAGTGTTCCAGAATTTTTGAAAGCCTAGAACAGCGATTTTCAACCGGAGTGCCGCGAGAGGTCCGCAGGTGTGCCCAAGATTTTTTAATACAAGTTAATGTGGCGTGGCAGCAATGATTAGAAACAACAATCGTGTACCAAAGACGAAAAAACTTGTTGGAAATCAGTGAAAAATGTACACTCGTTTGTCAGATCGACGAAGAAATGTAATATATTTTTTGGTGTTCCGTGGAATTTTAGTAATTGTTTCTGTGTGCCTTCAGATAAAAAAGGTTAAAAATTGCTGGCCTAGAACAGTAAAAAATTAGATTTGATCTTCAACGACACAGTCTGCGTACGGAGGGTTAACAACCCTCTAAAAGTCAAAGGTCCCATAGTGCAAACTTTTAGAGAATTTGTATTCAAGTGGAACGCGTATTTATGATACAAGAATCTTATTTGATATTATGAGTATGACTCGTTATTTCAAGGTAAAGGGTTAAGCAATGTCAGGAATCGTTTCCTCGTAACCGGAAGTTCATCGATATTTAACTCCGTCAGACACGCCGTCGTGCGGCTTGCGGGAAAATTCTTATAATAGACGTAGACACCGTTTCGTGACTATGTTAAGCTGGACGATCGATCGATCGTAATGAAAATAGATAACAGACGGCTCGACTGAACGGAGTCGCGGTTGTTTATATTAATAAATTATTCTTTGCTGAACTGTTGATCACCGTGGGACAACCTGCGATGAACCCGTCAAGGGCAAACAACCACTCCTGCTCAATTATATTTATAATTACAATTTCTCTTCGATTGTGAATATCTGAAGCGTGATTCGTGATGCACGAGTCTATCGTATTCCCTACAGCGAGGTTTGCAGGCAACGGCTTTTTTTTATCTGCTTTGCTGATTTTCGCATTTCCAAACAGAACATTCATTCGTACGGTAATGGAAATTGCCAGAGACATGATTTCACAAATCTACAGATAGCCATCGAGTATAAAACATGAGTACATACCGCAAGTAATAATATTTATTGCAAAGATGAAATGAAAATTTCAATTTATCCGTATTTTTGGTATTAGCCCAGAGACATGATTTCACAAAGCTACAGATAGTCATCGAGTATAAAACATGAGTACATAGCGCAAGTAATAATATTTATTATAAAGGAGAAATGAAAAATTTCAATTTACCCATATTTGTTATATTAGCCCATAGTTTGCGAATATAAATTTTCATGAAAATATATCAACATGTTACAATAGAAATCTCTAATTTTAATTATAATTTTTAAGCAAATGAATTTTTTAGAAATTTGTTTACGTAGACTAATTTAGCATTCAGAAATACACAAGTCGTATATTTGAATGTTTTTTCTACAAGGAATAGTTTCTGAGATAACCGATTAAATATTGTTTGCAACCCCAATTCTGAGGGCAGTTTTCACTCTTCTAGTATGAACGATTGCCAACAAAAAAAGGACGTGTCAAATATTTTTGTCAGTTCTACATTATACCAAAGATTCATCAAAATCGACACGTGTCACTCGAGTGACGTGTCAGTTGGATGTGAATGTTCAATACTCTGACAAAGACACTCGTCGTGTACTGTCGACGCCCATAGGCGTTCGGTACAATGGCACACTACGTACCAGTGCACGTCGGCCGCACGCAGCGTTCGTCTCGTTTCCAAGTAGCCCATAATCAGATGGTTAAAATACAGTATAATATAGGCCGTTCGATTTTCACACACTTATTAATAATTAACTGCTTTACTCGTGAAGTTATAGCAATTGAATAGCAAACTTTAGCAGAAGCAAATGTTAGAAATGTAATATATCACCCCCTGAATGATTGTACACAGTCAATATTTTTCATCTTGCTGCACCAAAACACTGATTCACTCGTGGCCTAAATATCGTTATCCTTGCCCTGCGAACTATGCGTCATCCTAGCCAACGTGTCCTCCAATAAATCATCCTAAGCAACGACGTTCCGTACCATCCATACTCCTTCCTTCAAATCGTTTAAGAACCATGAAAGGTGGCTTATTATCCATAAATTCCATTTCCAAATTTCATTCGGTGTCGACCACCTATGTCCATTGTGTGAACCAGCGTCATAATAAATTTGAAGTTCTCAAAACGTTTGTCCTTGTCGTTAATTTCGTGCAACCCATCCGTCACAGAAACACCGTAAGGCAAGGAGACGAACAGTCATCGAATGTCGAATAGCCGTTTCGAGTCAACTTTTTCGGAACGTTGCACTCGGCTCGAAATTCTCTGAGGGCGAAATTCAAAATCGCTGGAAACTTTCAGGCTGAAATGTTTCAAGAGTTCTCCGCCGTGTTGACGAGGCTCGCGGGTGCAGAGTCATCCAACCTCTTGCACAATCGTCCGACTTTCGTTCCAGCGAAAATGGAAAAAGAAGAAACGGGGAGGTAGTTTCACGCCGGCAGAACGAAAGAAACCGAAAGGACGTGGAGGCAAGCCGATGTCTGGCTTCGAAACCGGTTTCAATGTGCCACGGTCACGCGAGTTTCTTCGTCTTCTTCGTTCTGTGGAACCCAGCATCGACTGCTGCGGTCACTTTGCCGGATTTAGGTGGATTCTGAACCACCGTGTGTCAACGGACACACGGAAGCACTGAACACGGTCACCCAGCTTAACCCTTTGAGAATGATGGACGCGTATATGCGTTCCAAAAAATCAGTTACCGCGTGCTACGGGCCATTGTACCGGTCCAGCCTCAGCTGTTTATTTTACGCTATAAACCCATGTCTTCGGATGGGTCGTCACCTGAGCTCATCTTCTTAAAGTATACAGGGTAACCCATTTAAATCGACCCACTCAAAAATCTTCGAAACTTTTGGTGATACTAAAAAATGTTTCAGACGAAAGTTAAATGGTTTCAGGGGGCACATGATCTGATGTGAGTAGGTTTTTCCTATGTGGACGCGTAAAGGACATATGAAGGTCAACTTTGTTTTTTTAAATGGAATCATATCTTTTTTAATGCACTGATCGATGCAGCTCGTCATTCTCTAGATAAAAGTACTAAGCTACTTATGGTGACAAATCGTTAGTTCAGAAGATATTTTAATTTTAGTATAGGGATATTAGATAATTGACACGCGCCGATTTTTATGCAACTGTGATATGATACAGCACTCGAAAACAGAACCTGCGATAAAGAGGAGAAGATTGGAGAGCGAGTCATGACAATAAGCGAATATGCAAGGGAAGATGAGAGTCTGGAAAAATTAATGGACGAGGCGGGGCAAGGAATCGAGTAGATGAAGAAAGTGATGAGAAAGAGAAAATGGGAGAATATAAATTATCCGAGAAGAGAACACGACGAAGATGTATGTGATTATTAAAGCATGCTTGATTAGCAATGTACGGGGTGGACAAAAAAGGACCGATTACTTTAACCTGAAATATCTCTTTAACAAGATAATTTTGAGTGCTGCCAATTTGAAACATTATTTATCGCTAAAAAAGAAATTTCTTTGCTCCATTTTAAAAATTATACAGTATGGTAAGAAAAATGGTTTATTCAACTGATGATGGTTTTTTTAATAAAATCTTGGCAGCAAAACAACCAAAGCGTGACTGAAATATAAAGATGATCTATGACTTACAAAAAGTCGATGAGTTAGAAGATGCAATTTCCAATGCGTTTCGAACTATTTCAAGCGATACATTGGCCAAAGTTATCAAAAAGTTCATTTTGAACACTTGCAAAGTACTCAACCTATCCAGTGAACTAAATTATTGTTCAGTGCCATTGTTTTTCAAGAACTTTGAATGACTTTCGACTACAGGTCATTGTACTCCTCTTAAAACGCTATTAGAAGATAAGTAAAAAAAACATTACTCCGTTTAAGAAACTGAAGTTGAGCTTCGTATGCCCTTTACGCTTCCACCTACAAAAAAAAACTATTGAAATCAGATAACATTAGACTGAAGCATTTTGTTCTATCACTGTAAGTAGACAAATCAATCAAGTGGCCCGTCTTAATTGTATCATCGGTATAACAAGCACTTCCTATGCAATTTTAAAATGCACAATAAACTTAATATTTGATATCAAAACGTTTCTTTCGAGTTCAAGCGAAACGTCGTACATTTTAAATACGCGAAGCACGGGAGTATCTGGCACCTGGGTGCGGCCAGCTATAAAATTATTGATCTGCGATCTGTTCGATAGTTTGGTCATCTATTTCGGAAACACCTCGTACACGGTATCGCAAGGCAAACTCGGGAGTACGTTTCAATATGTCGAGAGCCGTCTGCGCTGGATGATATCACGAGCTCAAGGTCTAAACTTTAAATCGTACAGTAGGTGTTTAACTGCTCGATGACGTCAGACAACATGCTACTAACGCAGCAAATGCTACGGACGTGGGTGTTCGAGAAAGAGCAGAGGAATCGTAAATATTCTGGGGACCGTCAAGTAGCTCTTTCTAGCCATTTTCCAATCACAATCTTCCATTCAGAAATTGCATAGCAATCGAACGAAGAGGAGGAGTACTTAGAAATTATTTTCCCATTCTCTGATTCTAAATCAGATACGGTGCAAATAATTCTTTGTAACGAATCTATGTTCGAGGGGTTCAAATAAATTAGGAGTATCGGAGCTAATGATTGAAAATTGTAATATATTTAACCCTGTGCCTTACGATAGCGAGTCACACTCGTGATACCGGATACGATCCGTACGTTACAAACACGAGTCCCGCTCGAATACAAATTGAAGCCATGAATTCTAAAACAACGTAAGTCCATCAATCAATTTTTTGAGGAAAACAGTTTTTTTTTTTATAATCGTCTACAATTCTCCATTAATCTTGTGAATATTGTTTATGCATCCATTTTTGTGATGCTTTGAATGACATCAGAATGTCACTGGATCGATCTGACAATGAGTGAGCTGGAAACACTCATACCAATAACTCCATGTAATGTCCAAAAATGGACTCGTGCTGTTTTGTAATTCATCGTTTCGAGTGTTTAAAAATTTGTACTATGGGACCACGGATTTTCAATGGATTCTTAATCCTTTGACTGCTACCGGCGTCTACAGGCACTTGTCAAAGTCGTTCACCGTGTACTGTCGACGCACATAGGCGTTCGGTGCAATGGCTCGCTATGCACTGCTGCAGCTCGGCCGCATGCGGCGTTCGTCTCGATTGCAAGTAAGGATTAAATGCGAATTGTGTGTGCTGACAGATGTTTTTTTTATTTATCAGGGCATTCGAAGGGGTGAATCGTAAATATCATCGTACGAAGTCCCTCAAAAAATCGTAAGGTAAAGGGTTAATATACCACAGATGAATTTTGTAATTTTTCCCTTCGATAAATATAATTATATTAATTCTTGTTCGTTTGCAAATAAGAATTTAAAGGAGTAACGGGAGCAATCCGAGTAAGGTGTTATTAAAGAGTATACTACAAGATGAAACCTGTAATCTTTCTCTCTGGTACTTGTAACTGTATTAATTACTGTTCGTTTGCAAATAAGAATTTAAAGGAGTAACAGGAGCGATAGAAGCAACGTGTTATTAAAGAGTATACTACAAGATGAAGTTTGTAATTTCTCTCTGATAATTATAACGATATTAATTACTGTTCGTTTGCAAATAAGAGTTTGAAAGAGTAATAGGAGTAAGAGGTTGATGGAGAATATTCTACACGATGAAATTTGTAATTTTTCTCTCTGATACTTGTAATTATATTAATTATCGTTCCTTTGCGAATAAAAATTTGAAGGAGCGTACATCAGAAGTTAGTTCTAGGATTTAACGAAAAATATCCGAGATCCGCGTGTCGGTTGGTCTAATTCAATTTCCAGGCAGAAAGTTAGCTCGGTTACTGAATCAATTACGTAACAGGCGGAGGAGGACCGAGAAGAGAGTTGAACGAAATTTTAACCTAGTTTCCTGGAGGATCGTCTTCAGCCACTCTGTGAAAGACTACTCGAGAGCATTGGCATCGATTATGGTACACGAGCAAAGGGCGAATGGACGACGGTGGTTATAACGTCGCCGCCATTGCGTCTCCTACCCTAATTTCGAGGAGCTACAGTCACAAACGTATTCGCTCACTTGATATACCTAGAGAAACTTAATTATCTTCTTAATTTAATGGTGAAATAAAAAATGTAAAAAAAATATATTTTAAAGCTTCATTTGTATACTTTTTAGCGGTATAATGTACAATATGTATTTTCAATAGTTTTACAGGAAAAAATTTATTGTAGGATATATAGTGTAGTGCGGTTGAAAATATTTGTCCATCCAACATACCGATAGAAATTTAATTATTTTCTTAATTTAATGCTGAAACAAAGAACGTTAAAAAATGTATTTTAAAGCTTCATTTGTATATATTTTACCAGTGCAATGTAGAAGATATGCTCTCAATAGTTTTAGAGAAAAAAAAAATATGTAGTATACGATGCATCACCTAGTACTCGCCAAAGTATTCGTCCAGCCAATGCACAGTCAGAAATTTCCTCATTTCGTTAACTTAACGACGAAATAAAAGATATAAACAAAATTTATTATAAAGCTTCATATGTATGTTGTGCATTAGTAACTTTTGCAGCATGTTCTGCTGTGTCGGCCACCGATGGCCCACGTAGCGTGACCGAGAAAGTCACGTGAAAAGACCTGGCCAAGGAACGCGTTACAGAATAAAAAATTACTGTAGTCTACGACGAACGATTTATAAATGAATTTTTGTGAAGTCGAGAGATTGTCGTTTTCCGCGTTTCACAGAGATAACTGGTGCGGAAAGTGTAAGCGCAAGACGCAACGCAAAATCACAGGTTTCATAACGCGAAAAATTACTTCGTATACCTCGAAGTTGTATAACGGTAGAACATTCTTCTGCACTTCGTCACTTTACTTCGTTCATTTCGATTTTACTTGTCAATCTGATTGAATCTGACTCGATCGCTGTCAGATATGACCCTAATGGAGTTGATTATTTCTTGAATCGATTGCTTTACAAGTTGACTCGATTTGATAGTGTTTTATCGGTCTTTAGCGCTTCCACACGCAAGTCGACTTGATTCTCAGGTACTTGACTTGTCTTACGTAGCCGCATGATCTGGTTGTTGCGCTTTAATCCAACCGAGTTGAAAATAAAAATGAATGGACGAATCTTTTCAGTCCTATGAATCATGCTTATTATTTAAAAAATTATTCAATCTTTTCGTTTATATTTATTGATATTACGAGGGTCGTTCGTCATCAATTTAAGATAGCTATTACAAAAAGTTATTGCAATATTTAAAATATTTATACAAATATTTAAAAATACTCCAGACCTCGCTCCATCAGAGTTCTTTTCGTTTGGTCGCCTCGAGGCGTCATTACGTGGAATAAAGTTTCTCAGCGACAAAGAAGTGAAAACAAATGTCCAAAACTGGCTCGTACTTCAGGATAAAGAATTCTTTGCTGCTGGCATAAAAAACTAGTAGAGCGATGGGACAGGTGTATAATTGTAGCAGGGGATTATGTCGAAAAACAGGTAAGCCATTAGTATTAAAACGACAGCTGTTTGTATCTTTACTTATTGAATGACCTTCGTTTTATCGAATTATCAAAGATTATTAAATTTATTATACTGTTGAATTTGAACAGCGAAAATACGTTCAAGTAAATATATAGTTCCGCGAAAACTTTCTTGTGATAAATTGTAGATATACAAAACTGTTTAAAAATGTCAAATAATTAATTAGTTAGACTTCCTGCCTCTGTGAATCTGACTTTTAGGATTATGTATAATAATTCTGTAACAGTTCAAAAAATCCTAGCGTATACAGCGTAATAGTTATTCGAAAGCTTGAGGGCTGAGAAGATTGAAAGCTCATTAAAAGAACGTTCAGATTCGGCCGTGATGCGACCGATCGGATATACTATATCGTTACATAAATTCCGACGAACGTAAGGAGTTAAAAATACGCTGGAGCAGAAACGAAATGCACGGCTGCTCCAAAATGGAAAACGTCGAGCAACGACGTCTGCTTCGAAATGTTGACGCAATAACTTTTGTCGTTTCATTAATTACATAATGAAGTTTAATTTTACAGGGTGTTTTTCTTCTAAAAAAAAAATGGATCAAACTAGAGTATAAAATGCTTGCAAAGAGAAACAAAATTTGTAATTAATATAGCTCCTAACATTAACCCTTTAAATGTTACGGGCACTCAAAAGTGCTTTCCTAAGCAAATTTAGCGACCTCCTCGCAAAATATAAGCTTTTAAAGGAAGTTTATACGATAGCGTACGGCGCGTGCGGATGGTCGTCAAGCTCGCCTCTTAAGCACGTCATTCCAACGCCCATAGGCGTTCTCCGCGTGGGATGCAGGAACATTCGGGGAACTTAGGTGAGCATAGCATTTAAGGGTTTCATTTTAGGACCTACGTTGGTTAAAAATATTCTGTTGCTTTCTGAAAGTACTATATGCCCCTGAAGAGTGGTAATTCCTTTTAGAAACATCCTGTATTCGCTAACCTGTAATGTACGCCTTGGAAAAATAACTTCTTGCATGAGAACGTAATGGCTTAGAGAACCGACTGTCAACTGTGAATAATGTATGAAAATCCAAAGCTGAATTAGAACATAAACATAAGTAATAAATGAATAAACGAGCGTGCAAATGAGTAATAATTACAGCACGCGTAAAGGCAGAGAAAAGCATAATAAAATAAATGAATAAGAGAAATCAACAGTTGTTGCTAAACTACTATTATTCCGCACACAGCGAATAGTTTTCATTGAAAGTGTGCCGTAGTCAGAGTTAAATAAAGCCTTGCAAAAGTGGCCAAGGGAACAATTTTTCGTAAGGTATTCGCAGTCAGCTAAATGTTAAGTAATGATGCGTTAGTGAACTATATAAGGGAGTTATTAAAAAAAATGTTGATAGCCAGGCGAGGTGAGATAACGTCACTATCTCTCCCGAGCGAAAGATTCGACTTCATTCTAATCGACGATAACGGACCGAAAACAATTTCATTCGCGAAGCTTATTAATTTCTCGTCGGACCAACAAAATACTTTCCAACGAAATTCCATGGAATTAATTATCTAAGAAATGATTACAATATTATGAAATTATACTGTTCGCCATTCTAACTCCAAGTCGACGGTTTTACTTGTGTACTTTTATCAGCAAGTCACTGTTCACGGTAATGGCAACTTACGAACGAACAATTTTCAGGCATAATATTGTTCATACTTTTTTCTACGAGATAACTATGCCGATCGGCGAATGAAAAAGTACGAGGTTGTATTGTAGAAGTGTGAAAATATGTCCAGTAAAGAAAAGTGAAACTGCACTGTGAAAGCGCACCAGTATAGGGAAGTGTGAAACATAAAATGTGATATAAAAATGTGGAAAGTTTGAAAGTGGCTAACTTTGCCTCATATTTTTTCTATATCGAACTATTTGAAACTTTTCACCCCCAAGACTTTCGAAAAAAAAAAAAAATCGCCGTTTTCTGAAATTGTCTACAGTAAAGTATGCGTTAGACTGAATATTTCATTATTGTAGTATGCAGAACATTCATTGTTGAGTTATTTCAATGTTGTGAAGTTGTACAACAATCAATGAAACAAATACACTTTAATAAGACACGCTGACGTAATAATTTGTCCTACTACGTAGGTTTGTAGTTTGTGAAGTATAAGTAACAGCTGAGCCAATGCAGTGGTCCGTAGCACACGGTGATCGACTTTTTCGAAAGGCACACACATTGGTTCGTATAATTGAAAGTTTCTAGTTTCGTGTGAAATAATTGACCAATCATCGTCGTGGCAATAACAATAAATGAAGCTCCGAAAAGATGGCATTAAAAGGAAGACATCACACAACACGTTTAATAGCGAGCAGGGGATAAAGTGACTAACAGATCAAACTTGATTCGATTAAATAACCACAAGCCATCATTACATTCTGAGTAACATCGACGACGCACATTTATACAAATCGATTTTCCTGAGTCGCAGTGGGTACGCAGTTTTCCTCCCGGCACAGACTGACAAGAAGAGTGCGCGACTTTCGTCTCACCGATAGATTTCGTCACCTTGTTTACGAAAATACCCCATTATAGGGGCAGATACTCAATATCTTTTTAGATATTCGTGATTAAAGTTTTTATACTGTCTTGAAGCCGACTCGAGCAGCACAGTTCAGACAAAGAACCAACCGTAGTGTGGTGCGAAGGTAGCCTGCCGAACTAGTACTTCGAAGGTCTTTCTTTTTTCAATTTTTCTCTTTTTTTCGTTCTACTTGATGGCCTGTACATAATAGTTTCGCACGCAAAAACATATGGTACGTGTTAAATAAATTTTATTATACATATATTTTCATTTATTATTATGGTTTCAAATTTATTTACTGTATACACAAACAAAAATAATATTTATCATTATGTAAAAGAATGCTACTTATTATAAGAACGGGGAAAGCATAATACAGATAAATATTTTTGTGTTTGTATATACAGTAAATAAATTCGAAACCATAATAGTAAATGAAAAGATTTTCATGAAAATGTATGTATAATAAAATTTATTTAACATGCACCATATGTTTTTGCGTGCGAAACTATTATGTACAGATAATCGAGTAGAACGAAAAACAAGAAAAAAAATTGAAATAAAAATTTCGCATCTGCACCACACCACAGTTGCTTCTTTGCTTCAACTGTGCAGTTCAAGTGGGCTTCAAGACTGTATAAAAACTTTAATCATGAATATCTAAAAAAATATTGAGTACCTACCCCTATAACGGGGTATTTTCGTAAACAGGGTGACGAAATCTACCAGCGTGCGAAGTCTCAACTAAATCGGTGAGACGAAGATCGCGCACTCTCCTTGTGAGTAACATCGATGTATAAAGCGCAGTTTACACTGGTAGAGCCAAGGGGGTGGTATACCACCGCAAGAAACTTGCTTAGATACCCTACTATCTCATTTTTTATTCAAAACAGTTTACATGCAGTTTGAAAATAGAACAGTGCAGAAGTGAAACATCACACGCACTGTTTGCACAACAAATATACTCTACTGAACCAAACCTGTTCACGCAAAGCTAGTACGACGTGGAGCGGGTAGTAAAGCAAAAAATTCAATGGTGGGGGAATTCTTGTACTAGAGTTACCGTATCACAATGCTATTCTAACCATTATACTATACTATACTAACATTATAGCCATTATACTATACTAACTACTAGCTTTAGCAGTTTACTGATCTTACGTTTATTATGTTACCAGTCTTACTCTGTCAGCGTAAACTGGGCTTAACATCGACGGCAGCGTCGAGTTGAAACTTAATCCAAAAGGAGTTAACGGATGAACACCGCAGTGCTATTCCACTGTACTCTACCAACCACTTGGCCCATCATTTACATGAGTATAGTAAACGGATTTATGTTACTCAGTCAGTGTAAACTGGGCTTAAGATCGACAGCAGAGTCGAGTAGAAACTTAACCTAGAGGAGTTAACGGGTGAAGCACAGGTTACCTGGTCGACGGCAGGCAGAGATTCGACAAAAGGGAAACCCGAAAGGTTCGACCGAAAGGAAGAAAAGAAATAAAGAAAAGAAAGGGTCGGTAGTGTGTCAAGATGGCTCGTCGCCATGGTAACCGAGCCGGCGAGAGTACTCCTCGTATATATCTACTCTTTTGCATTTTCTCCCTCCCGGCTTTAACTACCATGTTTCCCCCTTTCATTGCATCGCTTCGTCCCGTTTACGGGCTTTTCAAGCTTCAATCGATTCTCGACCGCGATACTCGATCCTATCACGCGTATAACCCGAACCAACCACGCCGCTGGACGCGTGATAACGCACGCGACTAATCTCTCCCGTCGTGCTTCAAATATACTCGACGATCGAGGGGAACTCGATCGACTGCTCCACAAACGATCGATCGAACGAACTCACACCCCTTTGGAAAATTAAACCGGCAATTGCGAAGTTTCGAAGTCGCCGTGCGGAGGACGCCCATGGGCGTCCGGCGTACGTGATAAGCAAATGGGTTCTAGACTGTGGTGTTTGGAAAACGTAGATCTGACGTAAAATGTACAATCGAGAACACTGATTCTTTCATAATCGATCAGTCGCGATCTTTTAGAAAATTGAACGGCAATTGCGACGTTTCGAGTTCTTCGTGCGTAAAATGCATATGGGCGTTCAATCTATGGAATCAAGACTGATACGCACATGGTGCATGGAAAACGTAGATCCGACGTAAGATATGTATCTATCTGATCTATCGTCATGTTTAAAATACTCAACAACCGAGGAGAAGATCGACTTTTCCATAATTCATCATACACACCTCTTTAGAACATGAAACCTGCAATCGCGAATTTTCAAATTCTCGCGCGGGAAACGCTCACGGGCGTTCACTCCGTGTGCTAAGTAAATACGCTCGAGCTCACTCAGCACGTGGCGCGAGGGAAACACAAACTCCAATTAAAAATGTATCCTTAACGTATCCCCCGCTATCGTGCTTAAAACACTAGTCATTCGACGTGACGATCGACTGCTCTAGAATCGATCACAAGATATTGCTCTTTCAAGATACTAAATCGAGATACGGTATAAACTTCCCCATGCTTCGTGCGGCGAACGCCCGTTGGCGTTCACCGCGTTCGTTGAGCAAACAGACTCGACGCGAATCCGCACGTGTCCAAGAATCGAGATAGAATGTGTACCTGTCAGAGGTGAGTCCGTCAGCCCGCCGGGTCCCTGGCTCCGGAACTATGCTCCTGGGGTCGAGTGGATACTCCTGGCATGCACTTTCTTTCCAACTTCGATCGAGATATCGCGATTCCGATGAATTATGCACTCGCGCGGCCACGAAAACGCAGGCTGTTGACCGATGCCCGGGCACGACACTGACTGAACCTCGTTCGCGGGGCTCGTGTACGCTCGTCGAATCGATCGTAAATCCTCAAGCACCACGCCTGCGTTCACGAACGAACCTCGAACCGGACTGACGCTCCCGTACGTGCCGAACCGGCGACGCGGAGAAACGGCGACGGTGCCGCCCTCTGGCCGCGCGGAAACGAACTACGCCGCGCTGCGTAAATGACTGGCACACGGAAGATCCACGAGGACATGAAAAGTACACAAATGACTCACGTTCGACGAAAAATTAATTACACAGAGTGGGGCGGGACGGGTGGTACAGCCCGACAGATGATACTTTATGTACATAAAAATTAATTGAGAATATGGAATAACGGTTTTTCGTTTCAGGCTTCGATTTCGAGAAAATTGGATTTGAAAATTCTTTGGGCCGCGTGTACTTGTCACGCTCGCGACTCAACCGATCGCATTGTACGTTTGTATTTTGACAATGTCACGTAGGATAATGACCGGTAATGCATTTTAACGGTACTAATTCTGTGCCTTGGAAGAAAAGGAACCAAAGTCCAAATTATTGCCAAAATCATGAATGTTATCATAGAAAGAAGGGCCACTGTCCTCCCACTGTTACAAGCAAAGTTAGATACATTCTCAAGAAGTCAATGTTTTATTAGTGCTACAATAAAATGGGCCAATATGCACCATTTTATAAAAAATTGCAAACTGAACATTGACCTAGGTACAGAATTAATTACATTAAGGAAGAAATTCTGGAAATTGTTGTCCGTCTTGTAATAAACTGTTGCTCGGCGAATTACGGAAGTATGATCCTGTGAGAGTTACCCGTTATCCTGTATAGTTGACTCAGAATAATCTTTTCCTGTTTACAGGCAGGATAGTTTATTTTTATTAATTATATCTTGGAAAGATATATACTGTAACTATGTTAACCCTTTCGCTGCGGCGGTATCGATATAAAGGCACGCACTGTGTGCAGTGTACTTATAGCAGCAAACAATGCTACACTCATTGTCAGACTTTTCCAAGTACTGTAATGTAAAAATTCATATACAGAATCTGTGATAAATAGTCTGGGTGCAAATGTACATTTTGAGACTTCAATATCTTTGATTTCCAAACAAAACTTGTTTACGGGGATCAGGTTTGACCCTTCAGTTGCTAGTCGCCACTCTAGTGACTCGAAGTATCGTTAAAGGACTGCAGAAGGTCGTATACCCGATTGAAGGGTTCATAACAAAAATTACCCTTGTCAATATTCATCTTTTTCAGGAGAGCCATCTTTAATTTTTGTTCAACAGATTTCAATATTTTTAGCAAAAATATTCATGACGCCACACAGTCGCTGTACCTGTTATCTGTAATTATATCACAAAAAAACCGTATCCAATTAAATCATCAGGCCGTGAATTGTGTTGTCATCATAAACTTTGGCAAGGGTCGTTTTTGTTATAAACCCCTGGATTCTGTCGACGTAGTATTCTAATGCGTGCATTCTACGCTGAAATGTATACTCTACCCTTTAGTATAGTATATCGAAGGACAAAAGGGCGTAAAAGGTTTCAATCCGTACGGAGTGGAAGACCGTTTTGCATATCCACTCGTAAACACGCATGCATGGTAATCGCGCGCATAAATTCGTATTTACCGACCGTGTAAATTCCTCGAATGACATCATACCGAGGTCGTTCGAGCGTATTTTAAAACCTGCGCGAGGATGATGTCAATATCATTACCTTTCCCGTCGACTTGCGTTCTACTTTTCACCTCGTGTGCGAACCAAAAAAAAAGAAATCCTCCGCAATTTCGCGTCTGGGAACGTACTGGAAGGAATTTCACCGTGGAATTCTCTCGTCCCCGTGAAACTCGAGCCTAAACGTAGCGGTGACAGCGTCGAAAAGCGGCATTAAGTATTCCGGGCGCGAGTCTCGTCATTTAACCGGATCAAACGCGGTAATGATCGCATCGAGAGATAAGTAGAAGTCTATTAAGACGACCGAGCGTGGGCGAAGGCGTCTGAATATTGCTATACCACGATTTTGACGCTCACTGCATCAAAAATGATTCGACTATCATACCAGGAATGTGAAAGAAAGAGATATAAGATATTGGGAGTATATGCGGCGACCTGGGTGACTGACCCGTACGATACGTGCGGACGAGTCATCGGTGTATTTGATAAGAGTATCAGATGCACGCCAATGGGCGTTCTCCGCACAGGGGGTAATATTATATGAAATGCTTTTGAGGGCTTATAGTATTCAAACGGTTAATTTTAGGACATATATTGATTAACTACTTTTTATTCCCCTTCGTGTGGGGATTTTTTAGTACCTTCATTTCTAAACTTTTAATGTTTTCTGGGGTGATCAGTATGCTGAGGATGTTTATGTACATACATACTTCTATTTTTTAATACTCTTACGTCTTAGTGTAGACGATGAAACGCGAAATTGTGAACATTTTTGTTACGTCTTGGACGAATTATAAATATTCGCGTAGTTAAAAATGTTAAACTGCATAAATAGCGTATAATACAGTCTAACACGTATTTAAGAGGAACATGATCGACAGGTATAATTTGTTCGAAAAGGATTTTGAATTGCAAGACGCTTGGTCCCTTTTGCCATAATAGACGCATTCAGATTTAACCTTTCCAAGTCATGTCTCTAACTTTCAACACGATTTTTAATTTTTCTTCTTAAAATTTTACTGAATCTTCTTTCATTTATATATTCATTTACAAATACTTCTAGTCAACGTGCGTGTGACCTTGAACGGACAGTATTTCATGCCTCCGCTGCCTCAGTGATTTAAAGTACCAAATAGTAGTATTTATCTACTACTAGATGGTAGATCTTTCCTGAGGTATCGATGATCTTCGGTTTAGAATCTCCTCGATCTTCTTTTCGTGGGTGGGCACGTCTCCATCAGCTTATGTATCGAAGTCGACAGGCTCGTGTCGGAATTTATCACGTCATCTGGCGTGCTTGCTATCGATATAACGTTTCCACGCATTTAACTGCGCGGTCAAACGTTCGCAGTTGCACGCGATTGCGATCATGTGCCAAACGGTGCGAAATCAACGACATATGCACATTTTAGAATAATATGCTCGATGAGAACATTTCTAAATTTCCAGGAAAACTTGAAACTATGCTTTATTAACACGTTGACTGCCCACACTAAATAGGGTGTGAACGACACACTTTTCTAGACTTTGATACAACATCAGAATACGTAGTCACAAAATACACCGTTTTTAATAAATGATATTAATAATTCTTTATTCCTTTATTATGGTTGTGTTAGCACTTTTTAGATCATTTTACTAATACTGTTCGCAGTCAGATAAATAATAACTGAATTTAAGTGTCACCCAGACAGGGGTGACATGGCTGTCAAAGTGTTAAAGTAAAGGAGATGCATGACTCCTTTAGCTCCTACAGTTCCTGTATACCAGATGACTCATTATCAGAACTGAACCTCTCAAGCCAAACTGCTTAACCCGCGAAATAAAAAATAGAAACTATTTTAATGTATGTAAAAGGCTGAAAATTGTAGGAGTGTATAATGCTGATGAAAATAAACAAAAACATGACTAACCAATATAGGTACTCAAGTTGATACTTTGAGAATTATAGAGGCGTAATGTATTCATATGGCTTGTGCGGAAAACGCCTATAGGCGTTCAAGCGGTGTACTTATTAAACGGGTTTGCTAACCCTCCGCACGCGGCGGACAGTTGCATCACTTTCAGCACTGAAACAGTTAGTTGTGTACTAAAATTGAGAAACTTACAGATGAGGGATACTAATCGATTTTGTCTTCTGTGGGACTCAACTGTCATACCTGGTTAGATTTATTACACTATCCTACTTTGAACATAAGTCATGAGGGAAATAGTATTTAACTGTTTGATTCTGTAATTGTTACTTTGTGCCGTTGTTGGACAGATGACTCTGTTTAAAATTTGCTAAGAATTAGTCGCCTTTAAATTAAATTGAAATATCGAGTAACTTACTCGGTATCAGGCACAGGTGTAATTAGGGGAGGTAGGCGTCCGTTGTGTTCCAAGAAAAGATTGATCTCCGGCTCCTCTTGAACAGGTGTCTCGTACACCAACGTTTCCACCATCGATCCTTTACTCGAACCGAAGGAAACTCTGTAAAATGAAAATCGGAAAGTCTTGTCAATCATTTAAACGATTCACGATACATGTAACAATAGAATTATTCATGTAGTCTAATCATATTTATTTTATACAGGATGTTTCTAAAAAGAGTGAACAAACTTTGGGAGCGTATGGTACCTTCAAAGGGGAACAAAAAATATCTAATCAACATAGGTCGGGTTAAAAGTAATTCATGTATTAGTATGACCCCTGCGGTGAACGCCTATGGGCGTTGATACAGTGTACTTATTCAGTGCATTCAGAAAGTTTCCGCACGACATGTAGGGCACGTTTGAATCGTATTTATGCGTTATGCATAAGGCGATCGACATAAATTTGTACGTTTCATAGTTTACAAGATTAAGCAGTCGGTTCCTAGAACGTGTCATAGGTACATTATGTTGGAATATGCACGTGCTCCGTATGTTCCTGTGACCTGTGCGGAAAACGCCTAAGGGAGTTCAGACAGTGTACTTGTTAAGTAGGTTTAACGACCTTTTAACTTGAAAAAGTTACTTGTTATTTTTTTTTCTAATAGTCATTTCAAGATCAATTTGTTTTCAAGGGTTAATTTTGGGATCTCCGTCGATTGGACATTTTTTGTTCCTCTCTGAAGGCACTATCTGCTCTCAAAGTTTGGCCACTCTAGAAATACCCTGTGTAACTGTGTAAAGGGCGAGGTTCAGCCAGGTTATTATCAAGCCTAAGTCTGATTCAGAGCATACAAGAACTTGTTAGACTCAAATTAGAGTAGGAAGGAAAAAAATAATAAGATAAGGCGACACATGACTACAGCGAATAGAGGAAATATTATGAAGTAAAATGGTGTATTATGGACAGACGGCGGACGTGTATATTATTTATTCTTTAATATTGTCTTGTTTCAGCACGAACAGCAGGAGTCCAAACACAATTTCCTTGCCTTCGATAAATCCCAAAGTCACATCTCTAACTTTCATAAACTCTCAAAATGACGATACTTCACATACTCAGGTATGATAAACTGCATAACTGTTTACAGTATAATTACAAATAATTAATGAATGATTCAGAAGGACACTCGCATCCTTTCCAATGTTCATGTTCAGCACACAGATAGAAGTAAAGAATTACTTCACACTCAAGCGTGATAACGTGACAACCTGTCAACTTGTATTGTTTTTCTAAGTACAAGAGCGGTATCCCGCGGATGACAAAGAACGCCCCGGATTCGCCACGGTAAGGGACGAGTGTCCATTCGAAAAGAAAACTGTCGGTAGCCGAGTGGACGACCGAAAAGAAAAAATAGCTGTTGTAAACCTCAATTTCCTATCGCGTGACAGAGCTCGAAGCAAGCGAATCGGACACTCTGTAACCGCAGCAGCGGGCGGTCCGATATCAAAATCGAAATCCCGCGATCCCGGGTATCGAGTTACGACGATCAAGCGCGCTCGAGATTAACGAGAGCCTCTCCTCCGAGAGGCTGCACGGAATACGGTACATCCTATTCCTTCGTTTCTATCAGGTCATTTCGAACGTTTGTGCGCATTTCTTAACCCTTTGAACTCATTTGTCGAGTGTGACTCGACATCGATTTTATTCACAGGTACTCCTATGCAGAGCCACACTCGACATTTTTAAATTGCCAGTTTAAATATGTAATATTATATTTCGCAATGTTTCTTTTTTACCACAAATACCAGGTCTTATTGTTAGTAAAGCTCCAATGGTATTTTAATATACACATAAGTAAGTACGACCCTCAAAAGCGAACTTCCATAGTTATTACATGTCCGGTAACACCGTCACGATGATAATCAAATTTATAACCACTGAATACTCTTTGTGTCCAAGTGCGAAGTGACATAAAGTGCTTCTGGTATAAAAGTGAAACGAAACGTTTCTTATAAATGTTTCCTTACTATATTTTCGACATTATGAGCCTTAGAGTATTGACTTTCATGGTAAGTCATTGCACCGAACGACTATGGGCGTCGACAGTACGTGGTGAATGGCTCTGTCAAGCGCCTCTAAGCGCCGATAGCTGCCAAACGGTTAAGTGTTACAGATCCCCTGTTTATGATCGCCATAACAGTTCCTTATACATACTATTATGGACCTTGCATACAAACGTTCAGTTATTGTGGTTGTATGTAAATATAATATATAATACAACATATTATATGTAACATATGTATTATATTATATTGTGTTCCGTAGATTAAAAAATTGCAACGCTTATTCCTAGAAAGTGTTACATGTACAGGGTGTTTCTAAGAAGAGTGCTCAAACTTTGAGGGCATACAGTATCCTTAAAAAGGTACAAAAAATGTGTAAACAATATAAGTTCTAAAATCAACCCTTTAAATGTTATGGACAATTAAAGTACTTCATACGTTGCTACCGTCCGTGCGGAAGACGCCCATGGGCGTTCAGTTACTGTACTTAGTGAGTATGTGCAGCGAGTATTAGAATAGTTAATACAATATATGTTCGTGCATGTATATGGATAATTAAGTTAACTGTAATTGTGTTTCATTAATTTCTCCGATTTCGAAAATTGAATCTATTGAACAATTACGATTAACTGTTTGAAAAAACAATGATAAACTCACCGAAATCGTTTCATACTTAAAATTGTTATTTTAAAAAAATCGATATTTTCTTACTCTGAAATAACGTTATGGAAAATTACAAGTGAAAGTAGTATTTTCAATCAATATCTCTTATTTCTGTTTTAAATCAACTTTGGCTTGGTCTGATTTATATTTGTCTAAAATTTTTTCTTTCAACAATAAAACGATTAAACAGCATGAATAACAGGGGAATATACTGTAAAAATATTTCGTATATTCTGTAATGGGTTCAGTACAGTCGATCAATAGTTCCTGGCTGCAGGTTTTTTTCAATTTTTATTTTTTTTTATTGGAAGGAAAGAGGGTTCTGATCCTGGCTAAATTGGTCATCGACACAGTGCTGCCACGCGGCGGCCAGATTCTGAACGAAATTGCACCTGACAGGGTAATGCAGTACGACGCAGAGATGCAATCAGGTCATACGGCTCCTGTATAAATTCTATTTATTTATTTATCATATCTTATTTATTTTATTCTATAAAATTTATATGAATGCAAAAACTTCGTTTCAGGCACACTGTATTTTTTATAATAAAAATTCGAAATCTAATAATCTGCGACTTACAATTTACGGAAAAAAGCTCGACTGCAAAATTTGTGCATCCATAACCTCAAACGTTTAAGCGATTCCAAGGAACGGAAGAGTTCATTTTGCTCTTTTCGTTAAAGGCTACGGGTTTATAAAGTTATATTCATGAAATTGGGGGTGGAGCATTTATTGACTCTGTTGAGTTACTGTTAGCGTGGGATCGAATATAAAAGACTTAAAAAAAAATGTTGAAACTAATCCTAAGTTGCGTATAGATACTTTGGAATTACAGAATCTCGTTTAATAGTTTTCCGGCCGCCAGAGTTTCTTCTGACGACTTTAATTGAACTTAATATTACATTTTTCTACATTCCAACACTTAAATTTCGTTATAAAAATTCTGCAGTAGAATTCCTTATTTAATTTGAAATTTATACCTGACCGGTGTCATTACGTGAGCCCTTGCGTGTCTGGCTAAGTACGGCGGTTTTTACTGTGACATTTAACGCGTTGGGCTAGGTTGGGGAAAAACTGGCCCCAGATAATTGAGTTCTTTATTATGATTGTAAAAAAAGTCTGTCTTCCATCAAAAATGAGTTAAAGCTGTTTTGATTACAAATAGATAACCTTTTTTTATACAGAAACAATTTGCTGTCAATACGCCTGAAAAGCCTCGCTATTAGATTAACAGAAGTTTTAATATCAGCGAAAATTTGACATATGTTGCTTTCGAAAATGGCATATAATCGATTTTACAAAAATTATATTTCAGATAGACTATGTAGTGTAGTAGAATTTTGGATTTGCAGGTACTTCACGTGTATACTCGTTTCAATTGTGGAATCATAGGTAATATATAGAAGTGGTGCAATATTTTCATAATACTAATTTCTTCTAGGACCAACAAACATGTCCTATGAAAAAGTGCACCTTCCTCCTTGCATTTTTTACAAGTTCCAAACGGGGAAATCTGCAACGGAGGCTACTAAAAATTAATGTCTCGTTTTTGGTGCAAACACTGTGCCTGCGTGCACTGTGGAACGATGGCTCCTAAGATTTCGAACACAGCGTTTCAACGTTGAAAATGAACCACGCACCGGGAGACCAACTGTAGTGGATGATAACGTTGTTCGAGTGAAATTGGAGGAAAATCCTTGCATTCGAACGCGAGAGTTCCCAGAACAACTCGGCACAGCACAGTGAACGATAGTGGAGCATATTCATCACGAAGTTCTCAAGACGGGTACCGCACGATCTCACAGATCAGAAGTTGGCGGATCGGATTAGAATTTCATCGTCGCTGCTTTCTAGTCATCGTGCACGGCCTTTCTTCGACGGATTTGTAACTGGCGACGAGAAATGGATAACATATAATAATATCGAGACAAACGAGCTGACAACTAGCCCCTTGTGTCTCGAAACCACCCCTTCATCAGCAGAAAATCCTTGTCGTGGTCCACTGTCAATTAATTTTCAAGAGCTAAATATTGAATAAATTATACTAAACTGTCACGAAATGTATTTAAAAATTGATGCTCCTCCGTAGTATTATCAGCAGACATCAGATGTCCTATTTCTTTTTAAACAAATAAACTAGACAGACAAGACGGTACTTGAATAAAATAATAAAATTCGTCTCATTTATGTATTACAACAAATCTTTATAGCGTGTGTAGACTAATTTTGAAAAACAAAAGGTTCTTTTAGACTGATTGTAATAAATTCCACAGTCGCATGTTAATGATCGTAACGCATCGAAACCACCCCTTCATCAGCAGCAGAGAATGCTCTCTATTTGCTGGGATATCAAAGAACCGATGCACTATGAGCTGCTGCAACCTGCCGACATAATTGTACCTGAGAAGTACCGCGATCGATTGAACAGATTCGATGAAAAAAATTCAAAAAAAAACGTCCAGCACTGGCGAATACGAAGAGAGTTGTATTCCACAGCGACAACGCCCGACCCCATGCATTTTTAAAGACTCAAGCAGAGGTTGAGTGAACCCTATAGTCATCCCCCACATAGTCCTGATCTTGCTCCCTCCGAATACAACCTGTTCAGATCGTTACAAAACTTTTGCCAGGATAAAAATTCAACGATGAACAACAGGTCACGCACTGGAAGAATATTTGAACAGCAAAAGCAAGACATTTTCTGTAGAAGGAATAAACAAATTGCCAGATAGACAGAGGAAGGTCGTTGGTAGTAATGGACAATACAGTCAAGATAAGATAATAGAAGTATCATTTAAAAAATTGACTCGTTTCGCTTCGAAAAAAAGAATAGAACTTTTCGATGATCCTACAAAATTAAAAATGAAATACAATTATAATGTTGAATGTTTGAAGTGATTTGAAAGACCGTATGACCTTGAATAGTCTATTCTGATGGTCTCTATTGCAGACAATAAATGCAATTTCTTTTCAATTTTAAGTGTTTAGAATCGATACCTTGTAAAAATTTTACTGAGGAGTTATTATATTAATACAACAGTTAATTAAAATTTAATTGATCAGTTGTAACAGAAATACTAGTGAAAACGAAAAATTATTTCATTTGCAATCAGGTATGGCTTGCCAAAAGATGCAGATGACGTCTGCGGATGAGAAAGTGCTGTGGAGGGTGGGTCGGATCTTGGTTTAGCTGTATCACCGACTATAGTATCGTCCTGTCGAGCAACGACCATACTCTTTCTACTTACGCCCGATCTGTGTCACCATTTCAAACTGTTCCCGATGACGCAACTATGATTCGTGAACGGACACCCACGCACAACTCTCTCTCTCGTTCTCTTTCTCCAAAAAAATTTATCTTAGATCACCCACTGAAAGTACTACAGCATGATCCATACAACTGAAGTTGTTTGTATAGTTTTAGAAAGCTGTCGGAACTTTCGAAATTATTCTTTAGAAAAGAAAATTGTCTAAATTGTGAAAGATAGTAATGGGATAATTTAGACAAATTTTTAAGAGCTCTTCGGGGTCACTTATGCCTGGATAGTTTTTTTATTAGATTATAAATGAGGAGGTTATTTTCTGTGTATAGTATGTTGGGATGTATATTTGTCTATAGAAATAAAGTTTTAAGTATTTATAATGTCTGCTCTGTGGGCACCATTATTTGAAATTGTGACTTAAATTAATTTATTAAGATTAGGTAATCTTTTCTAATGTTCAGAATGTGTCTGAACATTTAACGAACTTCTGATATTTAATTTCAATCCTCTGTTGTTTATTCTATACAAATTTTGGTTATAATCTTAGCGGGGCAGATCGGAGTAACCCAAAATTTCAATTTAAAAAATTCCATAAATCATAGAGTAATAATAATTGAGTGCATCGCATTTTTGAAGATTTTTTGGGATCACTTGGTGTTTGGACAATCTTTTCTGCATGTTCAAAAGCTATGAAAAATTTGCTAAATTCTTCATATTTATTGGTAATCCCTTGTTCTTTGTAATGTAACAATTTTAATTGGAATTTTAATGGCGCGGATTGAAGCCGACCAAAATTTACAATTAAAATTTCGCACAAATCACAAAACATTAATATGGATGTATATCATATAAACTTTATATTTTTTCTAATTTAGATAATTTATTTATGATTAAAATGTATGGAAAAATTTATCAAATTTCTAATATTTATTTTCAACTCCATATTGTTTATTATACAATAATTTCCATTGGATTGTCAAAAAAATATGAATTTCGAGCGTGTCTACACAGAAACATTTTCTCTACATGCAGTGTGAATAATATGCACCTGAAACGGCCTTGAAATAAATTCTACGCTTTTATGAGTGTTCTATCAGGAGAAGTTTAATAAAAATGCCAGGCAATTTCACAGAGTACCCAATCGAGGAGAATACTAAGAGGGAGAAGCCTTCCCCTCATGATGTTCACTATCGTCGAGTGCCTGAATTTGTTTGAAATTCGTTCGAAGGTTACGTCACGCGTAGGCACCTCGACTACTACAACAATTATGTAAATTTGTCTTCGCAAAACAATCCATTACCAAGCACCAAATTTCCGATAGCATTGAAATTTGAATAATAACCAAGAAGAATTCTTAAACTTTGTACCTTTAAGATAATATACGTTATGGAAATGTGCTCCTAATTTGGATGTTGCAAGAGTTCTAACTACTATTACAATTATGGAAATATTCACTTTCATGACTCACATGTAGGTCTATACACGAACAAAGTGTAAAGAAAATCAACTGGGAGGAAGCTCGTGGATTTTGCATGAAGAGCTACAATCTAATAATCAAAATAAATAAATGTATTACTGATGTATATGTAGAATTGGGTCTCATAATTAATAACGTACAATGACTGTAAAAACGACAATAAATAACTTGATGATCCAGACAAATATTCTAAATGATATGTCACAAATTCCAAAATTAATCTACTATAGAAATAATAATTATGAAGAACATTTGATCAATTTCCTAAGCTACTATACATCCTACAAAAAAATAAATTTTTAAATGATCTATACTTTTTAAAATGAACCTAATATGGTACTGATACTTATAGAAGAACATTTAATTAACTTCGTGAGTCACTGTAGATCCTAGGAATTTTTTTAAATAATCAATAAACTGGAAAATTAACTTAATATAGTAATAATAACTATAGAAAAACATTTAATCAATTTCGTGAGTCACTACACATCCCACGCGTTTTTTTTAAATAATCAATAAATTTGAAGATTAATTTAATATGATAATAATAACTATAGAAGAATATTCGATAAATTTCGTGAGTCGCTATATATCCCACAGAAATCTATGTTTAATCAGTCGGAACTACAAATGATCAAATAATCGTAAACATCGTTTGTAAACATATCGAAGGCGTAATTGTATACACAAGGGCTGTATGCATTAGGCTCGTTCGAGCAGGGTCCACCAGACGTCGAATGACCATGACCTAGCCAACACGTAAATGTCACGAGAGTTTCACCGAGACGTATCGTAAAAGCGCCTTACGAGCCACTATACACCACACCATGGTATAATATCCTCTACTGCATCAGGACTTCGATCGTGTTTGCATTGTAAAGCTTTGTTCAATCAAATACATACATTTTACTCGTGGATATTTATTCACAGTTATTCCCTGACACATCCAACGTCATGTCATCTATCAATGACGACGCGATGTAATTCGAGAAAGCACGCTTCAAGGACATCACACATCGATCATTTTAAAAATAATAAAATTTACAATCATTTGATTTATTATTTCAGAATTTTCTTATTTATTTATTCTTTTTGGAAATATATTCTCAGATTCACTTCTTCAAATATTGAAATTAATATGATATGACCTTCTCTATCGATTGAAATAATTAATCTATATAATATTTCTTTATTAAATTTAATTATTTTCATTTCATCAAGATTTGACGGGTAACAAAAAAACAGGAAATGTTCATTTTTATTCTGCAGCGTTCAACTTGGAAAAAATATGTACAACAATTATTGTTTGCTCATTTTTTTCTCTGATGCCTAATTAGAGTATAAACTTCATGTTCCGAGCATTTCAGTTAAATTCATTTAACCTTGTTTCTTTACTGGTGGACTAAAGTGTTAATAATTGATTTTCTCCATGAAGCTGTTTTATGACATTCCTTGTTTTTCCCCTTACCATTTCGTTTTCAATTGCACGAATTCATTATCGTTTATTGAACAACATAAAAGAAACAAGAATTTTTAGTATAAAATAATAAGATGTATTATCAAATGGTTCAATATGTATATATTCAACGACATATCACGTTAACACGTTGAACGCCACGGTGGTCACCGGTGACCGACACCTCAAATTTAATTTAATTGAATAATTATTGATTATCGCAAAACGCTGAGCAAACTTCATACTGAAACAATAATCTAAGAACAGAAGAACACGACTGAGTACTCAAACCTGTTTCTTCTTTACGATTTACATGAAAAACAAAAAATCAATTATATAGTATCTGATTGGGTATGGCCGTTTCCACTGTGGCGTTCGACGTGTTAATAAAAACCTTTTTCCCGCGTCTGGCTAGTGTGGAATTTTCCACTGCGGCACTGAACGTCTTGATCGATAGCTGTCAAAACGTCATAACTGTGTTTTATATTTTGTTACACGTACTCTTACTAGAATTTTGTGTTCGACCATTTTGCGGTACGTGTAGAAACAACACGTGTCACATCATGGTGCAAACGATTAAACAATCAACAGCTGAGAACCGATCGTCACTCGAACAGTTTCAAACAGACAGTTTCAATCGGCAAGACGCGAAACGTTCTGCCGTCGAAAAGTGTCCATTCGAATTCTGTCGTCACCGCTGACTTCTAGAACACGTCCATAAATTTTCGGACGGACCGCGGACACACGTCCCGTGTAACGGGTCCGCGTCAGAAAATAGACGATCGGTCGGTCCGAAATAAAAAAAAGACGTTGGATAATTCTGCTACGTTTTTCGTGGACCGACGGATAATTTTAACCCGAGCAAGCATCCAAACACGTAACACCTTGACAGTGAACGACACGTCACGACTTTCCTCTTCCGTCTGTTCCGCGTTTTTGCACCCCTGCCAGCTGGATTTTGCGCCGAACTTTGCATCCGTCGGAATGGCGAATCTGCTCGAAGGAACGTCGAGCTTTTACGAGCTCTAGGTCTGGTTTACGTTGGTGGCGGAAAGAGGACAGTGTACCGGGGGTTGGTGAACGTGAAACGGCAAATTTGCGAGTCGATGATCTTCAGAAAGATCGTCACAATTTACTACTGAACAGCAGTTATGATATGAGGGGGTTAAAGTCCTAAGGTTTCATTAGACTGATCGTAATAAATTCCACAGTCACGTGTTGATGATCGTAACGCGTTGAACATTGCTATATTTTATTATATTTAAGGTGTGTTCATTTTCTTTCAATGAACAGACACGTATAGGTTGAATCTATGCACGTAAGTCAATATCGTAATAAACTTGACTCACACCATGGCTTTCATCCCCTCATTTACCAACTGGTAGCTTGGAGCCTGCTGAAAATGACTGTACGAACGATTTTCCAATTGTTTCAACATAAAATAGATAATTGTCAGGCAAAACAAATAGTAAGCCTAAGTCGAGTTCGAGCAAGAAAGGCCGCTGATAATATTCACACAGCAAGCATATGAAGTACAATTAATGAGTGCACAAGACCACACTGTTTTAAAAAATTTCAGTCGGGAAATATGAACCTTTAAAGAGAGTCGCTTGGTCAACCCACAGAAGCAACAGATAATGATCAGTTACGGAGCCTAATCGAGTCTGATACGCGCCAAACTGTATGAGATATTGCGCATAAATTAGATATGCGCCGTGTAATAGTCACCCGACGTTTACAGGCTATCAGAAATAAACAGAAAAATTTAATGAATGCACAATTCTGGAGCAAACCCAGAAATTTCATCCCTTGAAGCCAGAAACCTTTGCACACCCATTTTATTCTCCAGACTTCTTTTCCAACCAACTGCCATACTTTCAAGTATTTAGACCACGTCTTGGCGAAGAAAAATGTGAGTACAAAACAGTAGTAAAGAATATCTTTTAGGAATCGAGCTGTTGGTGGACTTTTTGTGGAGGCGAACACGGTTGGAGAATTTAGCTTTTACATTTTAGCCCGTAGTAACCTTAGACTCAATTGTGGGTGGTGGTCTGCCTCGTTTCATTCCGATTTGGAGGCAGATACGTAACCTTAAATGCCTCACCCTTTATACTGTATACATTGTATATGTTGCATACTCCACGTTAGAATAACTTCTACTCTTTCATTTTATTAGCGTAAAAATGAATACATGAATGCAGAAGAGAGACAAGGCAAATATAGTAATTAAAGACGAAATGCAATTGTAGCGTTGAAAGTTTCAAGTCATTTTACAGGCCCTATGACATTGAACAGTCTGCTCAGATGGTCCCTACTATAGAAAATAAATACGATATTTTATTTAAATTTTAGTTACTCAGAATCAACGCTCTATAAGAAGTCTAACACTCTTCTTCATCTGAAAGTCTGTAGTCTCATATTCACCAACCGAAATCATTTTGTTGGTCGGCTCTATGACCCTGAACGGCCTAACTCGAGTACCCCACTGCTCTCTCTGAAATCGAGGGTCTCCCTTTAAAGTGTCGAGCCCTCCAGAGACAGGGGGACACCCCAAAGCTAATAATACCACGTATCGATCGAAAATCGCCGAAAATAGCAAAAATCCCTAGAAACCCGGTTGCTCGAGTTTCGACGGAGCGTAACGCGGGTCTAAGGTCGAAGACCCGGCCGAACGAAATTAGAAAGGTGGTCTAGAGTAACCTATGAACTCCCCGACCTAACCCAACCCCGAACAGCCACGTCGCGCAATCCCTTACCTCTTCAGACTAGTGTGTTTCGCTCCGTTCAGGATCTTGCTCTTCCTGTCGCTGCCGACCGTGCTGGAGTCGCTGTTGATGCTGTACAGGCTGTCGTCTTTCGTGACCTTGGACGTGTGCAAGGTGGACTTCTTGGTGACGGTGCCATTGTGCTTGGGGCTGTCGGAGGGCAGGCCGTGCTGCTCCTCCTCGATCTTCGTCGAGACGATCATCGTTCTGATCGTGTCCGACTGCTTCTTGGGCGATACGATCGGTTTCGGAGCGACCGTTCGCTCTCTAGGGGATTTTTGTATCTTGCTAACGCGATTGTTGGCCTGGCTGGAGTCCCCTGGCGGTGGTTTGTCTTCCGTTGGTAGCATGTACGACAACATGTTCACCTGGAACAATCGAGGAGAGAAAGAATTGATACGGAGGTTGAATGTAGCACAGTTGAAGTGTTTGCACAGTTTGCGATACTCGAGTCTGATTCAACATAGCGTTTCATCGCAGGCAGGCTGTATCGATAATTTCTTATACATTGATCATTCGCTTCATCAAACGAAAATTCAAATTATGCTTAAATATTTAAATAAAGACAGACTATTTGATATTAACTAAATAGACTATTCGATATCGGCTAAGTAGACTATTCAGACACTATATAGACTATTCTTCTTTTTCTTTGTATGAAAACCAGCATCGATTGTTATGCTTATTTAACCTGGATTCTACAGATGTAGGTGGGTCTAAATAAACTCTGTTTCTGTATAGCAATGCAAAAGCAATGGAACGGTCACCCATCTTATTGTTAGCACTGATCGTGTTCAGGATAGTTTAACTTCGGCAATCGAACCACAGTCGGTGGCTTTTAATCTTGTGAAACTATTGCGAATTGACAATCCAAGGGACAATACAAACGCATCCCTCGTTTGTTTATCTCATCAGTTTCCACTTTTCTTCTTCCTTTCGATACACGTATCGCAGCATCAAATGCTGTTTAGCCGAAGACCTACAGTTTTAGGTGGGTTCCGAAAACAACGTGTCTATATGTATACAGGGTGATCCACGAAACGTGATCAGCTTAGATTATTCTGTTGTTAGTGAGCTGATCGAAAATTTTTTTATCAGATATAACAAAGTTCAAAGAGAGCTTTAAGATGGTTATAGTAAATTTTTTGTCAACCCCTTTTTTTGGAGTTTTCAAAGTGACCTTCAGTTTTTTATAGATAAACTTATAATTTTTTTTACACCTATCTTTTAACGGATATTGAGACGAATTCGGCAAGCATCATAACAAATATTTTTTTCCCCGTCTGAACCGAAGAAACATTAAAAAAAATATCCTACTTGAAAGAATTTTGAACAAATTTTTTCAAAAAATTTACTATAATCATCCTAAAGCTCTCTTTGAGTCATGTTATGTCAGACGAAAAAAAAATTTCGATCAGGTCACTAACAACGGAGTAATCTAAGCTGATCAAGTTTCGTGGTTCACCCTGTGTAATATTTTAACAATATTTAATTTAACGTGCTGATAATTCTTCTGCAATTCCAGAATCCCACCACAATAAGAATAAAAACGATCGACAGATACTATTTTAGCGATCGGTTGTGTGGATTTGCAGGATGAACGCCAGCAACGCGGAAATCGATGGATTTTGTTCGGCGGGAAAGAGGTCGCGGTTGAATTACCAATTGGAACTAATTACAGGCCGTCCGGTATCGTGAGTTAATATCTGTTAACGCTTCAACGATCTCTATGAAACGTTTTCTTTTCCGTCCCCGTATAACTGTACAAAAGATGAGCCGATGCGATACGATACCGATCGTTCGTTTCTGTATCAACTTCGGTCCCATAAATCGAATGATTGCCATGGAATCGCGGCGAATATGGAGAACGGTGGACAAATGCTTTTATATTCTAGTTTAGATGATGAAATATGTAATGTGGCAAGCAGAGGCTGTATTTGCTTGCCTCTAAGTTTATTGCCAAGATAATTGTGTTACCGTGACCGTGACAAATGTGTCTGGTGACTGATTAAGAGTGACAAATGTGTCTGGTGACTGATTAAGAGTGACAAATGTGACTGTCAAAACTTTGACAGAAATTCACCCTGAGTCTATCAGTGGCTACTTTTAAGTACTCGCTATTTCCCTCTCCTAGACTTCGGAAACTTCGTGAGGGTGAAGACTTCAACTACTCTAAACTTGGTTTTTACATTTGATTCTCCACCCTCTCGAGGTGTCTAGGAAAGGGCACCGGACGACGTTCTGGAGTGTGAGGGCCACCAAGGTTTGAAGTGTGGGCCAAGGCTGACTTGTCAGTTGGAGAACGTGGCATCGAGGCATCGGGAAGTAATAAATAACTATTATATATAGAAAAACTGTAATAAATAAATTAAACAACGAACACCAGCCCTTGTGCAAATTATGTATATTAAGTTTTTATTATCTTTTTCAAAAGGCTTTTCTGATGAACGAAGGTTGAGAAATTGTTTTCACACCTGGCCTCTGATCTGTTACATGTACAGTCAGTCCCACAAGTATTCGTACCATTACTGTCTATATAAGAAATTTATAATTCTATAAACGAAACATTTTCGTTACTGATTGCGCAATTTGGTTAAAATTTGGACCGAATACACTTTATACTTGTGTAAATTTATAGTAAAGGATTTATTGGAAAACCTCAGACGCATCGCTTAGTTTGAACAAATTTCTTTTATACACAGTGAGGGTACAAATACTCATGGGACTGACTGTATATTAAATAAAGTATACGACTGCGAGTAACTTGCGAATTGGCCGACAAGTATAAGAAGAAAACAGCAGTATTATTAAGAAATTATTGTTGTATTGTATTGCACATAAGGTTTACAACCGTTATGAATCGATTCTGTAATAAACAAACCCTGAAAAAGACACTAGCTCGCGTCTGATCAGCAAAGTTGAGCTACTCCGGGCACAGTCAGGATTAAGATGGGTGACCGTCTTCAGTGATCCTGTGTTGCTGTCGGCACATGGTGGTTCAGAATCCACCCAAAACTGTAAGTCCTCTGGCTAAATGACCGTAGCTACCAGGGCAACTACTGACTACCCGGGTCTATCTCAAGATAAAGGAAATTACCCGAGTTCTGCCCGACCCGTCGGGTACCCGGGTACCAGGGTACTCTCAATCAGAAAAATATCCGGTATGATTCACCCGAATACTCTGCTTGTGTTACCCGGATATATATAGTATTTCGGGTAATTTATATTTTTCTGTCAAATAATACAAGAATGGAACAATTCATAATAATTCATATTTATTTGTAAGGGAGAAAAAATTGGGTAGACTAGACCGGGAATCGAACCCGGGACCTTCCGCTTTCCGGGCGGGTGCTATCCCAACTAAGCTATCCAACCCACTACCAATTTAATCTCCCTAAACTCAACACACTGAGCGGTTGCCGCCTACATATTAGTAAATAATAATTAATTACTTCACTGCTTTATTATTCGTCGCAGAAGCATAAAGTACATTGTAGACATCCGAGTAATATGATTAGAGTACTCGGGTAAAACATACCGAATATTCGGGTGTCCAACCGGTCGACGAGTTAGGTATATAGTCTCGACCGTCTCATATACCCGTGCTGCTCATGAGATACCCGGGTAATTTTTGTTTACCCGGGTATCTCACGGGTAACCCGGGTACCCGGGTATCTCGTAAGTAACAGCTCTGGTAGCCACCGATGATGGGTCACGTACAAGGATGAAAAAGAAGTAAAGTAAATCGGATGTTCGAGGCTCTGACAACAAAATTTCACGGAAGAAGCGAAGGCGTGGATGAAGAAGGGAGCCTGTGGAACCGTGACGGGAATCCAAGAAGACGTCGGATCACGCCTAACCACACTGGATCGCGTTTACGTTCAAAGGATGCGCCTAAGAAAGATATCGTGACTCACCGACCACCTCGGTTCGCTTCCTCGTTCCGTGTTTTTCCACTTACAGTACCATCGTTTTCGAACCATAAAGCAATCTACAATATTATGTACTTCGACGTACCGTAGAGGTCTGTTTCAGATTTGAATAGGTGGAAATTCGATGGGGTACTCTAGCAAGGTTTTGGGTTTCTAAAATTTTCAAATGAAATACACTCCCGTCCACAAGTCACGGGACACTTAGAATTAGTTAAATTAGGAGGTGGACGATTTTATGATACGAATTGTTGACTTATATTACGAAATAGAGTTAGCACTTGTTAATTGTTTATAATGCAGAGAATATGTAATTCAAATCGTATGTTAAAGATCTTACCAAGAACAAGCAATTGGTCTTACATTTTCTTCTCATCGATGTACCCGCTTTGGGCGGTTTGACTCTCAAACTTCCATGGTTTGTCAATTTTATCTACCGATTTTTCTAAACCGCGTCAAAAATTAAATATTTCTTAATACGTAAATCTAACAATAAGTAAAACGTAAATATCTTATCTCGATGAAGTTTTCTTGGAATATGAATCATTGAAACTTAACATTTGCTTGCAGTAGCTCGCAATCATATCGGTTGCATCATCGCATCAGTTATGTTCGAGGTGCTGGTCTATCATATCAAAAGATGCTTGGAGTGTAAAGCATTAAATATGGTACAACACGCAGCAGGGTTACGATGCATGTTTTACATAAAAAATGAATGAAACTTTGGTTTGTGCCACATATGGCACACTATGCGATAAGGGTTTAACACGTTATCTCCCTGTACACAGGGTGTCGCGCTTGAACCTTCCCATAAGATTGCTTCTTTTTTTTTTCAATTATGGCGTACACACCCTTGTGTTACAGACTGTGCTTCTGCGATCGTACTCAATTATGTCAATTATATCCGAACGATATTGACAGGGCTGTGGAGTCGGAGTCGGAGTTCGGCAGGAATTTCTAATTACTGGAGTCGGAGTTGGAGTCGGAAAGAAATATGCCGACTCCCACTCCATGTTAGTAAATTTTATAAAAATAAAAAATGTGCTCAAAATAATTGAAAGTTGTAATAAAACTAAATAAATACTAAAAATACTACATTTGTATCAAATTGTATATTAAATATTAGTAACTTAGGTGTGAAGAAACGTATACTTATTATGTTGACAATTTATTATAAATGCAGGAGTCAGGGTCGGGGTCGGAGTCGGAGGTCAAAAAAAGGGGAGTCGGAGTCGGGACTTTTGACTGCCGACTCCGCAGCCCTGGATATTGGGCAAGGCAGAAGAAAATAGTCGGTGGGAGGAACAGAAGAAAAGAGAAGAGAAGAGAAGAGGAAGAATCGAAGAAGGGATCGAACGCGGAAGAAAAGCTGTAAGCCGAGGTGACTGAGGGAATGGCTCGCCGCAACTGCCTGGGAGACCGCGAAGCAAAACCGACACAAAGGTTATGCCGTAACCTTTTTCTACTCTGTGGACCGTTAAAAAAGTGGCTAAGATGATTACATTGCACTTAGGAAAGAATACGCCGTAAAGATAAACGCATGGAACCTCCGTTAAACCATGCAGTTGTGAAGTTGCGTTGTCATCGTAAACTTTTCGACAGGGGTTGTTTTCCTCATCGATCTCTCAATTTTGGTGCGTCAAAACTAATTGGAGCGAAGGCAAGTTGGCAACGTTCAAAGCAAAGGAAGTAATTGAATCGATGAGTTGAAGAACGGTACAAGTCCGAGGTTAGTCATTTTTAAACAATCTGAAAAGTAAATGTAAAATGCATAAAACTACACGTTGGGACCAAGAACGGTGCAAAAGAAGTGCCCTATACCCATGTTTCAGGTAGTCCCTTCAGTTTAATGAGTATAAAAACAGTATCTGTCATGGATTTGTACTGTTATAAGTGATTCAGATTCATTCTATCGTGAAATTTGTTCTTGGAAGACCTACCACTTACCAACAAGGCGATGACTAATTTTTTAATATCATACTGAACTTACTTTAATAATCACTTTGCATTAAACAATATCTACTTCAATTATGTTTACAGCCAGTTCGTAAATGGTGTTTTCCTACTGTGTCATTTTTTAAATTTGCTGACTAAAAAGAGGCTTGAGGTGAAAAACAGTACAAGTCCAATGGTTTTATTTTAATTATTGAAAATTAATGAACAAAGTTTAACCATAGTTAGGCATACATGAACGTTCATCTGAGTTAGCATTATCATGTTTAATTTGGAGTAGCACTATAAAATCAATGGCGTTGACGATTCACGAAAACGAAAGTTATTTGTTCAAGTATCTCAAAGTGTGGTTTTTGGACTCGTACCATTCTTCAACTCAGCGATTCAATTATTTGAACAATTTGACCAGTTATGGCCACCGGAGCTGCGGCCCTTCCCCACTGTAGGTCCATTCCCCTCGTTTCAGTTCCCTCCTCGTTCCCCCTCGGTTCATCGTCGACCCAGATCACAGCCTATACGAGGGGAATGGACCTAGAGCGGGGGAAGGCGGCAACTCTCATGGCTATCACTGAATTTGACAAAACTTGGACTTCTCGAACCCTTAGTTTAAGCAAAGTAACTACTGTTGTATTCGATCTGTGTCAACTATCAGTATTGATAGTAAATACATTTCATCTGCCACATACTCGGGTCTCTGCACAACGCGAGACTCAACAGATTGTAATGTCCATCGCAACGACGAGTGCATTCCAGAAAAATCCCAGTTTACAATGTCTTCCCGTTTCACTGCGCTTCAGCAGAGCGCTGTATTGAAGAATCCTTAAAAAAACAAATCGCTGTTCCGCGTAATCGATGTTCGACCGTGGAGGGGAGCCAATTACTCGGTCGAAATATCATGAATGGAGCCGCGGTAAACGGTGAAATGAAAATAACCATGGGTGAACGAAACCGGCGTGGAATTGTCGTCGAATCGCGAGTAATCAGGGAGAAACGAAAGAACGGGCGAGTACCATTTCATTGTTCGAATACTTACGCCGTAAGGAAGGAGGTGCTCTCGAGACGGTGCTTTTCAGAGGTCTCGCGTGCCGGACTGGCATTTGGCCTGGCTGCAACACAAACGCGATATTCCGTGTTAGAATGTCGCCTAGAATTTCGTTCCGAGGTCCGTTTCACTTCACCCCGTGATATTTTCACGCGAATATACATAATCGGTCTTACTTTGCTACCGCGTTCGCCTCTCACGTTCCCGATTTCAGTCTCTTCATTTAACACGTTCCGTGCCGCGTGGGTCGTACGCGCCCCACGCGCCAAATTCGATTATTCTAAATAAATGGTGATATTCTTTATATTCCAATTAAAACGAACGCCACGATAATAGTACCCAATGAATGATATATCATAAGACGATTCAATGTTTCTGTTTTTAACGTTGTTTATTTATAGCAACTTATTTTCACGCGTCTGACTAGTTATGGAATTTTTCGCTTTGGCATGGAACGTGTTAAAAACGGGGAAGGAAACGAGATAGAAAACGGAAAGAAAATGGAAAAGTACGCGCGCGAGTCCGACAGGGTCCGCCAAATGTGTAAAGTGGCCCTGACCAGAAGTGCGGACCTTGAGAAAAACCTGAAGACAGGGTAGGCCGGAAGAGTTTAGAAAAGAGATAGTTATTCAAAGAAATATTTCTAGAATTTTCGGGACAGGCATATGGTAGCAGAGCTGTAACCATCATAGACGTAATAAAACAAACTTCGTGTGACTTCGAAGTTACATATCTACACATCTATGTATCTATATTTTTTAAGTCTTATTTCGTTTATTTATCACTGTGTACAGTTATATTCTACGACTACACTGCCACCAAGATGTCTATTTGTTCATTATTATGTTTACATCCCGCGATATGAACTTTATCATTAATCTTTATTATATATCTGATGTGTCATTCCTGTCATACGTAAAAAAATTCGAGTTATAGAGGGTTAACCAAACCTATAACCTTGAAACATTAACCTCTTAGCTGTGAATGACGAGTATACACGTCATGCGAGAAAAGTAATTACCATTTGTTATTTAAATATAAATGAATTTAAACAATAAAATTATTGATTTAAAAAAAAAAACAAGTGCTATTTCCTTATAATTCAATTCAATGTTACAGCAGCTGCACGTACTCTGTGTTTGACGAGTATACTCGTCATCGCGTCGTTCTAGCGACACAACGTAGATAAACACTTCTAAAAAGCGGCACCACGGCTGAGAGGTTAAAAATTTCAGCACCATACCCCGACGTGTCAACAACGCTGAACTTTACGCTATAAAATATAGTCGCTGGGAGGTCGATTCGGAGCACAATCGACTCCGGAGCGGTTCTATTCTATAAAAGCCCATTAGTCGGGATGCAGGCTGGCGTGGCCGGCGTTTTTTCAATAGAAGATACCGTGGCGCGGGTGCGCCGCGAGACGAAGCGATCTCGCCGCATGAATAGGCACCTGTTTTCGCAGACAGGTGACACACGTACACCTGGAACGGCGTGGTGTATGGAAACGCGTGAGAACCTCGGGACAGACCGAGGGCAATGACTCGTAGAACGAAGAGGCGACAGACGAATGTCGACATCGAACAGAAGAAGCTTCCTCCAGCGAGACGTCTTGAAAAAAGGAGTACCTTGCACAGCCATCCCTGTCCAACCACCCCATTTTCACGGAAACTAACCCGCCACCCCTGCTTTCAGCTGCAGTTTTCAAAGTCACGAACCACCGCCGCTGGTTTCACCGAATATTCTGCTTTGCTGCTGTTTCACCCTCCGTGTCGGTGAATTTATTGTTGTACGATTATAATATAATTTATTGACATCGTTGCAATGAAACCGAACTTGGAGTTTAATTAGCTATCGATGTGCAGGCGGTGTACTTGAGAGTGACTCTTATAAAATATTTAGAAGATTGTCTTAGGGAATGAAATTGGCCAGGGATCTGATATACAGGATGGGGCAGTAATTTTGTCCACTTGGAATATTTCTGTTATGTGTAATAACAGGGAAAAGGGTTGTACACAAAACTTGTACGGCATGGAGGGCGACGTAATGTGATTCGAATATTTTTTGTGTCGGTGGAAGCGTAGTAACTTGTTAAAGTCATCCGACAAGGAAGAGTATTGTACCGTCCCTTCCCGATTTTGATGAAATCTTGCAGGTTTGTAGAATAGCGAAAAATAAGAGACACGTATTTTTTAGCTGCGGATACTCAAGTTTAAGGGTGAAATCACCCCCTGAAAATTAACACTCCCAAGGCTATCTCGGAAACTATTAAACATAAAAGCATACTTCAAACTGCAAAGTTGTATGGTCTTTTATGTACAATAATTTGGCGAAGAAGATTTTCAAAAATAGTTCATAGTTTTCGAGGTAGTGCAAAGTTGATATCTTTTAATGTAGTGCGCTTATTAGTTATGCGGATCTTCTTAAAAATAAATAATACTCTAATTAATTTTTTAATTATCAAACAGATCCGCATAAGTGAGCGTACACGATGTCCACTGAATTTGTATATAATAAATGATATGATGTCATACATAAAATATAATTATTTCTACTACGTCGTACTCAGGCCATAACCGACGAGAGGGGAATGGACGCAGGGTGGGGGTAGGCCGTAGCCAGGCGTCGCTCCGGATGGCCATCTCTGACCTAGCTAACCCTTTGCCGACGACAGACGCACATATGCGTTCAAAACGATCGTTCACCGTGTGCTACGGGCCACCGCACTGGCCCAGCCACACGCGTTTACTGTACGCTTTCAACCTATGTATTTAGACGAATTATCATCTTTGCTTATTTCATTCAAATATATATGTCTCGTTACATATTCTGCAATTTTAAAGGACTAAAACAACCGAGCAATCGACATCAAATATATAATTATAATTGATTATTAAATTAAACGCGTGTTCTGCCACGGAAAATTTCAGCACATGCTGCACGATTTTTCCCGAAGCATTCCGGCCTCAAAGGGTTAACGTGATCGATGGAAAAGTTCGGGAAAAGTGGCCGTCGAGACGAAACGACTCGAGAGTACATAGTCGTCGAGATGTTTCAGGATGAGAACGAGCATGAACGGCGCACAATGACGTTCGTGAATAGCGGGTCATGCAAATTTATCAATTTAGTGGCCCGATGCACCGAACTACATTGAGTTGTCGTGATGATGCAATCGCGAGCCGACCGTCGTGCCCGTAATTGCTTTTATGCTTTGCTTACCGTAAGCAATCCGTCGGTTTGTTAACACGAAACTCCCATTCCGACAAACTAATACGTACGAACGGCTTGGAGAATTCATTAAGCTTTCATGAATGAAACGTTCCGTGGAAAGCGATCTAATTGACTCCAACCGTTTGATCCCCGCTCTTCTTCCTATATCTATTTCCAGTTATTGCACAGAGCTTTTAAAAGAGGAGTTCCCGACTTTGGGAGCGTATGATGCTTGACAAGTCGAACAAAAAGTGTCTAATTAACATTTTAAATACACTACTCCACGAAATTCAAAGATCGCTAAATTTTGTCCGAAAAATTGTCGATTTTCAAAGTGCTGCAACTTCGTGAAAAAAAATCGTACAACAGTCTACCTGGGCTCATTTTAAAGGATGAAGCCTCTACTTTCACATCCCTGAACTGAATTTTTTTAGAGTCCCTTTTATATTATAAAACGGAGCGGCAAACTGAAGTTGCTTTTTTTTTAAATTTTACAAATTCCACCGACTCCAAGGAGTTTAAAAATTTTTTTTCGAGATAAGTGCTGAAGTTAACCATTTAAATGGTATGAGCATTTAATGGCCCGTGCGGGAAACGCCCGTAGGCGTTCATGTAGTATACTTTTGACTATGTTCAGCGACTTTCCTTCGTTTGAATTACGTCCACGGGTGATATGTAAAGTAATCGGTATAAATTTATACGTTTCGTGGCTTGTCAGATTGAGCAGTCCGTTCCTACATATGCAGTGTGTCTAAAAAGAGTGTGCAAACTATAAAATAAGAAGAAAAATTGACCTCGAGGTCACTTTAACGGTCATTTCAAGGTCAATGATATATTTTTTAATGAAGTACGTTTTAATATCGCAGTATTATAGGCAATGTCAAGAAGAATACAACAATCTGTAATAAGATGACCTTCAGATGACCCTGAATATGAAAATCTGTAAATTATATGATTCTTTGGATGCTTCATCATTATACTTAATTTTATTTCGGTTCATGGGATACGTGCTCTTATATGGCACAATAAAATCCATACATTATGCTTATAGTAAATTATACTATTATTATGCACAATAAACATTACATAAACATGTATGTTATTATATTTGATAGCTAATATTTTTTCTTTTACCGATAATTCACAGATTGTCCGAATCTGATGGAAATCCTGAACCTCTGATTGTTTTTGCCGGTGTATTTGTAGTAAGATTATAGCGAGTTCGTTTGAGTGACTGTCCAAACATGTTTGACAGACAAATATTTAAGTAACTCGAGTGTACTAGTAGCAATGCTGTAATAATAAAGTCTGCGTGGCGATGCAAGCGATTTGCTCGCTTCCGTTCGACTCGAGTGCTTCGAAAACAAAAGATTATCGCCGATAACCTTATCACTGCTTTTATGTCGATTTTTATAATGCAAAAGCTATCGTGCGTTCCTGGGAAGTCACTTTAACGCGATAGCGACGACGCTGTGCCCGTAACAAGTGAATTACGAAGGCGCGTAGCTGAAATACGGAAGACAAAAGTCATGCCGCTTGACGAGCGCTCATTCCTTCGTGAATCTGCCAAATCATTTATTGAAGAGTAGATTGAACCGTAAATGCGTGTATAAGATATAAAGGGTGTTCAGAAAACAGATAAGGCGTCGTGGTTGTATGATATTAGTGATATTTCGAAAAATTTCAGGAATTTCTAAAATTCTGCACTATTATATCAAATATTTGAAGTTTCTGAAATCCTGGAAAATGATGAATATGTTTGGATTTTGTAGTAGTTCGGAATATTATAACAAATTTCTGGGATTCTGGAATATTGTACAAAAATTGTTGAAATTCTAAAGTATGAGAAAAAAATTTATTGAATTTCTGGCATTCTTGAATATTATAACTAATTTCTGCAATGCTGGAGTATTATAATAAATTTCTAAAACTTGTGGAGTTCTAAAATTGCACAAGAAATGTCTACAATTTCTGGACTTTTGGAAGATTATAAAAATTGTTTGGATCTTTTTTCTAATGGATCAACCAGTTTGATTTGTATTATTTTCAACAAATACTTTTCATAATTTCCTATTACTCCACAATATTTATTTGTTCTCTTTGTGCTCTTATCATTATTTCAAACAGAACTGCTTATTCTTCTTCCCATATTCTTGTATTATTATTTTCTATTTCCTTAATTTATATCAACTCGCTTTTATACCTTGCCTCTAGCACTGTTCACATTTACTATACCGTCTACATTAATTGCTCTTTTTTATTCTTAAGACGTTGACTCCCATACACGGTCAGACACACTGTAATATTCCATTTCTAACACATATCACGAAGGAAAAAAATTGTAGCTATTTAATTGCACAGGCTTGACCTTCCACTCTTATTACAATATTAATTCTATTCAAAATTTGAGTAAAATTAGTAATTACTTAGTTAAATGAAATTGAATGCGTCGGTCACCGGTGACCCTCATCGCAGTCAACGTGTTAATGCGCATTTAACTCCAGCGGAACAAACATCTACCATTGCTATCTCTAATAAATAGTTAAACAAACCTAACAATGAGTTAACTATGAAATAAATTCCGCTGAATATAATTCTGGTACATTCAATTTGTTTAGTCATCTTTGAGGATACAAATTTCTTCCTATGACAGTTTCTCACGCGTTAAGAAACGTCCATTATTTCCATGGTGTCGTTACACGCGTTCAAATCACCGAGCGTGAAAGTATCTACAACTGTTCATTACTTCGCCTTACTCCATTGAGCGATCGTGATTCGCCGGTAAAGCTGCTCGAAGATCTTTATTTCCGGCCACGAACTTCTAACGTTACATAGGACGAGATTTCCGGTACCGTGACTTCCGGTCGCCAGCACTTCCACGCCTTTACAACTTCGGAGAGACACTTATGTTGGACGCAACTGTTCCTGCTTAATAACTATGAATTCTAAATAAATAGACATCATTTTCTCAGTAACGGTAATAAATTCGACTCTGAAGACACTTGGTTGCATTTAACACTAGATCCACCGACGATCAACGTGCACCTATTTCATCGAAGCAATCAAAATAACACGTTTTAGAAGAAATACATAATTCAAGGAAACCATGTTTATTTATAGTATTGTGTAGGTTTATTCAGCGCCAATTCAAAGTAAACATAATAGTCGTCAGAAATAAGCGGTGCTAAGTAAAATTGCAAACCAGTGATTCTGACTGCCTTGGTGGGTCTAGTGTTAAAAAGGGAAACAGAAAAGTGGTGTAAATTAAAGCATAATTGGCATTCGGAGAAATGAGACCTCTTCCATGCCTTTGCAACTTTGAAGAGACACTGAAGGGACGCAATCGTTTCTGCTTAATAACTATAAATTAGAAATAAATAGACATCATTTTCTCACTAACTTTAATAAATTCGATTCTGAAGACATTTGGTTGCATTTAAAGACAGAAACAGAAACGTGGTATAAATTAATATTTAATAAGTAAATGGTGCAAAATTGAAAGGGCAATATTTACTGCCCCTTCTACGACATATTCTTGTTTAATAATTATGAATCTGTATTGAATTCATGGATTTGTTCATCAAAGTACCTAGTGGTACAAAACTCCAAATATTGTACACGGTAAACATAAAAAAAATATATTATTAAATTAGATACGAATTATTTTTTATAATATCTCTTTTAATATTTCAATAATAAAATTATTAAAAATTCTGAGCCTCTAATTATTTCGAACAAAGTAGAACCTTCGCTGTATAGTATCCCTAAAAACAGTGTATATGTCGCGGTGGTACCGCCAGTGGAGTGCAAAAGCAATAATAAACAAACATTTCGTTCGTCGGAAATTGCATCGAGAACTTCACGGCGGCGAAACAGTGTTCCGGACGAAGCACAAGATGGCCGACAATACGGACGAGAAAATAAATGATTCTCACGAGTTGTGGGAACCCCGTGCAACATCCGACGTGATTCACTCGCCGTAAATTCAAAACCGCGCCTCTTAAGTCGACGATAAATTTTCAAGCCTCTTCTTACTTTCTTTTGTTCCCGCGAAATCACGCCCCCTTTTCATTCTACTTTGTTCATCCTCCGATCTCCATCCTCCATCCCCACCCGATTCATCCTCCGCCGTTGCCTCTACTCCCTCATCATGTGTACCTTCATCTGTTCGTGTTTCAACTATGTAGTAGATATCGATGGTACCCCACGAGTCGAATTAACTGTCTGTGAGTGGTTCCAGAGTTGGAATAAACACAGTGTTGTTTTGTCACCACGTTGACTACCACAGTGGAAACTCCCATACTTGGTCAGACGCGCTATAATATGTCAATAAAATGTCAAAACTCTTATTAACACGTTTGCTACCATGGTCGATTCGAGAAAAACGTCCACCACAGACCACGCATTATTTTTATCAAGTATCTCCGTCACACATGTGTGGCGTCGAGCTCTTAAAACAGAATCGACGCGTCACACATACGTGACGCTGGTAACGAACGTGTTAAGTAGATGGTTATTGCTGTGGCTGTTTCTTCAGGTTCAGATCTATTCCCACCCGATTCATTCTCCACCGGTGCCTCTATTCTCTGACGATGTGTACAGTGACCTGTTCGTGTTTGAACTATGTAGATATCAGTGGTACCTTACTCGCCCAATTAAATTTCTGTGAGTAGTTGGAGAGTTGGAATAAAGAGAGTGTTGTTTTGTTAAGTAGAAAGTTATTGCTACGGCTGTTTCTTCATGTTCAGATCTATTCCCACCCGATTCATTCTCCACCGGTGCCTCTATGCTCTGATGATGTGTACCGTGACCTGTTCGTGTTTGAACTGTGTAGACATAAGTGGTACCTTACTCGCCCAATTAACTTTCTGTGAGCAGTTCGAGAGTTGGAATAAAGAGAGTGTTGTTTTGATAAGTAGAGGATTATTGCTGTGGTTGTTTCTTCAGGTTCGGCTTCGCAGCAGCGAGTGACAGAATGACGGTGTAGTACAGTGTTCAGTGAAGAGTGTTGAAGTACAGTGCTGGTGTGTATTTTCTTTGTGCAAGCAGAGCCTAGGTTTATCTTGAAAGTCTTGTAGGGTATCCTGGGGTAAATGCCTCCTTACACTCTAAAAAAAATGGACTGAACTTTATGTAACACGAGGATAATCAGATTAGAAGTTACAGCGACCGTGTTCATGCAGGGGGAAATTTTTATAAAGTTGCAAACTGGAAGCAGTTGCAGCTTATCAAGCTCCAGAGTGGAATCTCATAGGATGGGGAGAGTGAGAGGTACAGCGCCGGTGTGTACAATTTTCAAGGGTTTTCATATTGTTTTTGGATTCTAGCTTGTCACCTGGGTGACCAAGCAGCGGTCAAGTATATTTCATAGTACTTGGAGTGCTGCGTTCGCGGTTTTTCCACTTCGAGTCGATTCATCTGTGACTGAAAGACGCGAGGGCCCACTCGGGGACAGAGGGTCCTAAGATTGAGGATGTTCTCGAAGAGAAAACGTAGTCACAGCCATGGCGTTTCACTGGTCTCTTCAAGATCACTTCACCCTCCTAATTTTAACAAATACTTGTTAGTGACGACATGTTTTAGTTACAGTTTGATTTGTGCCTTCCTTTAATCTATGACAGGGCTGAGGGTTTCCTTGGGGACCTCCAGGCTAGGTGAACGGTTCGTTTCTAAGTCGATAGCTGGTGACTCGAAGTCACGTAGCTATCGAGTGACGATGAGCCGGTTTGACAAAAGACTCGAGGGGTAGTTTAGATATGACAAGCAGCAGCCTCAAATTCCAGAACGAGTCTCTGCCCTACAACGTCCTCTTTTCATTTCGTACACCCATGACTGGCAAATATACAGTCTCAGATTTCAATATTTCTTGTTACCGTGTATTTCACGAAATGAAACCTTGATAACAGTGTTTCTTGTCCTTCGAGGGTCTAAAAATGTATCTTCCATCTCGCTTAATTCAGAGACTGCGAATCTTACACACATATGAACAAGTTACGGTGCATAAACACCCGTAGTCTACTCAAGACAGAGCAATAGCGTAGAATCGAACGTTGCCAGTTGTCCTGTCACGATGTCTGATAATTGGGATCAGGATACTGTGCCTCAGGATCGGTGCGGAACATTCTTTGTGGATCAGACGGTCGAAGGATCGACGGAGATCACGGGAACAGGGAAAACTAACGGAACACGTCAACGAGCATCCGTCCTCGCGTGCGGTCTGAACAGAGACGGGCCAACGATTGCCTTTGCCCGCTAATAAGCCCAGAGAACAGGAAGTTTGTCCTTGGATAGACGAGCGTGTAATAATCGGTTAGAATTTCCGTCCGTCGTTCTGCTCTTCCTCGTTTCTGCCCGGTCGACCGGCTCTCTCTCCTCTTCCCTTTTCATGTTTTTTCCTTCTTCTTCGTGCTGGACACGTCTGTCACGGGTATTAAGGTAACTGTAGCACCGAGCGAACCGTAATACGAGCACGCTTCTTCATCTTCTGTGTGCCAAAGTGTCCGCGATACTGCTGGATACGCCGGTGGTGAGTACTCGCGTGTCTCTCACGAACGGATTTGTCGAGTCTTGAGACAGTGTGTGTCGATTCAGAACGGCGGAGCGGAGAAACGGGTCCTCGGATAATTAGATATCCGATGTCGTTCTTCGTGGTCGAGCCGCTCGATTTTTTATTCTCGCCCTAAGCGCAGACCGCTGCCCACTGCGTCTCTGCACCGGTTCAATAAATACACGGTGTTATTTTAGTGTTTGGGAAATCCTACAAGGTTGTTGGAAAATTAGATCGTAGTTTCTTCTTCCAGGTTGCACGTGACACAGTACCGAGGGCTATGGTCATTTAGCTGGAGGACCTACGGTTTTAGCTGATTGTGAATTTCCAGAACCAGGTGTCTCTGCACCGACAGAATAAATACAGGCTGTTATTGTAATATTTGGGAAATCCTACAAGGTTGTTGGAAAATCAGATCCTAGTTTCTTCTTCCAGGTTGCATGTGACACAGTATCGAGAGCTATGGTCATTTAGCCGGAGGACTCACGAGTTTTAACTGGGTTCAAAAAACCATCTGTCTATGTAGCAACATGGTGACACTGAAAACGGTCACCCACCATAGCGCTGACCGTGTCCAGAGTAGCATAAGTAATTTTGCTGTTACATCGCTGAATAGTCTTCCACGTGCAGAAATCTGGTTGGGCCAGGTTCAAAATACGTTCACCGAGACTATATTGTATTTCAGGAGCATTTTTATGTTTGGCAGTACAGTGATTAACTTATTGTGAGAATCAGTCGCGAGCAACGAAGTAAGACTTTCAGAGGTTTCAACTGCTGTAACTCCTAAGTTTCTGATGTCCACACGTACCAAACATGTGTCCTGTTCCTTCATTCTCAATAGTACAGTAGAGCAGCCGTCAAAAGGCACTTCTGGACTTCTCGCCCTTCATCCTTTCATTTCTTCTACTTCATTGAATCAACTGTAGTACATTGACTCGACTACAGGCTATCTCTCGAGTATCAGTTACCGTGTCGCGATATTCAGACGAAACACCCGTAACTTCTCCGCTTCAGAAAACCCCCAATCGTTGGAACAGCAGCATGGAAGTTTTCCTTCGCCTGCAAAGCTCATTTCCAAAGTTCCCACGACCGTTCACAGGACAGAATCTTTCAGACTTTTTCTCCGGCGCAAGATTAGCCGCTGGAGTCCCGGAAGCGTCGGTAAACGCAGCTTTAAGCTCGCTTTTGTCGCGATACGCGCAGAAGGGTGGCAGAGGCTGGCGAGGGAGTCGTTGGACCCTTCGTTCTCCCTTTCAGCGAACAACAGGGAAAACGATCGCTAATGTACACAAAGAGCGATTCGTTAAGGGACACGAGATGCGTCGAGATTTTCATTTAATTCCACACCGGCGCTGCAACGACCGAGAACGCGGTTCTCAGCGTTCGCGGTGCAGAGACGAAGGAACAAAGGGCGGTTGTTCCGGGCGAGACTCGGATCGTGCAGGAAGCGCGGATTTGCCGACCAGAAATACACGTTGACCGTGTCGAACCGACGAACACGGAGCTTAACCCTCTGCAATCGGAATTTTCTTGCGTATGGCGAAAATGATACATCGGGTAAATGATGCAGATAAATGATAGAATTTGCATCGCGGTATATAAACATAAATAAATATTATAATAAGCGAACAGACTCCTTGGTGACGGTATGGCTTTGGAATATAATTGTACACAGCGATAAATAAAGGAAATAAAATTTAAAAAATATAGATACATGCAGTGCTGCGAATAATCATAAACGCAACCATATTTTTATTTCTTTCATAATACTGAGACGAAAATTGACGAAACCGTGTATGTATTTTCACATTGTAATACAAAACAAAGATGAGGAAACAAGAAACGAACATTTTCTTCTGCGGTATTCTGAAAAAAATAAAACTTTCTCTTAAACTTGTTTTAAACTGTGAAGAAATAGACTTACTTATTGCAACTAGATGAATAGAAGCTTGGGTGTTAACCAAAATTGCAAATATTCTAAAGGTGGTACAAGTTGCAATATAAGAAGCTAGCAAATATATTTTAAGTGCAATGAACAGCTACTTTTTAGGCTGGTCACAGTAGGATGATAACTTCAATCGACATGGTTCACCGTATAATGGTACAGAGATAATGCTGGATCAGTATAATAATCGCAAAACGTCTGCGCAACGTGTACAGGACACACTGTACCATGCCATGAGGTTGGGTTAGGTTATCAAGTAGCAAAAGAATCGCAATTTAAACCCAAAGACCATCCACTTTTCAGGCTAGTCGCAGTAGCACAACTCCTTGAGTCAGCAGTGTTCAGCGTAGGCAGATAATGCTGGATCGGTAGAATAATCGGAAAATGTCTATGCAACGCGTACAGGGCGCACTGTACCGTGTCATGAGGTTGACCTACACGGATGAACCCGTACGGGTTCTGGCAGCTGGTTGGGTGCCAGCTAACGTCTATGCTTCACGACGTTGTCCGCTGCCATTAAAACCAGGAAGATGTGCACCCGACAGGGGACGTTGCCTCTCTTTCCCTCTTATCTTATCGTGCATATGGAGCTTCGTTTCCTCGTTCGATCTGCCCGTCTGTTGCTCAACACAAATCCTTCGTTCAACGTTTTTGACTGTAATTATGAATTAGGCTGACGATAGAGGCTGATCGTTCTCTATAGGAATACCTCCGTTCTGCAGACTTGGAGAAAAATTGACAAGGAGAGTCGATGACGGTCGCATCGATCCATAAATGGGCAAAGTTTTAGTAAAATTTATGGAGGAGGGATTTCGTTGATTTTAAATGAGGGTTTTTATTTCTGATTCATTTTTCGCTTGTAAGATAAATGAATGGACGATGGTTATTAGAATAAAATACAAGATTAGACGATATTATTTTATGATAGATTTAGGATACAAGGAGACTGGTATAAGATTGCGCTATATTTGGTAATATCAAGTCACCCCAAGGGTAGTCCTTCCCTATCTTGTAAAGCATATGTTAAATAAATATAAATATATTGTCTGACTTTGTTTTGTAAAAATTGCACTGTGCATGTTATAGGCTGCGAGGGGTCTACATTAAAATTTTTCGATAAACATTTGGATCACCATAACAAAGACCTGTTGCTAAGAATTTTGTAATCAGATACAAGTTTAGTGGAAAAGTATCATGATGGTGTTCATCAAACTCGATATTAATTGTAGTTACCAACAACTGCCTATTTTCGTAGCTCGACACCTTTTTAGCTGACAAAAAATTCAATGATACTAATTGATTACGATCTGAAATTCATCTCTTTTGGATATTGTCCGGTTATTGAATATACTCAATTCATTCTGAATGAGAAATGACTTGAAAACACCACAATTATTATAATTTCACCCCACAATCTTCGCTTCTCTTCATGCAACAACAGAACACGACGACAGCCACCGTAAAACGAAGCTGAGGAAGCAGAAAACGAAGCTGAAGAAGCAGAAAACCCTGACGCCGCGTTCAAGGTAATTCAACGCGACGTTCAGAAGCTTTTTCGCCTAACGGACGATCGATTCAGCCGGTGTGAATCATTTCACGCGAGCTTCACGGCGTGAAATGTTTTTTCGTAGCCGCGAGGCGGAAATCGGGGGACCAGGTGCGAAGAGGTATGCAAATCGCGATTACGAGGAACCTGGCCGTAATGACGCGTGCACGCGACATTCGCCCTGACCCTCGTCTACAGGCTGTTTCACGAGGAAAGAACAAATCCTTGGGGAATGGTAGTTTAGGGTCACGAGGGTGAATACTGACACGATCACGTGCGGTGGAGTGACCGAAACGTAAGACAGTGGTTCGAAACTCACCTAAAACTGTAAGCCTCTGGCTAAATGACCACAGCAGTAGATGCAGGGTTCCATACAAAGAAGAAGAAAAATCAAAGGGTGTCATATATTTTTAGGACGGAACATATGGTACCAAACCGAGAACGTTTTTTGAAAGTTCGTAAAATAAAATATTCTACAATAACCAAATATTAATTTTGATCTACCAGTGAGGAATCTGTAAGCAATAGAAAGAAACATGTAATTTACATTAAAAGTAGCATGATTCAATGAAATGTAAAACTGAATATTATTCTACAATAATCCTTCTTTTAGAAAATGCAAAATAAAAACGCATTTTTCGATTGTTATCAGATAAAATAAATTCGTCGAACGTTGCATCGATCGTACTTGATTTCTTGCAATATTTGTAACATGTACAGTATAAGATAAGGTGGAGATCCACGATGAGATATTTTCGAAATCACTTTTTTCATTTTCCACAGTTCAGACGCCAGCCACACTCATACCAATTAAGAGTCTTTTTGAGTTTTTCAGTTCAAAAGACTTCATCGGCAGTTATCCTGTGAACCATCCGAGCAGAATTTTTTCAACCTGTCTCCTTCCACGGTGAATAATTACTATGATTCAGATGGTAACGATGTACAAAAATTCATGAATGCAGCATAAACGTATATGAATAAATATATAAAGTTTCATAAAAATATGATGTTTACTTTTGTTTAAAAAAATTAATAAAAAATATCCTCAACAGGTTAAGAAAGGAAAATACTGCTTGAAGTTGGACAAGATGTAGCATACTCGCCTAACCAGATTATATTACAAAGAGAAATGAAGCCAACCTTCAGCGCTCTACGTTCGTACGCGTTTCCGCGGGGGTGTCGCGCATGATCATGGTTGAAGACAGTCCAGCTGCAATTCGGAGGCTTCAAGAGTGGCGTTTATGTGGTTCTATCATACGTCATCTATCTACCGTACCATCGCTACTGAAATCGCCTCTGTTCCGATCTCCTACCCCTTTACACTTCGAGAATATTTTTATTACAAGAAACTAGCAACTCTGGTGCTGCTCCTGAATACCAAAAATATTGTTTTCCAGTTATTCAGTCGCTTCGTTAATTCAGTTCAAGCTTCGGTGAACGAACAAATTTGAAATGTCGAAGTCCTCCACGATATGGCAACTCCAGAAACAGTATACACCCCCCAACCCCCTTTAAAAATCGTAGGACATTAATATCACACTATTAAATATCAGAGAGTATAATATTATAATTAAATGCACTAAAAAAACTTTACTTTCTGTGCGTGTAAAAAAATTCCATTATAATGAAGAGAAAATTATGGGTTTCACAGGATAAATTTTTACCACGCCGCTTCGAAATAATTCCGACCATTAGGATACGCATGCCCCGGCGCTCTTCGACCGCAAAGGGTTAATATTATACGTCAGCACAGAATACAGCACAGAATATCTTTAACCCTCTATAACACCATGTGACTCGGAAGTTACATATCTACACATCTCTGTATCTATATTTTTTAAGTCTTACTTCGTTTATTTATCACTGTATACAGTTATATTCTACGACTGTACCACCACCAAGTAGTCTATTCGCTTATTATTATGTTTACATCCTGCGATACGAACTTTATCATTTATCTTTATTGTATACCTGATGTATCATTCTCGCCATACGCAGAAAAATTCGGATTATAGAAGGTCAACGTATCAAGTTTCAAATGAGATAACATTCCTTCACATCTTTCAACGATTACTCCGTCTTTTCCAGGCTTGAATGCAAATGTGACAATCGTTATAAGGCTTTTGAACGGGGGTGTAGCGGCGTCGTTGCGCCCTGGCAGGGCCAGTAGAGGGCAAAGCTTCAAGCTACCCTGACAAGCGAGTTTGAAAATCGGACAGACGTCCGTATGAACCGTTCTTCTTATCTCGACTCACATTATCATTCACCAAAGCGTTGGCCTCTCCTCCTGAAACACCCTGTACAAACGCAACCCGCCTACGCGCTCGACTCTTCCCATCCGGCAGCGTTTCGTCTCGTTACGAATTGAAATACTGCTTCGTTCCGCCGTTTTCCCCGGCTCTGCTTGCTTTGGTATGAAAGGGAGGATCGGGAGATTCATTCGAGACAAGGGAAGGATTTTTCAATCTCTTTTGCCAGCGCGTCTGCTTCCCAAAAGGATCCTCCGCCCAGGCCCGCCGCCATTCATAATTCCGTGGAATTTAATTATCCGAAACGCGTTGCGCGGGGGAGATAAATTGTTTTCCGGGCCTCGTGTAAAGTTGTCGAGAGAAATTCTGCTGTGTCCTGCGATAAGGAGCACTTTCGGTTGGGTCGGCTAAGGAAATCTTCTGAACGGCGCGGCCTGTGTCAACTGGGTGAAAAAGTGCGAGCAAAGTTCCGCGTGCAGTTCATGATACCGTTTATTTCTTAATGTTATCAGGGTAACGTTATTTATTTTACGAATATCAACGTAAGATTTCGTAATTTTTATGTGTTTCAAATGAAACTCAAACTTTATGTAACAATTTTTAGTTAATGTGTATTTTATAATATTTTTATCAATATTATACGTAAGCTAACTAACTAAAGAAATATATTTATACACATTTACAGTTTGTCATTTTCGGAACGAAACTTTTGGTTCCTAAAAGCTTCGTTATTTATTTTATGAATGTCAACGTAAGATGTCTGGCTGATATTTTCACATTCGACCAAATATGTACTTTGATAACACTTGTATCCGTTTTAGGAATATCATTTCTATATCATTTTTTGAAATTCAGCACTGTCGATCGTCATTTTGTGGTTCGTAATTTTTCTCCGCTCTTTTTAGTCATCTAGTATTTCAGTTGTTAGAGATAACAACGGAAGTGTTTGCTAAATTTCGCCCGTTCACCATAGTTGCGATTATTGTATATTTATGCAGTTATATGTAACTGTCCATATTTCTACTTTGTTGTTTTCGACAACTATACCTCTAAAGTAAGGTGTAATAAAGACGATATTATTATTGTTATTGCCATTACTGTTATTTTGACGATTAATGTTACTGTTACAGTTATTACTGTCATTGTCTGTACTGTTACAGCTACTATTGTTACCGTTACACTTGTTACTTTTACCGTTGCTGCTAGTATTTTTGTTGCTGCTGGTATTGTTGTTACTATTACTGCTGTTATTTATTACTATTACAATTATTATTATTAGTGTTACTGCTACAGTTGCTGCTGTCACTGTCACTGTAACTGTTACAGTTGTTACCGCTACTGATATGATTCTTATTGTTATTATTGTGATTGTTATTGCTGTAGTTGTAACTGTTACTCATGTTACTGTCATTGCTGTCACTGTTTCTGTTACTGTTACTGTTACCACCGCTGTTATAAGAGTCACTGTTATTGCTACAGCTGTTACTCTTCCTATTGTTCCTGTCACAGTCGTTCCTATTACTATCGCAGCTGTTATTTTTGCTGTTATTGCTGTCACTGTCGTTACCGTTACCGTTGCTGTTGTAACTGTTTCTTCTATTACGATTATCGTTATTACTCTTACTACCTTACTGTTACTACTAGTACTGTTGCTGTTACCATGACAATCATCACTGTCGCTATTACAATTACCAGTACTCCTACTATTATTAACCCTTGTGTGGGCAACCGGGTACCCATTTCTACATTTTCTTTACCATTTTGTTAATGTTATGAAAATATTGTAAACCCGCTCCGGATCCCCAGTCTTTAGACACATACGTCGATTTATGTTCTCAAAATAAAAACTTGCGCAAAAATCTTTAAATATTACCGCTTGAAACGTATTTACACTTTTGGTTGCCCGCATAAGGGTTATTATCGCATTCTTGCACGTCCGCTTGATTTTTCAGCTAAAAAAAACAGTATTCTCCAAGTTTTCAAAAATTTCCACCGCGTCGCGTCCCGTTTGTAAGAAAATGCAACGTCCAGGTGATCTGGAAAACGTCGCCCGTCATCGCCGTTGGGGGTGCCGTGCGTAGGCCCTCGATGGATACGTCGCAGGCCAAGAATTTTGGGCAGCGACGGACCCGAAGACTCTGGCGTCGCACCCGCCATAAATTAAAGGACTCTCGTGTAGCTTTGCTGCATGGTAAGCTTAGAAAACGTTTTCTCTAGCGAGGAGAGTCAGTCTTGGACTACCCTCGCAGAGAGACGGAACGCTCTTCGGTGCGCCATCCAAATCCTGTATCATTCAGATTATTATATCTACGAAATACATCTATTTCCTTATTTTCTAAGTTTAATCCGACGCTTTAATTCAGCAAAGGCCCGTGAGAACTGAATCGAAATTCCGCGGCGCGGCGAATCGATTTCCCGCGGACGCGGAGGAGCAACTCGAGCGTTGAAGAGAGACGAGAGCGTCTCGAGCGGCCGGATAATTTGGAATGCGGATAAACTGTGTTGCACGGAGAGCAGCCTCGAGGGAACATCCTCGTCTGGGTGAAGCGTAGGCGTAGGCGTAGCCGCGTTAGAGTCAACCGTCGGAATTGGACGGGTCAAGTTGCAACGCGGTGAGCTAATCCAATAAACTCATTGCCAACCGTCGCGAACCTTCCTTCAACATCTCGCGAATACTTCTTCTTATTCGATTAGCACTCCCCGGGAAACTGATACGGCTGCTCGTCGAACGTGAAACTTGGAGAATTATGGCCCGGTCGCAGGCTCTCGTCACAGTGACACTAAACGCGGAGCGGTTTAAACGAATGCGACGATCAGATCGCGGATGTTTATGCAATTTCATGTATCCACATTGGTGAATGATGGACATTCAATAACTCAGCAAAATAGAGATTACATATTTTAAGCATTTCGAGGAGCAAATGCTGTCTTGTCCGAGTTTCATTTATTTAACTGCGTTAACATAGGAAATACGGAAGTCTAAAAATGTATATTTGCATTAGCATCCGCAGTATAGTGATGATGTTTATACTATTTTTGTGATCAGTGTCTGTACCATCGGACATCTGGGACAAGGGACAAACTAACGGGAATAATTAACACTCTGACAGCCATGTCACCCATACATGAGTGTCACTTAAATTCAGTTATTATTTATTTCATCATTTCTAGTATTCATAAATTTATTCACTAATGGTCAATAGTACCAATAACAAAATAATGAATATTCCTAATATTCTTAATTAAAAAAATTGTAACTTGAGATTATATTTCTCTTGTATAGAAATTTAGAAAAGGACCGTTTTCAACCAATACAGTGTGACGGTCGACGTGTTCAAAAATATCGAGATTTATTCGTTTTCCGACTCTGCCACCCTAACACTTTTACTCTCATTCCTCCCTTGTGTCAATTTAGAAATTTATTTGACAAAAACGCGATTAATATAAACAAGAAGAATCCCTTGAACATCGCTTTGCAATTTGCGTACGATGCGAACAATCTTATTCCTGAATATACAGGAACCTCAGTTTCTTATTTTCATGTAATTCGAACGTGGCATATGCGTCGTGCGGAAGCTAGCTGAAAATGCTCGCTGAGCACGCTGCCTGAACGCCCATGGGCGTTTTCCGCACGGACCGTATCAACGTACGGAGAACTTTAAGCGCTCGTAACATCTGAAGGGTTGAATTTAGAAGCCACGTCTATCAGACACTTTTTGTTCCTCTGTGCAAGTACTATAAACTCCAAAAATTTGGACTCTCCTTTTATACACATCCTCCGTATACAAGGCACGTTCTGGCCTAGAACTTCTGGGAACAGACTGTGCAATTCGACGAGCCACGATACGTGGAAATTGACGGCGATCGCTCGATGCGCAACCCGTGGATGCGATTCGAGCGTAAGTTCGCGGAATTAGCGGGAAAACGTAGGCGCTTGCTCAAAATTAGATCGAAAAACGAGAGTGGAAGCGCGTCGGTGCAGAGAGGCGGATGACGGGGTTACGTAAGCGGCGCGTGTAGACGGAAGCGAGCAGAGACGCGTAATCGTACGAAACGATTTCGATGGCTCCGATAATAAGAGGAGAACAAAGGAACGAAGGGGAAAGGCACTCGAGGCGTATGGCAGCGTCGTTAAAGCCGAGTCCCTCGAGTGTCTCGTTAATAACCCGATGTACAGCCGGAGCGAATGAACGGTGAAGAAAATATTAAATATAATAGAGTGATTACTGCGACGCTCCTACAGAGAAACAAAGAATGCACACGGGAGCCCGTTCCTGCAGGTATCATACCTTGGAGAACAGCAAAACGTAAAATTCAATACGATGCGTAAGTTCGTACCGTTTTTCGAACATTTTAAAATAATTTATTTTATATCTTAAAGCCAATGTTCGAAGGTCGTTAAACTTAACATTTCCCAGTTATTGTTAACATTAACCGAGTCAAGCAGTTACAGTACGAATAAAGTATTATTTTCACTCCAACCCAACTCAAACCAATCACGTATTCTCTCTCTTTTTATAGTAAAAGTGTTTTTTATAATAACACAACATAAAAGGTACGTACTCCGTAGGTAATTGTTATGTGTTTCAAATGAAACTCAAACTTTATGTAACAATTTTTAGTTAATGTATATTTTATAATATTTTTATCAATATTATAACTAAGCTACTTAACAAAAAAAAATAAATTCATACACATTTATAGTTTGTTCATTTCGAAACGAACTTTTGGTTTTTAAAAGCTTCACCGAAGGGAGTATCATGAGTGTTGGAAAGCACTCTTTGCTTCCACAATTAAGTAATAAAGTTGTTTTTAACCATAGTTCGACGGGAGAGGAACAACTGGAAGCAGTTCTTGATTTATTCGGTTTTGTTGAGGAAACAATACTTACTTTGATTGGTTACACGTTGAATGCCGTGGGGGTGACCGGTGACCAGCACCTCAAATTTAGTTTAATTAAATAATTATTGATTGTCGCAACATTCTGAGCAAACTTCATACTGAAACAATGATGCAGGTACGGAAGAACACGACTGAGTACTCAAATCTTGTTTTCCTGTACGATTTATACAAAAAATAGTAAATTGTATCGTGTCTGGTTAGGTATGTCTGTTTCCACTGAAGTACTGTTTCTTTCGCACGCTATAAGTGACGGCAAGCACTCCTTGCTTTAAATATTACAACTACCAGAAAACATCTTTTGCTTTGGCAATCAAATAATAAACTTGTTTTATATTACATACGCAGTGGCCCTAAATTATTTCTGCGGTCCTTCGAAAATACACCGGGTATTTTCGAATCGCCGAAATCATTGCAGACTAAACGCGAGCTCTGATGACAGGTACGACGGTCGGGTCTCCAACATTACAGTACAGGGTGTCTCCAATGTCTTGCCACAAAATTCCTAGGCATGTTCTATAGGAGAAAATGAAGAAAAAGATTGTAACAATCATGGGTCGTAAAATTACTTATTTTTGAGATACACAAAATTGAAGTTCCTTCGGTGGTAAACTTTTTATTTTATACAACTGCTGCAATATTAATTTTGTAGGAGAACTGCACAAGAAGTCCTTATGAGGAAAGTTGAGCTTTCCTGTGTTTATATAGGGGGTGTCTCGAAAGTCCTGTCACAAAATCTCTGGCCATATTCTACAGGAGAAAATAAACAAAAAGGGTCTAATAGACATGCGACTGAAAATAATCTGTTTTTGCTATGTTTATACAGAGGGTTGTGTCCGAAGTCCTGCCACAAAATCTCTAGCCATATTCCACAAAAAAACAATGAATAAAAAAGTTATAGTAAACAAGGACCTTAAAGTGAAACGTTTTTAACACTTTGTACTCTGAGAATTTTTTAATATGATCAATTATCTACGTCTAGAAATTTTTGTTTTCCTTCTTAAAATTAAAAGCGCCGTCTTTCCAACAAAAATTAATAAACACTTATAATTGAAAATTTATTCATATATTTTAAAATCTCAGTTCGTGTTACAACAAATAATGCTTGAACTTCTTCATGGTACCCTTTCGAAAATTAAAAGTACTGTCTTTCTAACAAAAATTCATAAGTGTTTATCATCTAATTTTCACACATTTCTTTTCACAATTCAATTTCTGCTGCAATAAATAAAATTTAAAGTTAAAATTTCGGTGTCCTTCGGTTTATGAAATATGCAGAAACAATGTATGTCGCGATAACAGCGCCAGTGTGAAGTCCAAAGGGTTCAAGATACATACAAATGAAGTGTCTAGCAAAATTCTTTCATATTCATTACCATACAGAGTGTCTCGTAATTGGCCATGCAACCGAGGAGGTGATTCCACATGAAAAGAAACACAGCAGAAATACGTAATAAACTTTGCTCATACGAATCTTTACTCTCAAGAAGCATAGCTTCCCTTTATAGCGCAGAATTCTGCACGCCTCTACGGTTTGGCCTCTGCCAAACTTCTTCGGTACACCGCGTACATCGAATTTGAAACATGCACGTCCATCATTCGCCGGTAACGTTCTAATTCTGGCGAATGACTTAACTCCACGACGATGTATGTTACACATTCGTGTGCCTACGTGGGTGCACCAGTGTGTACCCATTTTGCGTCGTAACGTTCACCAAGTAATGCGTCTCTATCGATCAAAATGTTTGCCCTTGACGAGGAAGATCCGACCCGTCCGTAGAGGGTGAGTCGCCTAACATTAGAACCTTGTTGACGCACACGCGAGTCGACGGGGAAGCTTCTCCAGACCCCTAAAACATACCCGGTCTCATTTTGGACGCTTATTATCGGGTCATCTCGCGAGGAACGTAGCTTCGTCTGCTATCCTACCGTCCATAAGTACAGGGTGGTCAAAGAAGGACCGAATACTTTAACACGTTGGCTGGCACAGTGGAAACAGCCATTCCTAATCAGACAACGCATAATTTCCTGTTTTTTATAGAAATCGTAAGGGAAAAAAAGATTTGAGTATCCAATTGTATTCTTCTGTTCCTATATTATTGTTTCAGTATGAACTTTGCTCAGAATTTTGTGACAATCAATAATTATTTAATTAATACGTTCGCTGGTACAGTGGAAACAGCCATTCCTAATCGGACACAACATAATTTACTGTTTTTTATAGAAATCGTAAAGGAAAAAAGATTTGAGTATCCAATGGTGTTCTTCTGTTCCTATATTATTGTTTCAGTATGAACTTTGCTCAGAATTTTGTGACAATCAATAATTATTTAATTAATACGTTCGCTGGTACAGTAGAAACAGTTACTCCTAGTCAGACACGGCATAAATTGCTGTTTTGATTGTAAATCACAGAGAACGAAAATACTTACGTACTCAATCGTATACATGCCTTTCTACGTTAATCTTGCAATGTAAAATTCGCTGACAATATTGTTCAAATCAATAATTATAACTTACACTTCTTTTATATTCAGAGTAAAAGAAGTTATTCGACTTTAAAATTTTCGGTGTATTTTTGTCCAGCCTGTATTTTGACCCCGTATGGTCACTTGTTAATGATCGCAGGCCATAGAATATTGCTATGAAGTATTATTATAAGTGGATGGAACCACTTTTTCTTTCAATGAACATTTTATAGATTGTATCTATGCATGCGAGTTAACTCTCCATAACGCCATGAGACTTGGAAGTCACATATCAATATATCTATACCTTTTAACTTTTATTCCCTTTATTTATCGCTCTGAACAATTATAATCCCACGATTATACTGTCACCAAGGAGTCTGTTCGTTTATTATTATATTTATTTATGTTCATATATCGCGACACAAGTTTTACCATTCGTCTTTATCATGTACCCGATGCATCATTTGCGTGATACGTAAGAAAATTCCGGTTATAGAGGGTTAATGTATTAAGAACTAGACTTACACCGCTATGGCCTCCACCCCCTCAAATATCATTTAAACTGTTGACGGTCTATGTCCAAAATCATGTACAGGGAAATTCGTAATAACATGATCTATCGACAAGCAATCGCATCGGTTCCCTGTAAGACCAGAAGCCCTCGGTTAAAGAGCATAGCAGTCGATACCGGGTTACCCAGAAAGACGAAGAGGAGTCAAAGTTCATGGAGCTGTACTCCTTCGTATCGCCGGCAGTATCGAATGACAGAAACTGGAGGAGAGTTCATCGGGTATCCTTGGTTCAGGGATTTAATTCAGCTCTAGCAGCACCTAATTTACTGTTGCGGAAGCGTACGGTACCGCGTGCTTTCCATAGCCGCAGTTCTATCTATATACTCTGGATGCAGCTCGACCGAGCCTCGCGAAATTCTCTTTGGAATCGCTCCGCGACAAACCTCTTCCACTTTCGTATTACTTATTTCTCACACGTACCCTTCGAAATAAATTATCGAAGCTTCCACCTGCGTCTAGCCAGCCGAATCGCGCGACAAGCCGACGGCCCGAGGTTGAGAGCCGCTTCTACGGTTTCAGAATATTGTTACGGCGCGCGGACCATCGTCCAGGTCAAGAGAAACTGTTCAATAATTAAGCGGAGGAGCTGGAGCGGTCGTGCTGCACGTTTCCGGGCGAAAGAAATTCTCGAAGGGCGGAATTATAAATTTCGAAGCTCCAGGGAAGTCGGCTGAGAAATGATGGCGTGGCAGGGAATTTCGACGTTTCCCGGAAGCTTCGCGAGGCAAAGTTATTTCGATCTAACTAGGAACGTGGGTCAGCGTACCAAGACGATTTCCTGAACAACTTTACCCATCCCACGCGCCATCCTTGGCTACACACCTAACAGCATCTGCTGCCTGTGTCTTAGACATAACAATGACCATAGCAGTCGATGCCAGGTTATATACAACAGAAGAGAAAGAACTTTCAGAAGTGCACCACGAAAATGTCTAGGGACTGCTAAACGATCATATTAAATAGATTCTCAGAGTGTAAAGAATTTAAACTCTCTCCGTATCTATAGGGTGGTCCACGCAACTGCAACAAGTCATACCTCTTTTCAGATTGCGATTAGAAAAAAATTTTAGAGGACAAATAGGTTTCCATGGAGCGTTCGAGCTTCTTTAACCCTCATCCGTCCCTCATTTTCCAAAATAATTTGCCACTTAGTGTCAAATTGACGCAATAATAAAAAATTAACATAGCGAAAAGATAAATAGTTACATTTGCACATCCCTTCACCGAAAATAAAAGATATGAAATTTCTGTACATTCAATACATTCCGGCATAAAATTGTTCGCAACAGTCACAAATAACAAAGCGATGTGCAAGACATACTGCTTTTCAGGCTGATTGTATTTCTGTGAGAAAAGTGTGTCAAATTGACACGAGAGGGAGCTGAAACTAGGGGAACGGACCTAGAGTGGGGGAAGACCGGAGCTCCCGTGGCCATCACTGCCGTCAAATCCAGACGCGTAACACCAATCTTGTGTAATCGTTGATTAAATAAATGTGGGATCGGGACCTCCGGACCCAATATTAAGTGGAATAGTGGAAATAAAGATGTCAGCGGGCTGACGGCAACGCAGTGGATAAGGTGGCCACCAACACAGGGACCCGGGTTCGAGTCTCGGTGCCGGGGTCCCTATTTTTCACGATCTCCTATATAAATTGTATTTTCTCAACGAAAAATTGGATTCAAACCTGGACCACGACAATACTCGCTTCATTCTACGTGTTTCACTCAACAATAAGTTGATTGTGCCGTTACTCGTCGCTGTTACCAACAGACGATGACTCACGTCGTTTTACGCACCTTCCGCGAGCGTAAGAACCGTCTCGATATCGAATGCCATTCACGCGCGATCGTCGTTACGGGACAGACGCAGGAACACGACGTCGATGAACGATCGAGCGTGTCGAACAACGTGTTCCTATTCATCGAGCGTTTAATTGATTAATTGCTCAAGCCAGAAGCGCGAACTCGTTCGGCTGAGTCACGAACAGCCTCGAAAACTTCACCGCGCGTGTTGCGACTTAACAACGGGTTTCTAAGACCAGCAAAACGGAGATCCCGTTTTGTCGAAGACGTAAACTCATAAAAGCCAGCGGATGTAGTTTCGGTTTGAAATGAAGGTACTCGGCGGCAGCAGTGTCATCAGGACTGCGTACTGATCAGCAAGTTTCGAAGACCACCGGCATGTTCTTTAGATCCTAGGCTTTAATCTCTTCAAGGATACCGACACGTACACTGCCGGCGAAAACTTTCCGACCACCTCGATACTTGTAACGAACGTGTGAATTAATCAAAATGAGGAGATGAATCGCCATGGATTTATACTTCAAATGGGATATTGATATATTCGATTAAAAAAAGAGGAACTAGAGAAATATACTACAGTAATAAATAACATGTTTTATAAGTGAAAAAAAAATCGTACAATATTCCACCTAGACTCATTTTAAAGGGTGAAGCCTCTACTTTCACATCCCTCAATTGAATTTTTTCAAAGATCCTCTTATATTATAAAATGGAGTGTAAAACTTAAGTTGCTTTGTTTTTAAAAAAAAATTGGCAAATTCAAACGACTCTACGGAGTTTAAACAATTTTTTTTGGAGATTCGTTTTAAAATAAAAATTTAGTGATCCTTTAATTTTGTGGAGTAGGGCACTCAATAACTATTTTTTTTAGAATGGCGACCGGACTGATTAGGAAAATAAATACACAAAATATGATATGGTGGGCACAAAATATCCCCCCTTGGTTGTGCGAGAGACAACCCTCTGCTGTACGAGTACGAGTAGAAAGATCCAGATTTCATCGATCCAGGTCACGATACAGTAAGAAATCCACAGTAAATAAAGGAGGCTTGCGTAATAAGAAAGCACAAATGTTCCATTACGAACAACTCGAGGCTACTTCATGCGACACATTATTCGACCAAGCACTCTCGAAAACGCACTGCACGAAGGTTTTCTTTCTAAAAGTCATTCTGCCTTTTCCTGACATTTTCTGACACAATATTGCGTTTCACTTCTGTGACCTAAAAACAGAGAAAGCTTTGTGAACAACCAAAAGGGAAAACCACGGAATAAAATTGTTTATTACACTGCTTCGTTCTTCAGGAAATTGAGTTTAAATATTGTCGAGTACGTGCTCATTTCGTTGGCATTAAACTGGTTTTGAATGTTGTACCGAGAGCGAGTACGTCATTGACTTTTAAATGAAGAGGGTTTTTATTATTTTTAGCAGACATGCCTGCTTTGACGCGTTGCTGTAAATAAAAATCATGAGTTGCCTTACCAGTTAGGTAGAGGTTAAGAACCCTTTATTAACTTGCTACTCACCTTCATTTGGTTATACAAGAATTTGTCCACAGCGAGGTCTTCAGTAATTTAATATCGAATTAAAGAAATCCCTTATCAGATCTTAATACACTATTATACCGGATGATGGCATCGCACGAAAACGCCATTTCATTTTTAATTAAGCGTGCGTATACCAGACAAATATTTGTGCTCGGTTTATTTAAAAAAAAAACAGCCACATTTATACAAATTTTATTGTATATTTTCGACTTATTTATGCATGAACAATCACCCGCCGTTTGGCTTTATTATTACCGGTGCATCCTGTATACAGTAATCGCATTCTTCATTGAACAGCGTGTGCAGATTACTGATTAAAAATAGAGATTTATTTTGGAAAATAATTTTGACATTCGTGAACAAGTATTTTGCTCAGGAATAAAATAATCATGCTCCGTCGTCTAAATGATAACACGGTGATTACCATGGAGGTAGCCGGTGACCTCAAATTTTATTTAATTAAATAACTATTAATTTTTACTAAATTCTGTGATTTAACATTGCAATACTAATAAAAGAACGCATACACAATACTGAATATTTACACATTTTTATCTTTACCGGTTAGTGCAGAAATGAGGAATTTACCTTGTGTCTGACTAGGAATGACTGGTTTCACTGTGAAGATCAACGTCTTCACACGTTGAATGCCACAGCGAAGACAGCCATACCTAGCCAGACATATCATAACTGGTTTTTTTTTCGTATAAATCGTAAAATAACAAAATTTATAATTAGTTAACCTCATAATGAGTAATTTATATTATTATTGTATTAGTAACATTTTTCAGAATTTTATAAAGATTAACAGGTTGACTGCAGAGGGGGTCACCGGTGACCGATGCATTGAGTTTCATTTAATTAAATAATTACGAATTTTATTAAAATTTTGAATAGAATCAATACTGCAATCAGAACAGAAGGTCAAATCTGTGCAATTCAATACTTACGTATTTCTTTCATCGTGATTTGTGTTTGAAATAGGATAATTATAGTACGTCTGACCAGGTATGGGAGTTTTCACTGTGGCAATCAACGTGTTACTAGTTATTTAATTGAATTAAATCTTCGATACCGGTCATCGGTGACCCCCACAGGACTGAACGTGTTAATATGGACTTCTACCAAACAAGAGCACAGCCCTTACACAGTGATCAAACGTGACTCCGTGCCCTACGAACTTTCGGTGACTTTCTGGAACGTTGCACGATCACTCATTCTGTCGAAAAACAAAGGAAGAAAACACACAGAAGCGCGTGAGCCTTTAGCAGGCCACAACAACGCGGCGCGTTGCAGGTCCATTCACAAATCCCCGCGAATAGCCCGAGGAAAGTTTGAAAAACTGGCAAAAAAGCAGCGGTCGAGGTAATAATCACCGGGCGACGATGATGGACTCGTGCAAATTGCAGGTTGCTGGCACCCAGGGAGAAAATCGAGAGGCATTACGAGCCCTCGGGAATCGCTTCAGCGAGTTGTCGAGTGAGAAAACGATCGATTACGATCGGACGGTCGCAAATTTTGCGAAACGGTTAACACCATGAACCGTTCGAATAGACTTATTATGAGACTGAGATTCTTTGTTACTGCTCTGCTAACCGCGAGCGTTTTATGAGAATTATACTGTCAGATTACCTAAAATGAATAAAAAGAAGAGCTGGAAAAATGGGCGACTGTATCTCTGTATTTAATCCTTTGCACTCCAGGCATCGTCTGATACGATAGACCAGAAACTTCAACATAACTAATGTGACGATGCGATCAATATGGCTGCGAACTACTGCAAGCAAATGTTAATTTTCAATGATTTATATTCCAAGGAAACTTCACCGAGATCAGATATTTACGCTTTACTCAGTTTTACGTATTAAGAAATATTTCATTTTTGACACTGTATACAAAAATTAGTAGATAAAATTGGCAAATCGACGGAGTGTCTGAGAGGCATACCTGGAGTGCAATGGGTTAAAACGAAGTAATTTATTTTACTATTGGTAGGAAATTCTTGATTGAATCATTAGCCTTGAAAATGACACGAACTTCTCGGGCGATCTGACAGGCAAGGGCCACGCGAGCGTTTAACCCTTCGAGCCCTGAAATTTTCGGGAGAATACGTTCACCATGTGCCGGAATTGTCATAAATTACATTTGTGTTTAGAGTCGGTCGGACCAGGTCAGTGCATTTTCTTACAGTAAATTTCTCAATTTCATTATCCGAGTACTGTGCAGAGATGACAAGGTGGCTAGCCTAAGGAGTGCGGGTCGAATTGGTTAAAAGTTCCCTCGAGGCTAGATAATGTTTCGCCTACGTGGACTTGCATATAAACATAATGAATTCGTATCGCGATAAAAATGTGTACAAATCGAAATGAGTTCCGAAGGAAATCGTTCTTTTCAAATCAAATTCTAAATGGATCTGATATTCTGGTAATCAGCCAATTCTTTGACACCGTTTTCTTTGTGTACATGGTATTTCTTCCTCTTCGATACACATATCTACTGCTGTATCTAAAATCGCACATTCTTTCGCATAGAAATGAAAGAAATACACTTAAAGAAGTATATTTCGTACGCAAAACTACGCTTTATTGCTACTACTTCGAACGCTCAGTTAATTTTCCGAAAATGCAATCAATGCCGTTCGTTCGCAGTCATTGAAACGAATGACCCTACTGCAAAAATGCAGGATCCTCCTATGCTTTCGTATATGTATATGTAAGGTACTTCGGCGTGTCGTATCCTTTCCAGACGTCTTCGAAAAAGCATAAACATGCGGACACATACGGGCAGAGTCGATCGTTGGTTCTAAGAAATATTCCATCCTTACAGAAATGATATTTCATTGTTTGAAAGCTGTCTATTGTCCGTGGTACTGATCATAAGTACATAGGTCTCATGAGACCCAGCTCGCTTCACATGAATCCTCGTTTCGAGGCATGCCTCCAGGTCTCATCGTGTAGAGCCTACTTAACAGTGGAATAGGCCCACCTATTCCGATGCAATCATAAAAACAGAGCACACGCATTCTCCTTATTAACCGAAATAGTCACGTCTACTGATAGGGATCATTTAGCACCGTGTTTCGGAAGCATCAAAGACGGAGCGAGCGAAGTACTCCTCTTGCTGCCGTCCCGTTAGCCAACTTGTCATCTCTGCACAGTACACGAATTTTTGTAGCACCGTCGCTTCTCCCTGCTTTTCATTATATAGAGTCGATCAGTTTGGCTTCCGAGCGGCTCGTTTCTCCTCTGAAACCACCTGAAGGATCCATCGTCATTCGTATTACTTCCTGATCGCCCCGTGCGTCCCCGGTTCAATTGGAAGCTAAGTCCAAAGGTATTTGTATCGTTCGGCTTCTTCCGGTTCGTTGGTCGAATCGTGCCGCACCTGTCCACCGGATCGATCGAACGTTGATTTTTCGAGGGTGCAGTGACAATGAAATTCGATAGTCTCGAATAACCTGTCCGCTGAATCGGCAGGTTTACGGGTCACCGGTGATGATCGGCGACAATGCCGAAAGCCGGACGGGGATCGTCGAGGAACAGGGAAGTGGAAGGATGGAAGGAGAGGAAGGGTCGTGGCCAGGTGAAAGCGAAACGATCTTTCTGTTAAGTGGCTGAAATTCGATGCATCCTGTCTCCGACTTCGACGCCCTGCCTCGAGCCATCGGTTCGCATTCCCTCCTTCCTAGTCGCTTTCGTTAGCTGCTTACCTTCCGTTCCAGGGATCAGCTATCTCATTCTCAGACAATCCGAGCATCCTCGAGGTACGCGAAACTTCCAAGAGACCTTTCACCTGAGAAAGTTATGAATTCGACCATGTTTGAAGGGAATGTCCATTTTTAGCGATTTCACGGTGTATAACGGCGTTTTGTTGACGACACCTGGGACAATATAACTGTCGAATCACGAAGGGTTACGGAATAGAATAGTCCATATAAGATCATGTTTAAGATTTGGTTACTAGTTAAAAACAGAGAATTTCCGCTCTCCACTGGAACAGAACAAGGGTCTCCTCCTACTTTCACTATTTCTGATTAGTGTAAGCATCGGTATTAGTATCTTACAATTAGTATTGATGAAATGGGTAATAATAGAAGTGGACATTTCGTATTTTATTCCAGTATTCTGGGGTGGTCAACTTGAAAAATATTAAACTAATATGAAACAATTGTTTTTGTTTATTTTTTTTGTGGTGCCTAATTAGAGCATAAACTTCACGTTATGAACAATACAATTAAATTCATTGAACCGTGTATCTTGACTGATGGACTAAAGTATTAAAAATTGTTGCTCCCCAACCCTTCATTTGGTTTCTTACATTTTCGGGTGCCTTCGAACCCGGAGAATATACTCCTGAAATGATTGTTTATAATTCGAAAAATTATCGTCGATGTGAGCGTTTAACCGAACGAAATCCTGCATACAGGAAACCTCTTTCTTCGTGCGAGAAAGAAAAAAGCTTGACACAAAAAGAATACTGTATTTTGCCACGGAAAAGGAATGTACGCACAGTTCATAGTTTCAGTTTAATAGCTCCGGTTGTAGCTATTCAGTTTTTTAAAGTTCTATTTACATAATTGGTCGGTGAAATAACACTAACTTCAGTGAAAGTTAATACCGTCTCAAAGTGTTTTTACTTTTCCAATTCGGCGAAGGGAAAAGGCTCATTTTGACCGGTAAAGTATCGATCGAGACCTCCATTCAGATAAAAATTTATTTCGGCTGTGACCGGAATTCAAACTGAAATTTACAGATGAACTTCGGTTTTAACCGGAAATACAGACCGAAACTGACAAATAAAATTCAGTTTTAAACAAAAGTCAGACCGAAATTGACAGATTTTGAACTTCGGTTTTAATCAGGATTCGGATCAAAATTCTACATTTCGGGTGTAAACGAAATTCGAAGATAAATTTCGCTTTTAACCGGCATGCAAACCGAAAAGCACGAACTTAGCTCTTAATCGATACTCAACCCAAAATTCGCAGATACATTTCGATTCTAACCGAAAATCACAGATAAATTTCAAACTGAAATTGACTGGGAATTTAAGAAGAACCGTAACATCTGTTACAATCTCGGTTGTACCGCCAGCTACGTGACACCTTATACATAAAGTTCGCTCATAACTGGAGTTCAAACTGAAATTTACTGCGAATTTGTGAAGAACCGTAATACCTATTACAATCTCGGCTACAGCACCAGTTAGAGGTCACCCTGTAAATTTCAAGCTGAAATTTACCGTGAGTTTAAAAAGAACCGTAACACCTATTGCAACTTCTTAACTATAGCCATAAGCAGCACCTTCACCTTCAACGCCCTGCCTGCTCTCAGGTGTCACCAAACATCTACTACTCCAGAGACATAAATTCAACTGTAATCCACCCTATTCCTAATTCTTTTCTCTGACAATGCTGAAACCGATGTGGCTCTAAAGAATCACAGAACACGAGGTCCATAATCTCAACCTGAAATTTACTGTGAGTTTAAAAAGAACCGTAACACCTGTTATAATCTCGGTTGCAACACCGCTTACGGGGCACCATGTACATAAAGTTTCCTCGTACCCGCACTTTCAACTGAAATTAAACATCAGTTTGAAAAAACCCGTAACACCTATTCCGATCTCGGTTATACCACGAGTTACGAGACACCCTGTATATAAATTCTCCTCATTATCAGAATTGAAACCAAAATTTGTTGCGAATTTGTGAAGAACCGTAACACCTATCCCTAGACTGCGGATGTTCATGCAATTTTACATACACAAATGTCTGGAACACGCACATTTGCAACCGTGAAAAAATAAAAGGTGTATTGTTTAAACATTTACAGAATAAAGTACAGTTTTGCCAAACTTTTATTTCTAAAACTGTACCAACATGTAAAATATTTAACTCTATAAATACATATTTGCATAAACATCCACAGTCTACTTATCGCAATATCGGTTGTCCCACCAGGTACGGGACACTCTGTATATAAGTGTCTCTCAAAACCGGAATTCAAACGGAAATTTACCTCGAGCTTAAAAAGAACCGTAACACCTGTTACAACTTCTGAACCCAACCATAAAGAGAACCTTCACCTTCGGATCTCCGATTCCTCTCAGATGCCATCAAACATCTACTGCTCTGAAGCATAAATCCGACTCTGATCCACCCTCTGTCCCTGGCAACGCTAAAACCGACCCGGGTTTGAAGAATCACGGAACATCCGAGGCAGGTAAGGGAGCAGGTGCAAGAGAGAGGTCAGGGCAAGCTCGATCGCCGTTTCACCGAGGTTAGAGTTTCGAGTGCATCCCTCGAACCAGTGACCGTTCCATCCCTAGGCCCTAGAACGGTTGTTTCTCCTGCACACGCACGGTCGAGCCTCCTGGAGATCGATACGACGCCTGCGCGTCTCGATACCTCGAACCCCGTTGGAATCGTTCATCCTCCTCGAGCCACCCTTCTCACCCCCGGACACCGTTTTCGTGATCGAAACGTACAGCACCCTCGCGCTCACGTTTTATTAGCTTGCTGCATACGAAACATCAGACTCCCCGGCGAAGTTAAAACGCTATACCGGGGCGCAATGATGCAGTTCAGCCTGCGATAACGGAATAAATTGCAGCGGAGCATCCTCTATGGCTGCAGCGAAATTTGGGAGATGTTCGAGTCGTCTGTGTCGAAATCGAAAGCTGTCTACAGCTTCGCGTTGGGTCGAACCTTGACTACCGACGCGGAGTCTGACAGACTCAGATTGCAAGGGATAAGTCTTCTTCGTGTAACTGTGAAACATTTTGTACCTAATCAACATTTGTAATGCATGTTATGTCTCGTTTCTATACAGGGTGTCCATGCAGTAAGATTTTCAGTTAGTTACAAGGGACATCACCCCGATTTTTATGCAATTTTGACATGTTATAGAACTTGAGAAAATATTCGACACGTAGGTACTGTACTGTACAGCTTTGTACAACACATCTAGTTAAAGAGACAATAATGGATCTCTGAGAACAATTTTTATAAATACATGACTTATTAGTTACTTATAATTGGACTGCGGAACTTTATGCAATTTAACATATCCAAGTTCCTGAAGACTGCACATTTTATACAGCGGGCGAAACAAGAAATGTATTTTTAAACATTTCAACCGCAAAATGCCCTTGGGTCATAGTTGAGTATCATCAGCAATATTTAAATTACAAATACTGAAGTCCAAGAATGTATGTTCGCATAAAAATCCGCAGTCTACTTATAATTAACCCCTTGGCATACAATTTAAGTCGAGTTATTTTTGCACATGGATATGACTTCATTTTCTTACTCCTGTCGATATAAACAGACATTAAGAAGAAAACAAGTCTCAGTTCTTAAATTAAAAATTTTAATAAAATGAAAAGTATGTTTTTGCACACATCTCTAGTTTATTGCAAAGTATTATAGGAAATTCAAGTTCACCAGGTTGCTACGACGAGCCAGACTCGTCATTTGAGTCCAACGGGTTAATTAAATTGTGAGGTACCTAGTTTTACCACTAAAATTCGAGTTATCTAGTTGCAGTACTGTACCCACGACACTATTTATTACTAAATCGTCGTGGTGTTAACAAAGTTCAAGAAGAGCAGGCGGTAAAATGTTCTGTCGTTGAAGGCAGACAAAGACTGACTCTCTTCGCCAAAGAGAATAATTTCTAAGTGCTGCGCTCACAAGGGAAACTACCGAAGCGGTCGTCTCAGATTTTAATGAGCTCTCGTGTGTTGGTAGATCATATTAACACGAGTCTCCCTGCTACACAGGGTGTCCGATTTTAATCTATTATTGCAAATATTTAGAAAAGTACGGTAAGTAGAAGAAAATGCTTTTAGAGGGTTACAGGAGATCGAGGAGGACATCCTAAGATCCAAGCAGGATGTTGCTAGGTGAAGGTGTTAAAGTCAGCAGAAGATCACATACGTTTTTCTAAATGGTGTCATATAATTTTTAATGCATTAATCGATGCAGTACGTTATACCCTACAGAAAGTATTAAACTATTTACGTCAAAAAATCAGCAGTATAGGAGATATTTTAATTTCAATATTGTGAAGTGATACTAGTACGCATCCTCCATATCTCGGGTAATGTCTATATTGTTTCTTCAAAAAATTCTTCTCCTTTGAATTGTAAAATTCTGACACTAGGACTGCCAAAGCAGTCAAAATGACTGGCTTGCAATTTTACTGTGTACGATTTATTTTTGGCATCTATTATATTTACTTTGAATTGACGCTGAATAAAGCTACACAAAAATATAAATAAATTTTTTTTTCTTCTCTCAACGTCGCATCGATTACAATGGTTATCAGCGACGACAATATTTAGATACAGTACAGTTGTAAATAGTTTTGTTACTTTCAGGAATTGGAGCAGTTGAGATATTTTTTCCGAGTCACACTCGACATTTTTAAATTGCCAGTTTGAGTATGTATTATATTTCGCAATATTTTATTACCACAAATATCAGATCCTAAAAAAGTTCCAATGCTATTTTCAATTTAATTAGTAAAAAAGAAATTGTTCAAATTGGTTCCCATCAACAACTGTCTTTTGAAGTACACTTAAAATAATAGGGAGTTATTGAAAAGAAAATTAAACACAATTGCGAGTTCAAAGGCTTAATACAGATGATAGAAGGTTCGCATAATGATGTTCAAATGTTACAAGTTCTACTGTATTGAATTGTTGCTAGTTGTTTATATTATCGAAAATTCCTAGCCAACCAGAGACGAGTCTTTGTTCGGTTAATGTCGTCCGAGACGTCCTCGTGACACGGCAAACTTTAACCCAGAAGGTCTGTATAGAGGGTGACCCGGATATTTTGGCTCGAGACGAAATCATGCTAGACGTTCGTCCAACATTCTTTGGAGAAAGATGTTTCTGGGATGTACCCGACACTGAATTAGCTTATGATGAACTAGAATAGACCAGATGGTGGTCCAAGCCTCGTTTTGTATCGCCAGAAGCTTCTTGTACGATACTTTGTTACAGTGGCGAATATGTGACCAGACCTGACGATTTTATACGTCGAATGTCTGACAACCGTGAGTCGAAAAATGAATAGCAACCAGGCTGTAAATAATTCGATGTTGAAAAGATTATATTTGAAAAAGGTGTTCAAGTATTTCATAAATTTCGTTTAAACAATTATGTTGTAACACTTTACCACGCTGTGTTAGCTGAAAGTTACAAATTTTCTACATTTTTATACGGAATGAATATACCCCACAATAATACGCATTTTAATAAATAATACTAGTAAATTTCATAATCTTTCTATTGGTTCCATTAAACCTATGTTTATTAGTGCCACGAATGATCAAGTAAATAATTATCGAATCGAAGTGTCACTCACATATGGGTGACATGGCGGTCAAAGTGTTAACAAAAGAATTCTGATGTGATTTGTGATTGATCTATCATTGATTTATTTTATTTTTTTTTGTTGTATTTCCCTATAAGGAAAAAATTTAATATCCAGTGTGGATTTAAATAATTGCAGGAGGATTATTAAGTGAACAACAGATGTTAAATACGAATAAGTAGAACATGCAGGATGTCCCAGTAATCATAGTACCACCGAGGGGAAGGTTATTCCTTGTACAAAAATAAATCGAAATTGTAGTACAAAGTTTTCGGATACGACACTTTGTTTCTGAGAAAATCGACTTTAAATATCATTGAGTACCTGCGCACTTGGTTAACAATCTGTTGCTTCGTTGTGTTATATTATGCGCTTGTATAATATTGTCGCTTGAATTATTTTTAGCACAAATTACCCCTTTAATGCGATCCTATAAATAAAAATCACATTGCATGATGTCTGACAATGCTATAGACGGAAGGAGAGGTTCGGAGCACTTTGTTACTTTGTACACTATAGTTTAGCACTTTATTATTTTATACAGATAGTTCACTCTTCTTTATATCGTTAAGTGGAAATGCACCCACAATGAGGTCGATGTATGCAATAATTTATAATTGAACAAATGAATCACCTTACCAAAATTAAAACATATTAATTCGAATTATACCAAATCATGACACCGCTCGCAAACGACATATTATTTTTAATTAAATGCACGCATTCCTGAAGAATATTTTCTCTTAGTTTCCTCAAAAACAAAGCTTCAGATGAACAAACAGTACTGTATATTATCGATATATTTTTCTGGGACACTCTGTATTTAAAAGAAAAAGAAAAAAGATAAAACTGATATAAAATACTCTTTGATCGCGTTTCGCAGATCGGTTTTCTCGGTTTTACTCTTCGTGGCACATTCAACCCTTGTACATACACACTTTCACACTTGCTCAGAACTGAACAGATCCCTAACTTAAACACTTCACTCAAAGTTTCCTGAACCGACGTCTGTCTTTTCGGCCACCCACGTTACTTTTAAACACGGTAAAATAGTGGATACACTGATGTTTTACATTCAAAAAAATTAGTTCACGTTCGGTCATCCCATAAATAATGCCAATTTCCTTTCATATTTCTGAATGGTGACATACAAAGACGTTATCAAAACCATTAGTCTTCTATATACTTTCCCTCATTTTTTGCAACCTTTCGCCACCTATCTATTAATTTTTCAATGCCCGTTTTGTAAAAGTTCCTTTATCTTATAGGAAAAAAGTTTTCTAGAACGCTTTTGACGATCTTGGCCAACCGTTTCTTCGCTTAAATAATTTTGCAGACTCCTGAACAGGTGGTACTCGACTGGTCCATATCGCACGCGTATTTCAAAAGTGACAGAACTCAGAAAAATGTGTTTCAGGAAAAGCGGCAAACTGTTTATGTGCTTACAATAAAATTATTTACTACACAAATAATATTAGCAAAAAGAGTAGACTCCAGGATACACTGAAAAAATGTTATTTCCATAATTCTCGATTCCTAGCCCTTGAAAATCCGCCCTTTTTGAGTTTTGACGATTTTGATGTTCTAATTCGCACAGGAAAATAAAATAAAAATTATTATCATTGGTATTTTTGTTAGTAAAATTTTTACGATGAATGGAGGGGTGTTTACCCAACTGTTTCACGGTTGTAATTCAAAAATAAAATTTTTGGGTCATGCCACTTTTGAAATACATGTGCAATATGCTGGATGAATCATTCCTTCCTAACCTAATTCCTCTAATTTCTGTAGCGCCCGACCATGTGTGTTTTCCTGGTGAAAGAGGATTCCTCTGCTATCGAGTAATCTTGAAATCAGAGGAATTTGGTACTTTTACAAAACGGGCATTGAAAAATTGGTAGAGAGGTAGCGAAAGGTTGTGAAAAATTAGGGCAAATACATGTATAGAAGACCAATGGCTTAGATGATGTTTTTCCATTTCACCTTGCAAAAATATGAAAGGAAATTCGCAATGCTTATAGGATGACATAACCCTTTGAACTCCTAATTTTTTTTTTCATTTTCTTTTCAATAACTCCCTATTATTTTAAGCGTTTTATTTGAAATGTACTTCAAAAGACAGTTGGTTGATAGGAATCAATTAGGTGCAAACAATAATGTACGCTACCGACCCTGGGTATGGGGACGACTGTTTATTTCCAGTAAATTACATATTTTCATTACATCCAGTACATTACATACTTTCATTATTTTATGACCTTCGGTCAAAACAATTACATTTCCTAGGCAGGTAACGTGCCTGCTTTTACCCCTATAAAGGTCATATAGAAATTCGGAACTATAAAATCAGAATTCAAGAATTTGTAGTCGTCCCACTATACTATCTATATGGCCGGTAGTGTACCTGAACACTTCAAGGACTTTTTTTTTTATATAAATAAAAGTCAGATAGAAGTAATATTGCTCATATAGGTGAAAAAATTTTGCGAAATATAATGCATATTTAAACTGGCAATTTAAAAATGTCGCGTGTGACTCGACATAGGAGCACCTGTGAATAAAATCGATGTCGAGTCACACTCTGCAAAGAAGTTCAAAAGGTGAATGCAATGATGTTTGGATTGCATTCGTAGGATTAGTGCTGTTTATGTCAAACGGAGAAAGGTGTGACAATGACGGTGACATTTCTTCGCTCGAACCACCGAGGACAAATGTCAGTGATAAATCGGAGTGCCGACCGCCCTTGAAAAATGTCAACTCGCTTTCAGGAGAATACGTTTCACCGCTCGTTGCCACGCCACTCAACGACGAAACTTAATTAACGCATCAGCGATCGAAAACGGGATTTCTCGTTTTCATAAAAATATGCGTCGCTCGCCGGAAACGAGATTTCTCTTCTTCGGCTGTCTGTGTCGTTTATTGATAATTTCTCAAGATACGGTTTCAGGAAACTGTTTTGTCGAATAAGAAATTCCACCAGAATCGGCGTGCGTCGATTGGGTGATGTCCCTTGCAAGTAATTACAATTATACTCATCGACTGATTAATCAATAACTGCTCAGCCATTTCTTACGCTCGAACGCACCCTGTATTCCAAGAATCGTCGAGTTTCAGGGATTTGAGGAATCAGGTCGCTTTCGGTGCGCAGCTAGAGGAACGTTACGTAAACAGGTGATAATTGTATCAAGCCGTCAGAGAAGTTAGGCCGGATTAGGTGACCGCGACGAAACGAAACGGCCGCGTGTCCAATGCTGAAGAACCGAGGATTCAGGCGAGCCGGTGGAACGCAAAATCGCGTAACAGATTTAAACGTATTACCCGGCAGTATCTGGAGCAACCTGTTTGAAAAACATGGCTGCGGATTAGAGGTGTCCCTGACTCGGCAATTAGGCTGGCGATATTGCTGCTTCCACCTCCGTCCGTTTCCACCGAAAGCTGGTTCACTGGGACAAAAAGAACTTCTACGGCTTGCTTTTCTAGCTTTTTACAGACAGACCGGATACGCCGGAGGAAAAATCGACTTTCACGGACCTGATTGATAAGCTTATGCACGTTACATATAGAAAATTATATTAATATTAATGGCGACACGGTAACTTCATGCTTCGACACTCTGACTGGCACAAGTTACATGCAGTAATTCAGTATTAACCCGTAATTACTGCTATCGGGGGTCCCACGGACCCAGCGCTTCAAAAATACAATTTGTCCAAAATGCCTTGAACCTCTTAGCTGTGGTGCCGCTTTTTAAAAGTATCTATCTATGTTGTCGAACACAGAGTATGTGCAGTTGCTGTAAAATTGAATTAAATTATAAGGACATAGCACTTGTTTTCTTTTGAAAAATCAATAATTTTATTGTTTAAATTTATTTATATTTAAATAACGAATGGTAATTATTTTTCTCGCATGACGAGTATACTCGTCACTCACAGCTAAGAGGTTAATAATACTTCGTTTACTTTTATTGTTAACCTCTTCAGGGGAAAATTTGTTGAAGCTAGGAAAAGTAATATTTACTCAATATAAATTCATGTTTACAAAATAAGGAATAAAGGAAACTATCAAAATTTAAAGATCTGTAAGAAAAATAATATATACACACATGGCCGTTGGATGTCACATTTTTGTCTGTAACCATTGAATCAGAGAAACAAACTAAACGTACACATACGTGTCAGTATCCTTGAAGGCGTTACTATAGCTCATTTAATATTATTAAGAAATAAATTATTCTTTATGCAAAATGTGATTTTTCTTGCAAGAAGTATGAGTAGTACTTAACACATTCACCGTCACAGTGGAAACAGCCATTCATAATCAGACAACATAAATTGCCATTTTTTATAAATCACAGAGGAAATATATATTTAAGTATTCAATCGTGTATACGCTTCTCTTTGTGAGTGTTACAATCTAAAATTCGCTTAGAATGCCGTCGAAATCGATAATTATTTAACTCTCTATTAACTCTTTAACTCTTTCTACGGAATACTCTACAATTTCCACTTTACTAGTACCCGAAATATTTATTACATTATTTTAAATATACATCTGCTTTACACGGAGGTTATTCGGATGAATAAAATCACGTATACGCGACATCAGCCGTCAAAGTGTTAAAAGGCTCGCGATAAAGGGTCGAACATCCAGCTAGATAAAAAAAAAGGCAACCAACGCCGAATCGCCATGAATCTGAGCGTGAAACTGCGCGCAAGGGTTAATGAAAAACTTCCAACGACTGCAAGAGAGTTTCGAATCGACGTCGTTTCGTTTCACGATCGCAATTATACCTTCACGTGAATATTCTCGTGTATTCGCGCGATCGTGTTACGCAATATTAAAGCGATATGACCAGTTTGCTCGTTGGATCACGTTACGCCGTCCGTACGTGCGACTCACACGCTCTCACCTTTTTTACAGCATGAGCGAATACAATGAAACCGAGTCATTTTGTTTTCCTCGCGATCACGAATCGTCTCGACGTTTCAGTATTTTGTCAGTGAACATCCTGAGGTACAGACTGCTCATCGTTAGAGGAAATCCTGTGACTATACAGGCTGCTTCAAAAGACGTTCACTCATATGAGGCGTCCAGAATGGCAATGGCGCAGGCACCAACCTGCTCTTTCCGGTAAAGCGGTTTTAACACTTTGACTGTTATAACCCACATATGGGTGACACTTAAATTCAGTCGCTATTTATCTGAACATGGATACTATTAGCAAGAACTGTAAATAATTACCAAGATTATTAATTAAATTAGATCACAACTATGACCATATTATACGCTGATTTAATATTCATACTCTGGAGGACAGAAGATCGGTCAACGATTTGCTTTTTCTTTTTAAAATCATTTATATTTACTCTAATAATCCAAGCCTTCTTCATTTGTAGAACTTCAATGCTCTTATGAATCACTTTAGACATGCCCAACTGTTTCGTTCATCCATCAACACCTCCAGATTTGGGCATTCAGATCCACCAATCTGATTTATGTTAATTATGCTTGCATTTTTAAGTCATGTCTATTAAACGTGACAGATTTCGAGTGCGAAGTGTTAAATCGATTTTCTACAGCGCTACCGTAATAAATTCCCGGTTGTAAATCTCGTTGAACAAGATGGCCGCTTTTACGGCGCTGCCACGTGCCTCGACTCTTTATAGGTTCACAGTGGGGATAACTACCGAGCGACCTTGACTGACCAACATTTCGTGACTGCAGACTATAGTGGAGACAATATTGGCCGTTCAAGGCCATTACACGGTTTCCCTGCTATATCATTTCATTACATAAATCAAACTTCACTGTCACATCATCCCTGCTATATCATTTCATTACATAAATCAAACTTCACTGTCACATTATCCCTGCAAAATATTTACACGATTCATTGCAACAACGAGCACGTGGAAAATTCTGAAAATGTTTTATAATATAAAAATTCAATTGTGTTCTGTCATTTTTGCCTTACCAGGTGTCACACGCCAACCCTTTTTGACAGAATTAAGTTTCACGATAACGTAATTATATAATCATCGATTTTCTTTTCTGTTCTAGCCTTTCTATTTTGTTGAATTTAAATTAACTAACTGTGAACTATAGAATCGCACGCTGTATGAAAGCTTTGATTTTTTACTGTTTTTCGGAAATGACTCATTTAAAAAATAGATAAATTGAAAACAGAAGTCGATGACAAATACACAGATCCTCTAATATGCTAAATTTGAAACTTCTAGCGAATTATTGAAGATTGCGTTCATGTGACCTTGAGTAACCTTGCACATAGTTGCATAGGGGATTACGTAAATCACGAAAACACAATTGACCTTCGACCCTCGAATGCGACACTATAAAGTACCCCAGATCTATATACCAAAAACTTCTGTTTCAAAATAACGTTATATGCAATATTATTTAAACAACAGTACGCTAATTTGTTTTATGATTACTTGAAATGCAGTTCAATTACCGTCAAAATTAAATCCATCTACATTCAACTTATTGCACAATATTATGTATTGAAACCCTTGCCTTACGACTTTATTAATACCTAAATACGTTATAGATAATTATTCAGATATCTCAATGCTTTCAGTTTAATTTTCATAAATCAATACAGCACTGCATCAGGGTTTTCTAACAAATCTAGCATAATTCTTGTCACGAATCTGACTCGTCTCAAACCAAGTGAGTAAAATAGAAAACAGATATTGTCAAATATCGCCACACCGATAATAATCGCAATATTCCCAATCATAATGTCTTATTCGAGTCGAATAAAATTTCCCTAGGCCTGAAACACACTTATAATATTTTTCCTTCCAGCCACTTTTCCAAACAACGGATAATTTCGTATCGTGGGAAACTCTAAACAGAACCGTCCATACATATTCAACAACGAACCCTCGATCGATTTCAAAACAAACTCGAATGCACACCTCCCGCGCGAAAAACCGCGACGACGACAGCCGAGTATCGATGAATCGAGGCGATCTCGATTTCGACGCAGTACGCAGTCCGCGAAATGTCCAGGCGAAACGCAAAATAACAGGTGTGGAGCGTTCGTCAGCCTCCAAAATTTCCTTCCCTGACGTTATAAAAGACTGAGCCTTGCATACGCATAGCTGCGATCGGAGTTAACGAAAGGACGAAACTCATGTGAAAAGTTGTACTTAATTATAAAAATAAGTTTATGAGCTATTGTTGGAAAAGCTCTCTACATGCTGGTAACCTTACAGTATTATCTTCTTCATAGTTTATTGTCTCGTTTGTTTCCCTCTTATTTTCTACTGCATTATTCCTTCGATTTTTAATTATCCTTCGGTTCGAAATTCGTATCGTTATGTGCAGACTGCGGGTGTTTATGCAATTTAACATATCGAAACACGTGAAAGGTGCAATCTTAATGACGCAAAGAAAATAAAAAGCACATTTTATGGACGGTTGAAGGACATAATGCAGTTTGGTGAATGTTTCGTTTCTTTAACTACACTAATAGAACAAATATTGGGGTGTATAAATATATATTTGCATAAATATTCGTAGTGTAATTATGTATCTTAACTATATTCCCCTGTTACGAAAATTGTAACACTCTTAAACTTTTCAAACAATAGTCTCTTCACATCAAAGAAGGAATACCTGTTTAATCGAACCAAAGTACATAATACCGAATGTACATACAGATCTCATGCCGTTACTGTACGAATACTGATCTCAGAATGTAACGAATTATTAGACCTAGCATTAAATATTAAATTGCAGCAATAAGTGCAGCACTCATAGTCATTGTTTAGATCACGCGTATTCTCTCACCAGAGCCTCCATTATGATTTAATTTTTTCTTATTCTTTCATTATACTGTTTGTGCGCTTAACTTTATCATACCGCTTTTAAATATTATTAGTATGATTGGTACTTCTGCAATATAACGGCGCCATCGATTTTTCGTTAATTTCGCCGTTGTGAATATACATTTCTAAGAAATTTATAACCCAACCCAACCCAACCGAACCTGGTCCCCAAAGATTAACATGTGACTTTTTTTTGTATATTATTTTGCCGTTTATCTCACGTTATTTCATATACTGTTATATTGCAGATGGATATGTATTAACAAAGTAGAAAAATCAGTGGCGCCGTTATAATGCAGATGTACTTAACTATTCCGAACGCAATAAACACTCGTTAAAAAAAAATTGTCTCGCTTCTCGAGGAAAATTCTTCAAAAATGTTATGTACAAATTTTTGTAATAAAGAAATTTAAAAAAAAAGAGTAGAACGGGTGTGGAGCTGCAGACTCACCAGGGTGGTCGAAGAAATCCTGGAGAACAGCTGATCCGGTGGGTGTCGCTTTCGTTTCTCAATCGCGATCGGCTAACCTCCAAAAAAAAAAAAACAGTCCGCTCGATCAGGAGCCGTCGGCGGTGGGGGATGACTCGAATCCCTGTTCACGACAGTCCTGTTTAAAGGGACTCGCGGAGAGAATCACTAGGATGTCGGGTCGAGGTGGTCGTGAAGGGTGGTCGTTGCGTCACGAATCGTTGCCAGGCGAACGGGACGTAACCCAATTCGCTGCTGGCACCTTCTGCCTCTCTATCACGTCTCATTCTAACGTCTCGTCTGCCGAAGTATGTATGTACCTTGGAACGATCACTGGAGACGAACAACGCACGAGACTCACTGCAGGAACCACGAAATGGTAAACACAGAGGGTCGATCGATCGAGGGACCATAGGGAGTCATTGTCAATCGTCAGGGAGATCGGTGGATGCTCCCCAGAGATCGTGCAACGCGTACAGATCGGACGGGTTCTCGATGGTTTGTTTGATGAAGGAACCACCGAGCGAAAGGACGCGACGCAGAGCACAGAAGCGATACCCACACCAAGACAGTTGAAATGATACTGCGGCTCGGGGCGACTTTACTCCGTACGTACTGTGCGCCGACCAGTCCGCGCATGCGCGGAAACACAGCGGCGGCTCCCTGAGCTCTCGACGTCCCCCATTCTGCTACCCCGTTGCCATGGTGATCGGACGCTGGTGACTGGCGCGTTTTACGAACGTTTTAGGAACGCGGGAAGTACGAAATACGGGGACTGACGTAATAACAAGATTGCGGATGTTTATGAAATTGTAATACATTAAAAGATGCAAAATATATGCAATTTTCATTGATAAATCATTCGTTTCGCAGCAAGATAGATATACACGGAAAATGTATGAGTATGTGTGACTTGGAAAATCAAAAGCAAACATGAGAAACGTATTAGTAACTTATTTATCGATTGTTTTACGGCCGGATTCTGAACATGGTGGCCAGTCTACCGAATTTGCATAAAACATGCACTACGTACTATGCAAAATAAGAACTATATTTTTTGAACCGCCTAATGATAAAACAAACTTCAGTCTACGTCCCGTTTCTTTACCTATTTTCTATAAAAATATGCGCCTGCATAAACATCTGCAATCTAGTCATAACATACGCAACTCTAATGCATTAGAAAAATGATCGTACCTTGCTTTTTGATCACGAATGTATTGGTCATGATTTTGTATAACTGTTAATACAAGTATTTCTAGAATAATTTAATAAAAATAATGAATAAAATATTGGCTTACTGCTTCTTGTAAGTCCAGTCTACTATTCTGAATTTTGTATTCTCTATAAAATTTTGTAGTGATCAGAATAAATGGAAATCAGTGGGAGCTAGACATGGAGAATAAGAAGGATGAGAAAGTTATTCCCGTTTAGAGTGGTTAATTTTTTCCAGCATCGTTTTTGCCGTATGCAGCCTAGCATAGTCGTCGACAGCAATGGAGCGTTCAGTGGAAAACTCGCGTAGAATCAATAATTTTATTGATATAATTGAATTTCGAGTAAATTTGTATCTTTATAGAAATTTAGGATTTTAATTTCTTGTCTCTGACGATGGACTGTACCAACGAATGAATTCAATCTTCTGCGACCTCTTCCACTATTAAACGTAACTCTGCTTCAAGTAAAGCTTCAATTGATACTTCAAAGCCTCATTGACAAATCCTATCGACCGCCTGAAACATCGTTCGTCCGAGAAGAATTTCGAAAAACAACGTTCACACTTTCGGGCACTTAAATACCCTCTCCATATACCTAACAAATCTTTTCTTAACAGCAACCATAGTGTTGTTTCCTTTTTTCAATTTGTACAGCATGCAATGCCATAAATGAGTTTTGTCGACGCTTATTGCAATATCTTGTTATAAGCAGAAAACACACACAGCATAAGAATGGTTGGAACAGAAACAGTTACAATATAAACAAGATACGTTTGTTTATGTAAGCGAGATAAGAAACGCCATCCCTCATAAAATGACCTAATAGTTTTTTAAATTCTAGCATATTGCAACAATTAGTAATAATTAATACCTGTAAATTAGTAGGCTGTAAACCTGATGTTTAACCCTTTCACTACTAACGTCGAATGTAGTCACCCCACGAAACTACCTGAGGGTACTAGCGCCGACTATGTTTGTCTTTGGCAAAATCATCTACAGCTACTATCGCCGGCTATAATCGCTGAGAAAAGAATTGCCAAGTTGCTGGTTACGAGTTTATGTTTTGTTCAATTAATTTTTTTATGTAAGTTTTATTTTAATTTTTATATTGGAGAAATATATGGCTGTCAGTATTGTTGACCTTTGACCAGAAGCTGCCGTAATGAAAAGGTTAAATCTTCATGTGACGCAAGGGAACTATTTCCTACGCAGGCAGAAGTTCATAAAGCCAAAAATGTAACACCATACTTCAAAGAATTGATTTCACAGTTATCATTGGTTATTGTTTTAACTATATTAGATATAATAACTCGTGCAGAAATATATATGTATCATAATTAATTTGTTCAGTTTTTTTCCTGAAGATAATCTTTGTAATATTAAGTTCAACTTGAATAAGTGAAGGAGGAAATACTTAAAAACTTTGAACATGACAAATGATGTATTTCATGTTGGAGATACTGTCTCGGGGAAACTAATGTCATGTGATAAGAGCAGACATTTTTCAAATCGAATGTTTGCCACCAGAATCTGTCGAGTTCTCTACCTTTCGACGGCGACACGTAGTGGGGGTAAAGTCATGTGACGGGCCCCTTAGGGCCCTCAGTGAACAGGTCTGACGTACCCTAAATCTAGTAAACTTTTCCAATGTTGAATTTATTACAATCAACTGATACTGATACCAGTAGATGAACTTATTTCACTTTTTTAATGATAAATTCTTTTAGACATTCCAGGATTATAACTAAGTTTTCTATGCCTTGGACGTCCTGAATCATGACAATTATAACCCATTTTTTGAGGAAAATGACACAAAGAACTTGTGACTTATTCTGAAATTGTGTCAGCCACATGTGGAATGCAATTTAGAAAATCCGGTGACCCTCTTAATCTTCACGAATTAGCAATTTATGCATTGATGTTTAACCTTTTCCTATTCACACGAAATGCAATAAAGAAATGAATATAGAGTGGATGTAAAAATAGACATGACGTTTTCAGAGTACAATACATTGTTGTATTAAAATATAAATGCCAACTCTTCAACAACTATACGTTAATGTACCATATAATATATATTACATATTTAAATTTCATGGATTTTACAATGATTGTGACTTGTGGCAAGATACGAATGAGACTTTCCTTTTCTTTGCCGTTTCTTCTTCATTTTGTTTACGTTTCCGTACGAATGTTTAAACATTCAAATAAATACTGTAAAAATGCTTATCATTTAGGACCTTAGAGATAAGGCAGTTCTTTCCGAAAAATAACAGTAGTTCCTAGAGTTATTCGGTTATTCTCATACACAATAGAGGATGTACAAAATACAAGTAAATATTTCAAACTTTACAATTGCAACCATTATTAAAATGCGCCACGCGCTCGATCACATAAATACAAAAAGAAAAAAAACACAGAGGCAATTTCGTTCATCACGCTCGTGTTCACTGTTCATCCTTGTCTTTAGCTCCGTGCTTTAAAATTCGCGTGAATTCCAAGTAATCGAACATCGATCCCTTGATAGGCGCTTCGCGATACATTTCGTCCACATCGTCGTCCGTAAATCTTAAAATTTAAAACAGAGAAACGATATTAATTGCTTGCTTCGAACGTACGATAGCAATATCCTATGGTCCTCGTGAAATTACCTGTCCCCCATGGTCGTTAGTAATTCACGTAGACGTTCCTCGTTTATGTGACCCGTGTTCTCCTCGTCGAAACAGCCAAATGCGTTTTTAATCACGTCTTCCGGATCTGTACCTTGAAGCCTCTCACCGAATAATGTTAAGAACATTGTAAAATTGATTGGACCTGGTGCTTCATTCATCATCCCTTCTAGGTAATCGTCAGTAGGATTTTTGCCTGTAAAAATGTCCAACGTTACTTGTTTGAACTCTTGGATGGCATACGAATTTTTACAGTTACTTGGAATATTATATTTTATTCCTTCCGTGTACACAGGAGTACTCGGAGTTTCATTAAGATTATAAATTCGAATAGAATTAATAAACCCTGCATCATGAATTGATAATGATCAAATTTGTGATTCTATCATCCATCACAGTTCATGTATTTATTATAACTTGTGTTACATTTGTACGTTTTATAATCGAGTGACATGGAAATTGGTTAATTCCATGAATACTAAGAGTTTCTCATATACCTTCCCTTTGAATAAATAACATATTAATTATTACCTCCATCACTATTTTTATTAACTTTAAGAATAATTCATATATCATGTATATTATTAGAATTTCTTCTATTATAACATCAATTAGTTTTACTGTAACAATGTTAATAATAAATAATATTAATTCTGATAAAACTTCATTATTTTCTTGATTAAATTCAATTACAGCAGTTTTATTTCTTTTGCCTTTATCTATATTAGCAACATATTAGTATTAGTTATTTTTTTATCTCAGAGGAGGCATGTCATTTAATTTTATCTTAACATTTATTTTATATTTTATTTAAATATAGACAGTATTATGTTTTTATAGTCCAGAAAGCGTAATTTAAGTTCCACTGATACGCCATGTAATCAACTAAATGTAAAATAGTTCTGATTACGACTGCAATACCTCACCTAAAGAGGCAAGCATGTCATGGAGATCTTCCTTATCGATGAAACCATCGTGATTCTGATCAATCATGTTGAAAGCCTCCTTGAATTCAGCGATTTGGGCTTGATCGAACATCGCGAACACGTTCGATGTTGCTCGCTGTGCACGTTTCTTTGTCGTCGCACGACGTCCTGCTGTTTTGCGGGAAGACATCTTGATACCCCTGAAACAAGTTATAAATAAGTACAAAGACATTTTCAAACCACCCAGTCATTCTTTCAGTATCTTCGAAAGTATTTCTTTTGTTCTCGTACAAACTTCTAAATCTATGTAAAAACTTCTATTTCCAAAAAAAGGCACAGCTTAAAGAAATTCTCAGTTAGACAAACTTAAGTATTAATTACTGAAAGATTAGGTATGAGCTTCAAGACTGGTGGCTTCGACATACAGCTTGCTATCAAAACTCAGCCTTACATTATTTTTATCAATTTACATAGGAAAACAGAATGTTTAAATACTGGTTTCTGATTCTCAGTGATGCTATAGTAAAACACAAGTTTGATTGTTGAATACACAGAGGATAATTAAATAAAGATATAAATACAATAGAACTTGAATTATTCATCAGCTAAAATTATCATTAGTGGCACTGTGTACCACTTTGACACCACTGTGTATTTTACATTCTAAAATAAAATTTACATGCAAAACATAGTTATAATATACTTCATCCTGTTACTAATTATAGTTTGGATAATCAAGATCCTCAATGTGTTGGTAATTGACTGTTAATACATTTTCAAACAATCACAAAGAGCTCCTTGTTCCAGAGTATGTATACTACTATTAGACAGAATATCACTATACCTCTTTGACTACAGCTTTCAGAGGAAACTGTGTTGTGAGATTTCTTGTTTTCATTTCTATCGTTATAGTTTGCTCCTTTGAGCTGTTAACAATTTATTTACTACACAGGGTATTTTTTGAATGTGTTTCAATATTTCAGAGCCTAAATCTACACACTGAAGTAAATAAAGGAAGCATTAAAGAAGTGCTTGAATTGCACAGATTGTGTGTCAACGTAAGCTATAGTATTTATTAACATTTTTTAATAGATCAAATCATATCATGTTTTTTCTTGATCTTCAATCTCTTTGATGACTCAAAATATCTTCAATGTTCATGGAACATACAACAGATGTTAAATGTCCTCGGAAATAGGTTTCCAAGAAATTTAAATGTGGAGATCAAGGCAACCATGTTACGGGCCCATCTTAAGCATTTCTTTAATATCTTGTATGACTCAGAAACTATGGTATGTACAACCTACATTCATGTAACATTTTTTACTTATTTCAGTTTATATATTCAGTTTCTAAAGTATTGATACAAATTTATGAAGTACTCTGTAGTCAATTAAGCCATAGCTTATTACTAAACTGCTGATTTTTACACAAATATAAATTTTTAGACTTCAATATTTTTGATTTTCATGTCACTGATGAAACGCAACTATGCCAGAAGTACATTTTACAGTTTAAATGTTTAAAAGTACATTTTTTGTTTCACTTATTACTCTATAAAATGTGCATTCTTTATGAACTTGGACATGTTAAATTGCATAGAAATCCACAGTCTACTTACTAACTATCCGTCCATACACACAACACTTATTCGTGTGTGTAAAAATGGTCTACCATGGTAATTCTTTATTATTAATTAGTAAGTTACAAACATTATTCAATGTGCAATATAATCATAGTTTATAACATATTATTTTTCAAAAGATGTATGTTTTATTTCTTTTATTTTACGTATGTACCGCTCTAACTATAATGGGAGATTTATACATCCCATCATATAAGTGGTAAGAAAATATACAAGACTACGTTAAAGGTTACCAATATTAGTGAATGAAAATTATCTGAAAAATAGTACATCAACAAAAATGTTAACGGACAGTTTTCAAAACCATTTTAGTGGCCGTTCGCACACGAGACAGTATCCGTTCGGAGCGTGTATATTCGTCTTTCACGATCAAAGGTTCGACGAACCCTTCTTTAAGTTATTAAGAACTAATGATCCAATCCATACAAATTGAATTGTTAAACGTGTACACCAAAACTATCGTTACAGAGTTACGATTTATTTTTGGACAATTAATTCAGGAGGTCGCGGCGTAACCATAGACGGGATAAAAATATACACGTCGGTTCAATAAAGAGGACATTAAACCCAGCGTCTATCGACGTCTCAGACTATCTACTTACTCGTTAATTCGTACTCACGAAAGTAAATTTCGATACTGAATTTCCGTACGAAAGCTCGTACGATGCCAGAAAGCCGAGCTGCACGCATTCTGACATGGCATTTTCTGGTCTATTAATAGCGTACAATAAAACTCCTTTGTTCACCATCGTACCAGCTACCAAAAATCTCTGATGCATCAATCTCGACCGTTAATTACTTTCTGAAGTAACTTTTACTCGATGACTCACTAAGATTTATAACTTTTTACGTTCGACGAGATTTTCATCGAAAACCCATCTTCACCTGGTATCTGTGGAAGACTCTTAAATCATAATTTGCTCTCGATTACAGAAATTAGTGAGAATTAATGAAGCCTTGGAGGAACATTTGTTAAACCAAATACTGATATATAGTTATGCACATCGAAGACAATAACAATGGCCGCTCCAGCAAGCTGCACCGCTGTCAAATATATCACGCGTTTCTGGGCCGTCTTGACACGCAGAATGTGTTAATAGAAAAAGTGTTTTTGTTATAATGTGACAGAAGGTTAAGGAAACTTGAATCGATGTTACGAACCTGATTGATGTTAGCCTCTGAGGGACGAAAACTGAGAGAAACGAAACGAAACGGAGACTCGTGCACACTGTGACTCACACTGCGCGTCACTGTATGCTTATTCACCACACCCGGCCATGTGGCGCCATCTGCGCAAGGATTGGATACAAATTTAGGCCACAATACGACTAAAAAACATACGGCCCCGTGCAGTCCATGCTTGATCCAACAGAGAAAGCTGGAGGCCTTTTAAATTGATTGAAAGATTAATATTCATCTCGCAAAAATGGCAACTTCTTTTTTGGGAAATATACACGATACAGTTCGATAACTTAGTCTTGGGGCCTTTTACTGTGGCGTAGAGTTTACTACAGTCGTAAATACGGTTGATGTTTATGCAAATATTCATTTACAACTTCGTATGGAGACTGTAAACGTGGTATAGACTTTCCTGCAGTCGTAAACAGACGGCTAACGTTTACGCAAATATTCATTTATGAGACTTAAAGAAATTAAAATTAGATTCGTACAGTACAGTCTGACAACTTGGTCTTGAGACCCGAATGCGTGGTGTAAGCTTTGCTACAATTGTAAACAAACGGCTGAACAATATTATTTTTCCTTCACGCCAACAAACGATTCACCAAAACAATGTATTAGCTATGATGAAAGTTTGTTATTGTTACATTACAAATGTTTATGCGAAGTTTTCTATTACAACACTTATACATTAATATAAGCAAAGGCATAAGACCTGAACAATAATTAATTGTATCTTTTAGGTACCATAAAAATCCATGTTGAAAGTAATTCATTAATATAACGTATGTGTTCTACATGTCTGAATATATTAAACTGTACAAACACTCGCAGTCCAGTTATCTTTCATTAATTACCGCCTTCAGGTCTCAAGACTAACTTGTCGAACAGTATCTTGGTGTGTTGCTCCGATGGTAACTCTATTCCGATTGTAAAGAACTTTTTATTATAAAATTTTAAATTCGTACTCTTCCGTAAGAATTTAAATTGTTTAAGAATTTTAAGGTAATTATGAACAGATTTTGGTTATGTTTGGGAGGATTATTACGTTTTTAGGTGTACGAGTATTCTGGAAAAGGACACGTCATTGTGGGCTCCGTAGTTGGAGTAAGCTGTTGACAGAGAAACCATAGCCTTATAAGGTCGTAAGTGGGCTCGATATAGTTGTCCGTTTCGTAACCACGTATACAATAATTTATTCAACTACAAGTATACCGAAATTCATTTTTTATAGAACTCATTAGATGTCCTATGAGCGAACGTCTCATTTCGAGGAAGGTTCTGAAAATGTACTTTTATGATTCTGGATTCAAATGATAAATGATCTAAAAATCTAAAATAAAACAAGACCATTGGTTTCTTTATTTGCGTAACCAATGTACATACGAATTTATGTTACAAGTGTGTCACCTAGGAGGCTTACAAATAGTTATAACTCTAAATTACAGAAACACTGTATATACATAATAATACACAGATCGAAATGTCGACTACCTTTAGACGCGAATGATGTGTGGTAGCTAGACCGCGGATGTACATGCAAAAATATTTGCACAATTATTATATTATATGATTTTTAATATTATATGGGCTATTAAAAGATCATTCAAGATTTACAGGTTCAATAGGTGTAATAAACTGAATAAGAACTGGCTAACAAACATAGGTTGAAAAACGGCTCGAGTTATACACAACTTTTTTAACAGAAAATTGTTTACAGCTTGCATAATATTCATGTTTCGATCCATACCTACTACACATTTTTTTATTCAGTTTGATGAGTACTATCTACTTTGCAGGTCCTGAGTACCTTTTTTAACACCTTGTACAGGTAAACAAATGAAGTTTAGGCTATCATTTGTTTGCACCTCTGACGCTTATAAAAAAATGCATTTTTACATCATGGATGCTTGAGGATATTAAACTGCATGAACATCCACGGTCTAGTAGTAATAATAATAAGTCATTGGCGTAGAAAGCATCCAGGAAAATTTCTTTTAGTGGCTTCTCCGCCTGCGTGTATTACTCCTCCCCGTTTATTTACATAAATCGGCGATGCGCCGACGCTAATAACATAAATAAGGATAACAAAGTCTTGCGTATCGATATCCTCCTGTTCTCCTATCCTGTACATAAATAACACCTGATTGTCAGGAAACGACCTTGAATCTACGACTCAAAATTCGAACTATCGTACAGATACGCCATTTATGGTGATCCCGTTTCTGTTCGAAACTGGTTCCGCTTCGTAGTGTCCCGATCTGCCGTAATGTCTTCTCACGTTGTTGCCGTACCTTTAACAACGGACAATATTTATTAAAAAAGATAAAATGTAGGAATGTCGATGCTTCTTATCTGTCATCAATTTTAGATAAGATACTAACGAGGAGCATTCGCGAACCGTCTCCTCCCGATTTTGTTGAAACTTTACAGGTTTGTAGAACAGCCAAAAATAAGGAAAAGGTATTTTTTGGAAACAATAAAAAAAAACAAAAGGTTAACATTAACTACTTCATCTTTTGTGAAAATGTTTGCAACTTCGACATCGTTATCCTCAGTGTAAATTTGGCATTTACAACGTGTCTCCATCTCTAATAATTTCTAAGACAGTCTCGGATATGCCAATTTTCAAAGGGCGATTACACTCCGTAAATTATAGTCTGCATCGATCAAAAAACATGTATACCTTATTTTTGGCTATTCTAAAAATTTGTAAGGTTTACCAAATCGAGTAAGTTTCTTTTGACGTACCCGTATGTACTTCCGCTTATACTGTACGGACTATCATACAGACCATCCTCTGGAACATTTTCGTACATGGTGTTAGGTGTTCCATCGTTTAAAGTAGCGTAAGACATAACAGCAGCGTTCTGGTCCTCTTTTCTTTCCGCTGCTTGAACGTTCTCGGTGTTCTTCACCGGCGTAGCCTTCCTCCTGAAAGTAACATCCTTATACAGAAGGTTTCTTTCGAGTTAACAAAATTATTTACGAATAATAGCGTTAGAAAAATTATGTACAGTCTTAGGTAAACCAGTCCAAGAATAAGTAAAATAAATATGATGACTCCGGCTCCTATGCCGACGCTGGTCCCAACTCCTTGCGCTTCTGCCACTTCATTTGGCATAACTGTTGGATAAAATAAGAAAGGGTCAATGTAACGGAACACAAATGTGTCATGGAAGTCATAAGATCATAGGATTATTGTAAAGACACTTTCACTTGGTTAGTCAAGGACGCAACTTCTATAGACAAGAAAGATCCCAAGGACCTAAGCTGGCGAGAAGAGAGACGGTAATGGATGTGAAATAGAATAAAAATGGGATTTTCCCACGTATCGTGACTTATCGCCACTCTATGAAGCTGGAGAAATTGTGTCTTTAGCTGATAACGCGATGATGTCTCTACAATAGCAGAAATTCAATATAAATTAATGAAAAGTAGACTAGGATATTACATTCACACTTAGGTTCCTCGCCGCTCCATGAGCCGGTATCCAAACACTTCCTCAGAAATGGGCCCATTCTTTCAAACTGTGGCAAGCAGTGGTACTCAGCTGTTCCGCCATACGTTGTGCTTCCATTCACCACTATCACCCTTCCGTTTTCTATGGGTCCTGGGTGCTTGCAGTCGACGGCTTCACGATGAACAATGAATTCAATTTTAATATGATTCTATGTGGTAGAAGAATAGTGTCAGATTTATTTAGAAGGAAGAATATATTTACAGAAACAAGCAGGTACGTTTCCACTCCAGGAACCATTCTGCAAGCATACTCTGGTTTCGTTTCCTTCCATATAAAATCCACGTGGGCAGCTGTAGTGAGCCACTCCACCCACACTGTGGGTTGAAACTTGAGTGGATAATACCCCTTCTTTCTCAGGGTCTCTGCACCTAATTTCTGTGCAGAAAAAAATACATGTACATGTGCATACACATCCAATACATGCATTGCTTGAGAATTTAGTGAAAGGGGCGTAATGAAACATGACTGTTATAATCACTGACAGTTATGGACGAAGCGAAATTTGCGAAATAACTTAAAGCCTTCGAGGTGTCTAGAAAACATTTCTCTCGATTGCTATTGATTATAGTGGTACCGCTTGGACTGAAACCCCCGCACCCTTTCGCCAGACAAAAACACTGAATAGGAATCCCTCCGTACAAATGAAGGAAAATGAAAATTCCAGTTAGCTCGCTGTCTCGGAGCGGCCATAAAAATTGTAGATTCATCAGAAAAAGGTTTCCTGCATTTGGTGACCTAACTGCAGTCGGTTCTCCTTATAAATTGCCAAGCAATACTTGCTTGATTTAAAGTCTTTCAAGATGCTTGGACAGGCTACCTTTACAAACAGGAGTGTCGCTGCTCCAGGTGCCGTTCTCGAGACACAACCTCCTGGCAAATCCATCGAGTTCAAAGTTACCATCGCATTCGTAGAGCGCAGCTGCTCCGTAATAAGTTGCATTCGACGTTAACGTATATCGTCCATGTTGAATGTGTTCCGGTTTAGCGCAATCGACGTCTGAAAAATGGAGTATTATTTTATAATTCAGAATTGAACATCGCAATCGTTTGAACGAAGTCATGTTTAAAGATTCATACAGACGCATCGAGGGACCTCGCCACTCCATTTTCCATTGTCCTCGCAGGTAGACAATGGCTCTCCAACTACCTTGTAACCTCTCTCGCATCGGTACTTGGCTAAAGCTCCGATTTTGTACGAGGTTGCACCGGTGTTCGAATTCTCCGGCGTTCCGGTTCGAATCAATGTCCTGCCGTACATTCGATCGTTTCCGGTCACCGAGAGAATACCATGGTCCGCGTACACTGGCTCCGGACAACGGATCTCTGCATTATGCAAAATAAAGGCATAATTAGGTCAACGCAAAATATATATATGAAGAAATAGATCACTGATGAATATCGTTTATAGTTAACTCGGTTAACCTTGGCTTCGAATCTCTGGCACATGTGTTTCTTATGCTAAAATATAAAATAAGTAACTTCATAACGTTATGAGACTTGAAATGATCTACTTAACAAGTCTGGAATTTCGCGAATTTATTCATTTTACAGTGATTAGAGACATCACTTGCAATTATCATGCTTAGTATCTTTAAGGTAACTGTACAGAAATGTGAAACATAAATTTCGAGTACCTTCGCACTTTGGAGTGGCGTCGCTCCATTGTCCATTGTCTAAGCAGTATCTCCTTGTCACCCCATTCAGCCTATAGTTTCTGGTGCAACTATAGGTGATCTCGCTTCCGAGATGCGTGGTTCCATTTGCGTATTCCACGGCTCCGTTTAACACGGGCAAAACTTTTCCACAGTCGACGTCTAGAAAATGGAGAAAACGAAATATTAATCTCTAAATGTTGATGAGGATTCGGTTCTGAACTTCGATGAACTTACATTCGCAAGTGGGCGTTTCACCCGTCCATTCACCGTCTTTGCCACAAGTATGTCTGGCTTCACCATGAAGCAGGTATCCTGCTTCACAGTGGTACTCGATGGCACTGTGAACGTTCAGATCGTAGCCGACAACGTAGCTTCCGGTTGGTACTTCCGGCTCCTCACAGGTGATCACTGTATGTAAAAAATGTATCAATTAGGATTAGAACTAGATTTTTCCCTTGAAGTCGCTCCAAAGGATGCAGTGTTAGGGAGTGTTTTTCCTATATTACCCAACAAACTACAGTCTCTTTAAAATTGATCAATATCTATAGCTTATGTGCAAGTGTTATAATAACATTTTTTTGTAGTTACAGTATTCAGTGACTCGTTTTGAAGAAAGCAACGATATAACGTAGCTCCAGGATCCAAGGTCCTTCCCTGACTACGTCACCATTCTCCCTACGCGGTTCATCGTCCTCATACGAAATCGTCCTTACCGAGATTTGTCGTATGGGGACGACAAACTGCGTAAGGAGAATAGAGTTCGACCGGAGGAGGAGGCTCTTGGCTCCTCTGGCTCCAGCTGGTACACATAGACGTAAAAAATAATAACATTCAAATAAAAAGATCGGTTAACCATACGTCCGGCAAGATCTTGTGTCTCACACTGTATCAGAGATAGCATAATTGAATCTCAGTTGGGAGTTGATCTGTATAATTCGAAGGACTAGAGGGCCTTAAATTATAAATAATTTCTAATATAAACATGGGCACATCTTGCCCAGTTGGTGAGTTGACTTTCTTCAGCAACCGCATGTCGTTTATAGAAGACGACAGGACGTGGCAGATTGCCTAAAAGTATTAGTTCAAATTCCTGGAGAGGCGTGGCTTGATATCAACCGAATAGCATTTGCCAGGGAAAGAAGACAAGAGCCCATGTGGGCAAGATGTGCCCACGTCTGCTCTAATGTTTATGAATGATAAACTAAATGAATATTTTAAATTTTTCTATACAAATTTTACAATGCTCCTTGACATCCACAATTTAATAAAGGAAGTTCCATGTCGATAGAACTTATAATTAAAAAAAAAATGTTCAAAGCTGGGCTATATTTTGGATCGTCCAGATGTACGCGTCCCTTTAAAGAGTCTTACACTCGCAAGATGGTGTATCATGACTCCATTTCCCTTCCCTGGTGCATTCCTGCTTCGCTTCTCCGACCAGCCAGTAGTCCTCGAGGCACGTGTACACCGCCAAACTCTTCACCGTTGTGGTACCGTTAACCAAAGTCACGGAACCGAACTCGATTTGTGCCGGTGCTCCGCAATCGACGAATCGGCATTGCGGCGCCTTCCCGGACCATTCTCCTCCAACATCGCACGTTAGAACCTGTCGAAGTTGATCATCCGTTTAGCTGTGCTTAAAATTCCAATCGTTGCGCAAGTATCTCGGTATCTACCATAAGTAATGCTGTGTAATAGGCGTGAATGCAATGGGCGTCATGCATGATCAGAGTCTACGCTTCGTGCATAACGAATAAGAAGAAAGCATATTAAGTGACCCTACGAGTTCCTGGCTTTTTGTAACGAGGTCTTTTTGTACATGTAGCGATTGGTAGACCTTCAAAAGCTTTACTGAAGGTAAAATTGAGGGGAAATGATCTTGTCTATAGTTTGACCGACGAGAAAAAGTGACTTAAAAGGGATGTATCATGCCAAGTGCGAGTAATAAGTCGCAGATAAGACAGTAAGAAGTCCTTAATTTATTAACTAGGTGTTTCGTGTTCACTTACATTGTCTCCAAATAGAATGAATCCATTCTGACAGGAATAAGTGGCGATGGATCCTGCTCTTCTTCCGGTAGTCACTACTACTCCTCCGTTCACTTGTGGAGGCTCTGGACACCAGTCAACTGGAAAATAATCAAGTTATTTAATATAATCTCCGTCGGTATCATCTGCAACGAACATGTGTTTTTGCTTACATATTTCAGAAATACGTACTAATATTCAATATGTAACAACCAGCTTTAAGACTTCGCTATCATTACAATCTTATATAGGGTGTATCTAAGATGAACAGTTATGCTTAAGAAGCCTTTTTTCTTTCTGTTAAGATGCAGAATATAACTGTTCATCTTACACTTAGACACACATACAGAGACATTTAGGTGAAGCATGAACTTACAGCATCCGCTCCAAGTATGGTCATACCAAAGATGTCTAAAGTAGCTTAATGGTGTCAACGTCTACGAAAATTAACATGAAAATCGATTTCAAGGCAATTCTGCGATGTTTACAAAAATAAAACGGTAGCTTTGAGTCAGCTCCTAGGTCAATGACTTCTTAAACTGCTATTATTAGAGCGTTACATAATTAATATCAGAAACTAATTAGATTTATACTGAAACTGGTGTCATACATAAGCACTGAGGTTGATGCCCACTCCAAATACCGCCATCTCCGCATCTTCTTCTAGCATCACCAAGAAGAGTGTAATTCTCCTTGCAAGCATAATCCGCGAGGGCTCCATGAGTGGTTCTTTTATCAACCAAAGTTATTGTGCCGTTCTCCAGCTCAGGAAGAGGTCCACAATCGACGACTGAAAACATTTGGCGAGTGACGATTACGATACGTGAGAAGATTACAAATAGTCAGCTGCATCATCTTTATGGCGACGATTACGCAGCTCACGTATCGACGCATGCAATTAAGCTTACATTTGCACGTCGGTGCTTCTCCGCTCCAAAATCCGCTGGGATCGCAGGTTCTGTTCTTTGAGCCTATCAGCATATACCCATCTGGACAAACGTAGTCTATATTGGAACCTATGGCCCTCTTGGTCCCCATTATTGTTGTGTTTTCTGATTTTTCTGGACTGCCACATGTTGGTGGTCCTGAAAGTGTTTAAGATAAATTAACATGGTCACAACTTCATGAACTGGCCTCCTATTTTCAGCCTCTTGTTAATAATATAAACAATAAGTACAACCTCAGAGTATAATAGAGTATTATAAAATAAAAAACATAATGAATTGGACTTGAATAATATTATAAATTATTTATTGCGAGATGCACGTGTTGCTCCTTCTCTGAATATGCAAAAAGGAACAATAAGTATGTTAATAATTGAGTAATGCATTGCATATGGTCTCCTTGGAACTATACAATATTCTTTTCAAAGAATTTTCACCAACAGAAGGATTTACCCTGGAGACTATGCAAACGGTTTTTAATCTTACATTGCATGCTAATAAATTATTAAAACCATAAATATGCTGTTCTTATACAGGCAGCGAAGATTTATAATCCGATGAGGCTATTTAAGTGATGAGTATTCTGAGTACATGTATCAGATGACACTCACTGCTTTGACATATCCAATGTAAGTAGTCAAGGTTGCATCCGACATCATTCCACAACCAACTACGTCCACCATCCAGCACCACGCAATTTTGCTCGCCGTTATAATTATTTGGTTGATCCTTTCCCCAGGAAGGTTTCTGCACGATCTCACCTAGAATCATCCAAGCATTATCGTTTCAATTCAGGACGCTAATCCAGTTTGTACTTAATGTAGGAGCATCAGGCTATCATTAGGGATGATTCACTAAGCTTGTAATTACATTCAAATTTCAATTTCATTGTTGGACAATTATTAGAGATAATATGAATTTGTACAGACCCTGATTTACATGGATTCGCTTCTTGAAGTGTTTATATGTAGTTAAAAATGAAAAATTGTCCTGTACAGTGTACTTCCTACAGAAAATGTTTCTGAATTATTAAGTAGAAACTTTGAAGGTGCATAGAACTCACTGAGAGAAATGACAAAGTCTTAGTAAACATATATCCAGAAATTAACTTGTTCACAGATATTCAATTTTATCAATTATAAGTCGATCTTCATAAAACTTAGGACACTATAGGGAATACGACTGTACTTTTTATAATAAGGAGGCCATGGCACAAGTTCATCAAAACCTACCCACTTGTAATTACATTGTATTTCTAACTGAATGAAGGAGCTATACACATATAATACTACAAACTGTTTATACTTGTTTACTCCTACTAAATAAAACCCTTTTGTTTCTTTCAATCATTTCTACCAGCCCATGAAGTTTGTACCTATGTACAGATCAGCCACATTCTATCTAAATGTCTCCATTTCTTGTTGTTCAAATTCCATCATCATTGTTTGAATTTGAACTCTGTGGATGAAGCTCGAGGTTCTTCGCCTCTTCCTGCACGTCTGATAGTTTGCATAAATGTTTTCGTCTGCCCGAGCCAGACGTAACAAACAATTAGCAGAGATTACACGTTGGATCAGACGGTCGCGGGTGTAACTTCCGGTCGGTTTCCTCATACCCGTAACTTTCACGTTCTATTAATCAGCGCGTGCGATTGCGTCGACGATGAAGATCTTCGATTTCGCAGCCCCATCGGCGCCGCGAATCTTCTAAACGGATCCAAACGGCAAACGGAACTATAATTACCGGGTAATTACTAAGCAAATTGGATCGACCCGATCGACAAATCTCGGGTGACGTTGCTCAACCGCTCTTCGACCCGGTTCCCATGAACCATCGATTGATCGTGAGAAGGGAAAAAAAGAGTAGCTTGGACACAGTCGCTGGATAATGGAGAACAGCGATGAAAATTAGGGAAATCGAATATGGTGACTCACCGTCGACCCATCGCCATGTTCGAGCGGTTATCAGAGGTTCCTTCTGGGCACCTATCCAGACCAGCTGTGTCTTCAACTTGTCCTTCCGCCTTTCGAGGTTGTTCAGGATGTATACGGCTGATGCACCCTGTGATATTGATGCGATAAATTAATGTGAATGAACAAGTTTCAGATTCAGAATAGATACATAGATAAATAATTATTGTTCCTCTATATTTCAGCTTAAAGAGTTTGATCTTCTTCTTCTTTTCTCTAATGAATATGTTACATCTGCACCGTTTATACAGTGTTCCAAAAAAAATAAGATCAAGTAGTTAAATGATTTATTATTTATTAAGGTGTCAACTGGTGTGAGAGCTATCCTCTGTGCATAGTAAATGTTGAATGAATATGTTAAAATATTAAAATGCAGAATATTCTCTTCACTCCTGATATTTAACAGATTATCCAAGATTATTGAAAATTCTCAGCCTCTGTTCTGAGCAGAGTAAAAATACATTAGGTTAAACTATAAATAATTTTCAATACAAAACACCTTTCTTTCTTTCTAAAAACTCAAATAATTTATCTGTTATATCTGAATGAAGCTTCATGGTCAGAGACAAGAATCTTTAGAATATGTGACATCCTACAGCAGCAACAACAAATCATCCATTAACAAATCATCATTACTTTTGATTCAACCCAATAATACACATACACTATTTATATTTGATGTTTGGTATTTCCGAATAGTTCTTGGGGTTTGGTAGTTGCGATTTGTGATCGATGGTTAGTGATTGGTACTTCATAGTTCATAATTGGAAGTTCGTTTTCAATCTATTCTGGACTGTATGAAAACTCTGTATTGCGTTCTCAATACTTCTTTCATTTCTGATATGTAGTAAAGTATTGAAAACGTCTCAGAGACCTGAATTGCCTCACGCAGCATATTTTCTGGGATTACCTTGAAGCCATGAACAAGATCACCGCCCCTAGCTCGACAGTAATTTCTAGCTTCTTGAAAGGAATCCCCTCTCTTCACCACAAACTCATAGCAGGTGGAATTGAACGCAGCCAGGTCGGCGTCAGCCGGTGTTCCACTGTACGCGCACCTGTCCGTCGAGAATTCTGCGAAACGGCGAGTAGAACTTTTCTACAGGAATTTTATTTGGTAGCTTGGCAACGATCGCTGGTATTTTTGAGCTTCCGACTTACCGTCAACGGCGAAAACTTCTACCTCGCAGAGGCTCAAGCTTCCTTCTACGCCAACTAACTGGAGGTACACGTACTGGCCTATCAGAGCTCTGGCGCAGACGAACGTCTTCGTGATTCCTTCCTCTACAAAAGTCAGATGACAGTCAAATTGATAGAGATTCCTGAGATGTTATTTTTAAATAACTCACCGATTGTACCGGGGAACCAGGCGCATAAAGGGTTCCTCTGCAATTCCACGCTGCTGTTGCCAACTCGAATCTCTATATCCTGCAGAGGCTGATGACCTGTTGTGGATAAAAAATGGTTGAAAAAACAGTGAAAGGATTGCTAAGTTTTATTCAATGCCATCCACTTTCTAAGCTTTCATACAAAATGCCTATAAACAATGTTCATGTTTATTTAATTAAATTCAGAAGTAATGTAATAACTACAGTGTTAGATTTCTGGATATTTCAAATAACTCAGAATCAGTCTAAAATGGGGACAGTAGGTCGTCAGAGAAATTAACTGACAACGTTACTAATTTCCAGAAATATTTACTGATTCCATTATTGCACCATATCAGACATATTTACTAATATAATTCATGATCAAATTACTATTTCAGGCCACTGATAAATGGCTTGAGGCCGAATAAAAATACTAAATAAATAATAATTGTACTGTATCCATGCAAGGACTTTTTAAAATGGCGAGAGTATATAAATAAAATTGAATTTACTACCGTCATTTGTGATAACTAGACTGCGGATGTATATGCAGTTAAACACACCCCAATATCTGAACAACGCACGTTTAAGGTCGTGAAGGAATAAAAAGTGCATTTTTTAAACATTTATAGAACAAAATACGGTTTTATCAAAATTTTATTTCTCTAACAGCGTTAACATAAAAATATTTAACTCCAAAAATGTATAATTGCATAAACATCCGCAGTCTAATGATCACATTACTGTTTGAGGTCACAGATAAATGACTTGAGACCCAACAAAAATTCTAAATAAATAATAATTGTACTCTATCCATGCAAAGACTGTTTAAACTGGCGACTGCATATGAATAAAGTCGAATATTACCGCAGCATCCTCTTGTCGTCACCCTGACGACCTTTACGGAGTACGACCTGAGAAGGTCGACCTTCCACCATGGGCTGGGCTCGCTTTGAGTCTCCGTGCACCTTTTCCCATCGTGTTCGGTACTTGAGTCACCGTCGTTGCCATGACTGGCATCTCCTCCTCGCACGGTGGTCGATTGATTCGTCGGTTTTCGAAATGCGACGTTCGTACCTGGAGGGTTCAAAGAAACAGGCTATATAACAGAGCAAATTGCTTGGAAAGGCGCTGTCAGCTACCAGCGGGTAATGAAATGTTCATTACGGGCAGGATGTGACTGAGAGTACAGTGGAACCTTCATTGTCTGATTAGGTGTCACACCACCACCGGTTCTCTAATTATTGCTGTAACATCAATGCAAATGAGTTTCTCTTGGGACCTTATTAATTCTTCTCAGTGCATTATCCTCAGCTGTTAGATTCAGAAGTCTTTATTTCTTATAATATCGAAGTAGGTTAATTGGGAAATATTGACAGGGTGTTCTTTTTCATGGAGTAACCGACGACGTCGATTGATATGGTCATTTTAACCAGGGACCTTGAGTTTTGGGTGGGTTTAGGACCATGTGCCAAAATGCAACATGAACGCAGTGGAAAAAATGGTTGGTTCGGATAAGACACCCATCTGGCGCTGAACTAGGCTCGCGTAGCTTATCTGTGATGAGCAGGCGAAAACCGGTTGTCAAGTTCTTCCATTGGAAATTATCAATCATTCATTATTAATTATCTTGTATAAACTAGGTGTCTGACAGTTGGAAGAGTACCATGCTTGGATTCGATGTAACACTCCTCTTCACGAAAATAATAGACATTTCTGAAAAATCTGTGTATCGGTATTTGGAGTTTGGTGGTTGACATTTGGTATTTGATTTTTCATTAAAAACAATAGAAAAATCAAGGTATTTCTCGGGAAAACCGCGGAGTCGATATATCGGCTCTGGGGTACTGACAATGAGTAGGTTAATACAATTTCCCCTATCAATCTATCATGTCTGCTTCAAGACGAGCCACGTTACAAAGCCGTCGGCCGGAGCGAAGTAAAAGCAAAGCAAAGAAAGTCCAAATGACGAAATGTTCACACAATAGGATTGCGGATAATGAATGTTCCAGTGCGTAAAGAAAAGCGATTATCCGGCGTCGCAGCTAGTTTCACCGCAGTTATTCTCGAGTTTCCGTTTTTCCGCGTTCTCGGCGACGACGGGTCCCGTCGAAACGATTTCCGCACCGGGTGCCGCGGCCACCGGCTGTCACCGAACGAATCCTCGGATTACGCAACGGCGAGGAGTCGTTCGTTAAAAGTGAAACGACCGAGCCGAAAAAAGGAGCCGAGACCAATATCCGGAGCGGTGTCGCGAGTCGTTGCTTCACGGAATATTTAAACAAGACCGGCAAACTTTCTACCGCCGACAGGACGAAACGACGCTGCATTTTAAGAGGGAAGAGCCCGCAATTTGTTCGGTCGCGAGGTGCAACGGTCTGCCCGCGAAAAGAGTCTGTGAATGAGCATCGAGCAGGAGAAAGCAGCATGCGATCTCGTTGTCAGGGAAGACGAGCGATCGAATATACGCGCTCGACGAATCCCAATCGAGCTGGAATAATTCCGGTGAAACCAGACCCTGGAGAATTTCGAAACTACGTTATTTGCGATGGGACTTTCGATGCACGGGCTGAGCCTGTATCAGGTGCACGAATTTGCGCACACGTTTTAATCGGAGAATACAGATGGATCGTTTGATCATGGAGTGATGGAGAAAAGTATTTATATAGTATAATACAAAAGATAGAAATAGTTATATGTACACTACCTGCCATATATATGGGGTCGACTGTTTTTTTCCAGTAAATTACATATTGTCATTGTATCCAGTAGATTACAAATTTGTATTATTTTATGACTTTCGGTCAAAATAGTTACATCTTCTAGACAGGTAACGTACGTGCTTGTATCCCTATAAAGGTCATATAGAAATTCGGAACTATAAAAGCAGAATTCAAGAACTTGTAGTCGTCCCCGTATATGTATGTATGTCAGTCACCCGACACTTACACGTAGTAAAATTAGGAGATGAACGATTTTACAGTATGAAATGACCTACATTATGAAATAAAGTTATTACCTGTTAATTGTTTATAATGTAGAGAATATATGTAATTCGAATCATATGTTCAAAATCTTTCCAAAGATTAGTAATTAATCGTATATAACCGCTTGAACCGATAGCTGCATTCTTTCGATCAAATGTTTTAATATTACGGAACTAATTCCTTTCCAACCTTCTTCTAACTTCTTCCATAAGTTTTTCTTTAATATTGAGTAAAACTTCCAAAACAAACGAAACGTGTGTAGACATTATCGTCTGACCGAGTTAGAGATGCATTAGATACATACTTGCACGCGAAGTCTTGCTTTTTTAAATATGTAAAAAAGCATGTTTAATTTCGCTTAATCCTTTTAGTGCCGAACAGCGATACATCGCCGTCGGCTACATTTGCGAAAAGTGCTGACGATATTATATCGTTGTGCGTGAATTATTATTTATTTATCTTTTGAAACACTTGTGATATTGTTATAAATAATTGAATATATGTTGTTTATGTTTTATATTACCCGTTCTCTGTCAAACTGTGTGAGAGTGATATTCAAATTACAAAACAATTTACAGATAAATATCTTAATATTACACATACTAATATAAATGTTTTTTATTTGTAAATGCTGTTTACGAAAGATGACCAACTTTTTGAATTTTCTTTATAATTTTAAAGAATATTATTCACATAATTTTCAACAAATATTGAAATACTTTAGTCATTGATTCACTGTTTCTTCAGTTCTTAAGATGTTCCCGTTTAAATTTTGTAATTGTTATTTAAAACTGAAATTTTATAATTTTGTTCTCAAACCTTACCAGTTTGGCTGGGCACTTTTCGCTCAGGTTAAACTTTTCGGTTAATAGCTAAGGCGTCTGGATACTTTTGCGATCAACTGTACATAAAATTACATGAACGTTCGCAGTGAAATTATTACTCACCGCAGAATGGTAGGTCCCCCTGCCATTTCCCCCGGGGGTTGCACGTCACACTGCCGCTGCTGCAACAATCGAACAACGAAGATCAATAAACGATTAAGGGGACGAACCGATTGAAATTCCTGCTGGTGCTTCGCCAGGCGTACGAACGAGTATCGTCAACCGTACGAATCGCCAGGGAACGGAGAAAGTCCGTAATAAGCCATGATATCGAACGATTATCCTGCCGCAGAAACGATTGTCTCGCTCCGTTGCGCTTTCATGCATGTTGCGAAAAGGAAAAAAATGGAAAAATCTGGCGTTGTGTTGCACCGGCGATTTTATTTCCATTGCGATCGATTTCGAATAACTGTCTGCGGTCAGAACGCATGGAACCGCTACGACTTTTCAGAAATTGATGCACACCCGGTGGCTCTGAAATAGGTTGAGGAGTTAGCCTACTGTGACCAGTCTGAAAAGTGGATGTTTCTTGGGCCTGAAATGCGATTCTTTTGATATTTGGCAGTTTGTTAGAACGTGTCCTAAGCTTTCTGTATTTTAAATTGTATTAAAAAATATCAATATTTGAACGAGATACAGCGATTCTTGTAAATTTGGTTTTCATATCAAGCCCTCCAAACACAACACACTTCATTCAATAATTTTTTCTAGAATCAACAAGTCAACGTTCATTTTATATGGCAGTTTTTATCGTTCTACAGGTTATTTCAAGGTCAACTTGTTTTTTTATTGTGACAAACGGGAACAGTTTCTTGTTAATGTCTCATTAAACTCAACAATTTTTTTTAGAATCAACAAGTCAACGTTCATTTTATCTGGCAGTTTTTATCGTTCTAAAGGTTATCTCAGGGTCAACTTGTTTTTTCTGGTAAGAAAAAAGCACAGTTTCGTGGTAACATTTCATTAAATAAACAAACATGAATTCAGTGGCCTCCCTTGACGTCCTGGCGGCAACCGAAGGTCCTATCATGCAGACTCCTTTGTTCACGAACTTTGAAAGTAACCCAATGAGTCGCATTGCTTCCTCATTCCCAGAACGAAGACATTACTAGCTCGATCGCAACGTTCCGTCGTCAGCTTCTACCTAAATGTTTACGATCCTTTCTGGAATTTCCATCAACCGCAGATAGTTCATGAGTATAATCATTTCAATTGTCGAATCGTAGGTAATATGACAGCGGTGCAGTATTTTCGGAATAGTCATTTCTTCTGGAAATTGGACCAGTAAACGTGTTCTTTGAAAAACTGCACCTTCGACGGTGCACTTTATTCAAGTTCCACATGGGGAACTCTTCAACGGAGGCTACTGAAAATTTGTAACGTGTTTCTGGTGCGAACACTGTGTTTACGCGTACGGTACAAAGATGGTTCTTAAAATTCCGAGCACAGGGTTTCAACGTTGAAGATGAACCACACAGCGAAGACCAACCGCTGTAGATGAAAACGTTCGAGTGAAATTGGAGGAAAATCCTAACAGAAGAGCGCGAGAACTCGTAGAAAATCTCAGAACAGCATAGTGATCGACAGAGAAGCATATTCATCGGCTTGGATTCATCATGAGGCTCTCTATCTAGAGAATGATGGGTACCGCGTGATCTCGCAGATCAGAACTAGGCAGATCGGATTAGAATTTCATCGTCACCGCTGTCTCGTCATCGTGAACGGCTTTTCTTCGACAGATTTATAACTGATGATGAGACATGGATAACATATAATGATATCGAGGAAACGAGCTTACCAGTGGGGTACTGCCGCAGCTCGGCTGGCCACCAATGGGTGAAATAATAAAAGTATCATTTAGAAAAATTGACTGGTTTCCCTTCGAAAAAAAATGACAGAACTTTCCGACCAACCTAATAGTATACAACCGCATACGATGATAGACAAGCGAAATAATATTTAAACAATATAAATACATGGATGAACTTCAAAGTCACATGACGTTACAAAGGGTGTCCTAGTTCTTTCCGGCCAAATTTTGTCAGTATATTCCATAGGTATAAATAAGAAAGCAATGTTATATAAACATAGCTTGTTCGAAGCTTTATTAAAATGTTATAAGAAAAATACGAAATACAAAGGGAACGGTAGCGGGCTAGTGGAGTAATGGAGGATTAGCAGCTTCTAGGAGTGCTAAGAGTATTACGATACCTTCAAAGACTTCAGATAGCAAATACAGCTCGCATAAACAGACTAGATACAGATCTAGACTAGCGATTTTCAACCGGTGTGTCGCGAGAGGTCCACAGGTGTGCCCAAGATTTTTTAATACAAGTCAACGTGGTGTGGCAGCAATGATTAGAAACCATCGTGTACCAGCGACGAAAAAACTTACAGCGAGAGCGATAACTATACTTTCTGGTGTGCCGTAGAATTCTAATAATTAGTTCGTGTGTGCCGTGAGATAGAAAAGGTTAAAAATCGCTGATCCAGAGAGAAGTACTTCGTACTTTTGTTATATATTTTTAATGAAACTTCAAACTAGGAATATTAATTTGACCTGGGTATTTGAGATACACGGGTACTTGGGTATTCGTGAGGCACCCAGGTAGACAAAAATTATCCGACTACACGAGTACCCATAAGATTTTCTTACTAATGACTCTCTCGGTAATTTACGACTAACTCAGTATGAACGGAATAACCTGCAAACAATTCAATATGGTACGAGAGACGATCTGCTTCCATATCGGGATTCTCGACTATCTCATCTATTTAGGTATCTCATAAATAGACTGCGGATGTTTATGCAATTTAATATATCTAAATCTGTGAATGATGGACATTTAATAAGTTAGCAAAATAAAATGTACATATTCGAAACATTTTAAGGGGTTGATGCACTCTGGTTGAAATGTAATTTATTTAAATGCATTAACGTGGGAAATATCGAAGTCTAAAAATGCACATTTGCATAAACATCCGCAGTTTGCTCATAAATCAACAGCTCTGCTTCAAACAACCTATCTTATTATAACATTCTTTTCTTATTTACACCCGTAGAATATACTGACGAAGTGTGGCCGGAAAAAATTGGGATACCCTGTACAGAGGATTAATCCTGTGCGGACGACAGACGCATATACGCGTTCAAGAAGATCGTTCACCGTGTGCTACGGGCCACCGCACTGGCCCAGGCACACGCGTTTACCGTACGCTTTCAACCTATGTATTTAGACGAATTATCAACTTTGCTTATTTCATTCAAATATATATGTCTCGTTACATATTTTGCAATATTAAAGGACTAAAACAACCGAGCAATCGACATCAAATATATAATTGTAATTAGTTATTAAATCAAACGCGTGTTCTGCCACGGAAAATTTCAGCACATGGTGCACGATTTTTCCCGAAACTTTCAGGCCTCAGAGGGTTAATGAATATTCTCCAGCTTAATCCTACGGTATTTGGTAGTAGACTGTGCAATGACTCACCCGAACAGTTCGTAGCCGGCGTCGCATGTGTAGGTAGCCAAAGCGCCGGATTCCAGGGACTCATCGGACAACGACACCTTCGCGTTCATCGGTACAGCCGGATGACCGCACTTCAGCCCTGCGTTCAAGAAAATTACCATTCGCTGAGTCGTGACGGCATGGAAATAACGTTTCTTCGGAAACGAACGAATTCATTAGCCGCGAAATCGTTCGGTAGCGGCGTCTTAATGCTACGTCTACCGGGAGTCGAAACGGCTTTACCGTTTCGAACCGTTAAAACGGAGTTTCGGTTTCTAGTACCGCCATTTACGGAGCAGGCCGTTGTTTTTTTTACACTCGAACGGAAACTTCAATCTCTCCTTTCCTGATCAGACTCGCAACGTCGCTTCAGACTTGCTCCACTCACGCTACTCTTCGAGAAGATAAGATCAACAAATTTTTGAACGTTATATTTCTGGATTTCTGTATTACTGTTAACCCGGCGACTGCGTGGTGGGGTGTGGCATACAGTCAGACCCAGAAGTATCCGTACCCTCGCTGTCTATAAAAGAAAGTTGTTCAAACTGAGCGATGCGTCCGAGGTTTTCGAATAAATTTTTTACTATAAATTTACACAAGTATAAAGTTTCTTCGGTTCAAATTTTAGCCAAATTTAGCAATTAATAAAGAAAATATTTCGTTTATAGAATTATAAATTTCTTTTATAGACAGTAAGGGTACGAATACTCATGGGACTCACTGTACCCCACAATTTCCAAAAATAGTATTATTTTTTTTACTAAGCATGCTCGATGCTGCTGGTTTTCAATACCTTCCTTCCACACCATGCTCTTTGGTTTCAGCCAGTCTTTCGTATTATACAGTTAAGGTTAAAAAAGAAAAGAAAATTTGCTTTGAAAAGAAGGGTGGCTGATACTAATTAACACTATTATTATAATGTTTGTTTTCCGAATTTTTCATTATTATTAATATAAGTATTCATTGGATTGGAAAAATCACGTTTACCGTTTAATAATGTATTTCCGGTTAGTAAATTTAAATTTCTGAAACTATTATATGATCGTTCTTAAAATAACGTCTGTATTTTCTCGTTCCATTTAAGAATAAAAAATAATTTAAAATTATTTTGTGCATAGATAAATTGAATATGAATAAAGGAAGTCTGGTTTGATATTGTATTATAAGATTATACATACAGGTTTTAAATTTTTAAACGAATTGATCTGGGTATGTGATACCTTGATATTTTTATGAAATACACGGGGTGTCTCATAAAAACACGATATGAACTATTCAAGCATTTCTTTTAATATCTTATATAATTCAGAAAGCATGATACATATGATCTGTGTTTACGTAACATTTTTTACCTAATTTAATGTATAGATTTAGTTCCAGGTCATGTTTTTGCGCATGTAGAAAAACTGTTTTGTAAGTCATATCTACAGCGCCACATTCTTCATGCCACATTCATCATCAACCGAATTGAACATGTAGAATAAAATATGTTCGTACACAACATGCTTCTCAGGGAAATGAATTTTAGAAATTTGTCGGATCGTACGGTTGAGTACACTCGAATAACACCTCCCTTCATTCTTCACTATTTCTCCTTGTTGAAACAGCCATAGGTAACAACAATTGCTATAATCCATCTAATATCGATCCTGAAGAAAAACATTGATAATGCATTTTACGAAAAGCATACGTTGCATGACCAACCGTTTTCTGACTCAACCTGTTCTCCCACTTTGGCTAAATGAAACATCTACGAAGCAACCTCCATCCCTGAGTCATCAAGGGTTCAGCATGACGCATCGAATCAGGTCAGGTCAAGCATTTTCAGCAAGCAAGAGTCAGTGGATCAAAGTTTTAGAATTTCGACGCCCTCTGTCCTCATAAGCAAACATTTTCGAGTCGAATGACTGCAAACTTAACGTTTCTCTATACCAGGGATGCACAGACCGCGGCTCGCGGGCCGCATGCGAATCAGTACAGCTTGACCTCATCGACATGCAAACCGATGAGAACCTGCGAAATAAATTTAATGAAGACGATTTATTAAACTTCTATCGTTGTGTCGATAGAAACAATTACAAATCGTTGCTGGATAATGCATTAAAATACGGAAGCCTCTTTCGGTCAACATATATCTGTGAACAAACTATTTCAGTCATGAATATTAACAAATCGAAAAATAGGAACCCCTTGACTAATGAAAATTTACAATCAATTCGCGCTTGGCTACTACAAAAATCGAACTAAATATTAAAACAATTGTTAAATCGATGCAATATCACGCATCAAATTAAATTCTTCATTTACTTTTTATTATCTTTCTTTGCAACAACATATGATAAATATAAATAAAATAAATAATATATGATAGATAACTTTCATGTTTTTTTTCAGCGGCCCTCCCATAAGTCACAGTGAATCTATGTGGCCCTTGGACTTAACAAGTCTGTGCATCCCTGCTCTACACAAACCCAACAGATCTCTTTAATTTTTTCGCTAAAATTGCTGTACAGGTTCGTGGACCTCCCTCGTCGGTCCCAGAAAGAAAAAGAATTATCTAGCCTTTTAGAATGATCGTCGACGAGAGGTTGCGACACACCGCGACTAAATTTCGCGTACAAAATTCTGAGAAACGCAGGGACCAGCAACCGTGTCAGCAATTACGCGTGTGGCAACTGCTCGCGGAATTGCCTAAATTCGAGCAACGAGGCTGACCACCGTTCACGGTTCCCTCGACACCGCAACGCGGACAAAGAATTTTCTGTCTACGCTTTTTCTTTCCCATTCGACTTATCGCGGGTTTCGTTGCGCAATCGACCTGTCGTCCGGCGATGTCAAGGGCGCAGTCCCCCGATAGTCGCGATCCTGAAGCTTTGGAATTAAATCAGACAATGCTCGACGACGGAGTGTCAAGAGAAACCTTGGGCATACTCCCACGAGCTATTATCCCTGTCCCACCCGGTGGTGCTTGGGAAATTCAGACGTGTTTTCTGTGGTCCGTGAAAGGATCGAAATTAGCGACGATACAGGATATAGCCATAAAACTATAAGGCTATGGACGCTTTCGGAGACACGCACCATCGTGCGTGGCTTGAGAAAGATCGTGTGCGCAGCTTGGGAAATTCTTTTTCCTCGAGTGAAAAGCCTGGCGGTTAGGAGACGATGGAAATCGACGAGCACGCGCGCCTTGTACTCCGCTGCGATTCTCGCGAGAGAGTCGAAACCGCAAAAAAGCCTCCGCTTATCTTCTCCTTTTGCATTTCCTGGGGATATCGACGCACGAATCTGCGAAACTTCTACCTTTATAGCGGCGGGAGAGATCGACGAAATTTTAACCGGTCTAGCGATTTTTATGATTTTGTGCCCTGACATTTCAACGCGTTTGCTGTGACCGGTCAGTTGACCCTGAAGTGCGTAGTGTTGCCATTCGGCAGCATACCTGTTCCTAACTGCGTAGATAATGTACCCGATTTCCACCGGGGCCAAATTGGATGTGCGCCTCAGCTCGTAAGTACCAGGACACTTATGGAAAATTGAGTAAACTTGAAATATTATTAGGAAATTACTTAAATCAGGAAGAATTATTATCTAGCTTGATACCTTGGACTATAAAGCTTTCGTGCATTCAATATTACAATAGAAATTGCAACAATTATGTATGGTAAAATTACATTTTCTTCTCGATTGTACAGGGTGGACGACGTAACGTGATCACATTAATTATTTCTGTTACTGCTGAACCAGTACAAATTCTTTTTTTTAAATACCTTGGCTTAGAGGGGCCTACAGGCTAATTGTAGTATATTTTTTTCAAAGTCATCGAGGTCACCTTTACTTTTATTCTTCCCTCCCACCCTATATTTTAGCTGATAAAAGGGCAAATACGGCAAGCACAGCAACATACTTTTTTTGTCATTAGAATGAGAGAAATAGTGGAAGAATATATTTTAGAAAAATCCTGCACTGCCATGCACAAACACGACGTTGCTGTGCGATCACATTTGTCTGACCTTTCGTATAACGTTTGCGTATGGCAGTGCAGGATTTTTCTAAATGAAATTTTTCCACCATTTCTCCTGTTCTAATATAAAAACGTGTTAGAGTGTCCAATTGGTATTTCGAATGATATGTTTCACGAAGATGACCGTCACATCTCCGGTACGCCGTCACCTTTAAAAAAATTATCGACAGTACGTTATGTCCCTCACAAGATCATTCAACTTCTGTATGTCATGTTTTGGTACATATCGAATAGTTTCGAGGATATTCGCATGGAAAAATTAAATTGAGACACTCCGTCGTACGGAGAACGCCCATGGGCGTCCACTAAACGTACTCATCAAACGAGCGAATGAGTCTTCCGCACGTGACACAAAGTCAACCTATAAACTTAATTTCAGGACCTAAGCACATTAAGCATTTTTTGTTCCTTCTTACAAGAATTATATATTCCTAAAATCTCAGCTCCGTATTTAATTCCCCATCTATTAAAAACACAACGTGCATGAAACATTAGCCAACATGTTTGCTTCGAAACAGTATACAACAACAGAAGAATTGTTTTTCTTGCTACGTGTACATTAAAACGCTGTGAAAAAAATGAAATTTCTAAAGAAAGAATCGAATTAATCTGTCAATAACTTCCGTCGTATCCTTGACGATCGATCTCTCTTTTTTTTACGAGATAGATCGCGAATGGCACGCCCACTTTCCAACTTCCTGACAATCGCTTTTGTACCTGCAATATTACACCGTTGGGTCATTGGTGTGCGGTGTGAAACGTGTACCTGTGCCGTATGCACACATCCCAGCGATTATTGCAACAGATTCGCAGTGGAACGAACCATTCTATTTTCGATGCTCCTTCTCTTCTAATGCTACGGGTCAATCGAAAGTAAAGCGACCTTCTCTGCTCGAGGATAACGTCCGTTAGAATCGACTTCTACAGGATGGTAAAAAAGGGTCCAGGAGTTTAACACGTTCAGCCAGGATGATGTCAGAAGACCTCATGCCTGGTGAACCTGCCAGATGGCTGATGTCTTAAGACACCATATGCCTCATTAACGCTTTGAGTGTCGCGTCACCCATGTGTGTGTATCAAATAAATTGAAGCATTATTTATTTGATCATGTGAAATATTAAAAATATACCTACACGTCTCTGATAGAAGCAGTAAAAAAATGATGAATGTTACTGACATTATTGATTAAAAAAAGTAGAATTTATGGTTACACTCAGTTTGTATCGTGATAAATAAAACAGTGAGAGGGTTAAAATTTGTCAACGAATAAGTTTTGATTAAAGTAATTTCCATTCGAGTCGGTGACCTTTTGCTACGGTTCTGGGTCTGCAAAGGGCCGCGAATTTAATTGCCAACCTAATAAATTGGACAAATGTACTCGAACTGAATTCATATAAAATCGATGAAAGACTGGATAGAAGAAGTATCGACGCGTTCGAGCGATCGAGAGAGAAGATAAAGGAAAATGGCGATAAACCAAGAACTGTACCGTGACACGGTTGACCGGTAGTAGTCCCGATCCGAAGTAGCTCCATGTCGTACCGTTATTTCGGCTTTAAAGTTTTGTAACCGCGTGACCCAGACCCACGGAGCGATCGGCGAATACCAAACAAGCCAGCTTCGAGCTAGAGACTGCCACGTACGAGCAATTCCACGTGAAACCGCACTATGCCGTGGCTTTTTGCTCAAATTAAATTAATTAAACAGTATTTATTGATTTTCTTTAGAAATTAATTTCTGTACAATTGTAACAATGTTTGTGCTTTTAACATGTTACGCACAGTAGACCTTCCTAGAGCGAACTATTAGCTCTTTGCACTCCGTTGGCTCCGCTATGGGGACACTCATAATATATTCCATAACTCCGTTGGCTCCGCTAAGGGGACACTCGTAATTTGCATCACAACCCGGCAGGTCAAGAATGCACATTGGAAATTGCTCCTAAAGGAACTTTAGAATTTTATCAAAATCAATGTATATAAATTTATAAACATTTATCATTTCTTCCCTTCAAATCAAAACTTATGGTTTTCAAAAATTTACACTACAGGAGTATGCAGAGTTGCTGGTCGATTGTATTAAAAAAATGCTCGGAGTGCCAAGGGTTAAATGTATAAACTGTATAGCACAGGCACTATCAATTTTTGTTTCCTTAATAATAATATTTTTTGACTCTATGAATGACATATTATTTAATTTTATATGAATCCTATATACCACGGAACACTCATAAAACAGGAAATTCCTTTCGCGTTATGAGAGGGTCTACTGTAGTTATAAAAATTTATTTTTATGTCGCAGACTAAGTATGGAATTTTTCACTGCGACAAGGAGCGTGGTGACCGGAGATTTCTCGTCCCATTCGACTCATCGAACTTCACGACCTATCGAGGCCGATCGCCTCATCTTCTCAGAACCTGTCTAACTCGTAATTAGCGGATCTCCGGAGAATTTAGTCACCTGACTCATGAGAGGAGGTCACGAGTCACGCGTGTGCTTTTTGGATGACACCGGACTTAAACCTTTGGCTGCTACACTGTAGCAGCTTCGTGTTAAGTGATCGTTTAGAACGACACGCCACTGTACTGGCTCATTTGTTTCGTGGCACGCATGTTCAATTTTTTTTGTATTTCAAGGACACGGATGAAAAATGATTTATTATTTTTAACACGTTGAACGCCACAGTGGAAACGGTCATATCCAATCAGACGCGATATCATTCACTATTTGTTATATAAATTGTAAAGAAAAAAAAGATTTGAGTACTCAGTCGTGTTCTTCTGTTCCTGAATTTTCAGGCAATCAATAATTATTAAATTAAATTTCATTTGAGCAGCGGTATAGCTCTGCATCTACGTCAGCCGTTACCAAAGTGTAAAGTTGTAAGAGGTAATCATTATTAACAAATTCTAAAAGACTACAGATTTCTGTTTCGATTTGTTCATGAAAAATGGCTTTAGCCTGTTAATTGGTCATTCTTTGTCTAGGAGCACCTATTGTTTGTAGTTAGACTCGGCCAGTGGCCCGTAACACACAACCACTTGCCTTACAATAACGAGTCACACTCGTGACACGGAATATGATCTATATTTTACAAATATTTGTCCCCCTTGCGTTATTAATTCTTTAAAACTCAGCAGTACAGCACTCTTGACTTCCAGAGGGCTGTTAAAAGCGAATTGTGTGTGTTGATACTAGCTATTCATTCATCAGGACACTCGAGGGTTCAAATAGTAAACTTAATTGCACAAAATGCAAAATGAAAACAAAGCATTTTGAGGTGCACAGTCATCAGTGAACTACGGATGTTTATGCAAATATACAACTTTCTATATCAATATTTTTTGTTTTAATGTACTTGCAGAAATAGAACTTCGCCAAAATTGTATTCTACGCTTTGACTGTTACAAAGTGCATTTTTTATTTCACTTACTTTATAACATGTACATTTGAATACGTTAAATTGCATAAAGATCCGCAGTCTAGTCAACAGTGCCTATGCTGTATCATAAATTCCAATCCACCTTGTACGTTTCCTATTTTACGGAAAAACGAAGTCGTTAATTAATAATAATAGCAATTAACGTTGACCTGCAGGAGCTAGCGAAGAAAATGCAAATTGGAATCGTAAAGATCGTCGACTGGAGATTCAAAGGTGCGCGAAGCCTTGAAACAACATCACCGGAAGCTGATTCGCTCCTCTAATCGGCTTCACGATCTTACCCGTACACTCGACAAGGTTCGCGTTATCATCCTTCCCTACTTCCATCTTGAAGACGTGAAACGATCCTGCGATGGGATAATCAACCGACCTACAGAGACGAACATCTGTGTAAAGAACGATTATCCTACTTTTGAACCTGAGTGATCGCTGATCCACGAGGCTACGTAATAACGGAAACATGTACAGGCTGATTCAGAAGAGAACTGAAGAATTTTGGAGGAATAATCAATTTCAGATGAGTACATTCGAGGACACGCAAAAGATTTAAAAATTACGAGTTCGGAAAAGGTCTGTCAAACTTTTGAAGCATATAGTACTCTCGAAAACAGATAGAAAATGTCTAATCGACGTGGGATTTAAACTGGACCCTTTAAGCGTTATAAATGTTCACAAACGCTTTAAATATTGCTTCACTCTGTGCTCAAAACGCCCATGGGTGTTCGAGTACCGTGCTTAGTAAATTGCTTAGTAAATTTTGATTCATTAAAATCTCGAAGTTAATCCATTTGTCAGAGAACGGTCTCGATTGTTTCGTTCGCTGTGCAAACGGTTGGTTTTCATTGGCGCGAAAGTGCAGGGGAATTCTAATCGCGGGGTGAAAGCCACGATTGTCTCCCGGAGATTCAGAAAAGGCCCCGTTTTCTCGTGAGACACCGTTCCGTGCGAAACAGTTAATTAAACGCGAGCGTGCACATTATGATTCCACGCGCGCGCGCGTGATCATTTCCAATGGAAACGCGACCATTTTACGGCGCGTTCGACCGCTTCTTCCGTGACCATACACCTATTTTCCGTTCAACTGAAGTCATTTCACCACGCATCGACATGAAATTCCTTAATTGCTCGTGAAACATGCATCGTTAACGAACGAAAGTCGACGAATCTTGGAAACCGACCGTGTCGCGTTTTCTCGGTCCACTGGCACGGAGATATTCGAAGCATTTTTTTCGGGGAAACCCAAAATTTGAATGCTCTTTATGCTGCGTTCACACCGGAGTTCACGAACCGTGTTCACCGGCAGTGCGGATCCTTACGCTGCGTCCACACTGGAGTTTGGGAGCAGTTCGTGAACAGATCCTTTGGTGTACCGCCGCCTGTGTGAACAGTGTTTTTTGACTATCTCAAGCAGATAGATAACACATTCAGACAACACACTGTTTTACCGTTTAGTACTCACACACGCACTTACATTATTTGACTTTTCAGTCGCCAACAATTTTGAAAACTTGTGAAATGAATTGAACCATTGAACTGGTATAAATACTTCAGCTTTCATCTTTCACATTCGCTGTGGATGAATCATCCGCGATGCACATTTTTAAATCCAAAGTATAAAGTGTGAATTCGCCTTGAGTAGCAAGCTGCTTGCTGCGAACTCGTCAGCGAACAACGAACAGCGAACACTGTTCGCTCTAGAGGCGGTACATGAAAGGGTTTGCTCGCGTATTCCAGTGTGCACGCAGTTTTACGTGCTGTTTGAAAAGTTTTTATCTTTTTTACTTACTTCGAATATTCTACAAGTTCGAATACGATGTTTCAGGGATCTTATATTTAATATATGATTGCAATAATAAGATATAAGTGCTGTCATCCAAGATGACAAAATACTAAAACATTGAGTGTAGAATAAAACCAACCATATGCTAATAGGACACAGTATAGCATTTTGTGTTTAATTTAAATCTTGAATCAATTCATTCTTTGTACATCGTTTCTGCACGTACTATAAAACGGAGGACATCGAGATTAAAAATTCGAGTCATATTTGTCATAGCATAATTTCGCCAGCATTGCAGCTAGCTTCTTCAGGCATCAAAGACGCGGTGATAATGGAGCTCGTCTTCTGATTATTGTGTATTTACACCAGAGATTCATGTTACAGCTTAGCGATATTTAGAATAATTTTGAACAATCTGTCAAATACGAGTAATGAAACAATTAATGTGGGTTTAACCCCTTTGCTACGGCAGTGTTCGGCCGAAAATCGATAGTATGATTCGTAAAAAATGAAGTGAAATTTACGTTGTTAATTTAAGTAAGAAAAGTATAACGCTTGGTAAGCAATTAGGTGATTAAGGGATTTTTCTTCTCTGAGCGGCTATAGTCGACGCTAGTACCCGTATATAACTTCATGGAGGACGACTACAGACTATAGTAGTGAAAGGGAAAAATAGTATTACAATATTTTCAGTCAATACTCTATTCAGCCTTCTGGGTGCAGACCTGGTCCAGTACAATGTCTATCCCAACATTTCGCCAGCATTGTAGCCGGCTTCTTCAAGGATCAAAGTCGCGGTGATAGTCGAAACCGTCTTCTGATCGTTATCTATTTATGCGAGAGATTCATGCTACGGCTCACCGACCATCAGTGGTTTCCGTTAATTCGTTCAAGATTATCGACGACAGGGTGTTCCGGACGAAGTTTATGCGGTAGCACCTATTATTCCGGTTCTTTATCGCCTTAATCGATTCTCGATATTTTCTGGGGAAGCGTTCCTTTGTCCTGGCTGGCACCTTGGTTTCCTCAAACAGGATCTTGTGTCTTGCGGTTACTTTTTACGTTGCTACTGCCAAATGCCTCTCGTGTTCTTTCAGACATGTGCTAAGATTTCTTCCAGTTTTACCAACCTTTCTGCGTATCAAGGCATGGTGTAGATCCCCGAAGGGGTCTTTGAGAAGAGGGAGTATTTGTCCAATCTTTCTTCGAGGTTCGAATACTATTTTAATATTTGCTTTCCTGAGCATTCTGCTGAGCAACACTAAATGGATGAATATTGATTGCAAGTTGTGTCTAAACAAAAGACAGTGACAACGGAGCACTTGCGTTTATTAGAAGTTGATTAGTGTAAGATAAACGTGTACCTTGCTTTCTGCAACACATTATGACCTTTTACAATCCTGCTCAAAGAATTAGAGGATCACGCAGGTAAATGATTTATTGTTCATTAAGGTGTCTTGTCGCATAAAAGCTCCAAATACTGTACACATTCAGTAAACATTCAGTAAAAGTATTATTATACTAGATACAAATTATTTTTGTTCCATCGTTGATGTGTGATGAATTGTTTGAAATTATTAAAACATCCTGAGCCTCTAATTCTTTTCAACACTGTAACTCTTCAGAACGTTATTTGAACGTCATCACATTCTGTATGATTGAATTTGTCTCTTTTATCCCTCTATAACATTATAGATGGAGGAAGGTCTTCTTTAATAACGGGCATTATATTCAAGATTAAATAATGGGAGTATTATTTCAAAAAATTAATTAATTTCTCTTGGAAAAAAAGGACAGAACTACCCGATCAACCTGATAACAGTCGAATCAATTCAAGCTTCGCCACAATATTCGCTTCAAACGATCAAGACTTTATGAACGTTGCGGCTAAAGGAAGGTATACGTGGATGGAACGTTCGGTGATTTGAACGGCCGCAACAGTGGTGTCGCAGATTGAAAAGAAAGGTGCAACGGTGACGGTAACGACGGATATTACGTGTTATCGTGTTTACGTAAACGGGACATACCGAGAGGGAATTTTACTGCCGTCTCTTATGTATCAGTAGGGCAAGGAACCGGTTGACGTCGTTATTCGACGCCATGTCGAAGAGTAAACGTATACGCGGCACGGAATTTGTGCCACTTATACGTTCGATTCCTGAGGAAGCGTCGCTTGTACGTTCGATCGATAGTAGAGAGTTTCTTTCTTGAGCCATTGTACGAAACATGATAGCGCGTGGCGTGTATGTCATCGACTATGACTTGCGACACCTTGCAACAGCCAGGAAATGAAAACTGTATGGGGAACGGCTGCATCGAGGCTTTATCAGCCGACACATTTTCAGATCTCCTGTTCAATGGGTTATATCTACCACTGCCAAATTTTTTGAAAGTCTAACATTTTTTTAGTATTTTAGAAAATAGTTTGATGTCTTAAAATTCATGCGCAGAAGGTCCCGCGTGGATATTCACAACATTCTTCGAGATATAGCGTTTAGAGTATGTAGGTAGACGTTGCTAAATTAACCCTCTGCACTCGTGTGGCGTCTCTCAGTCGCCATAATATTCACATTCGAATTTCCTATTTTAAATAAACACCTAAAAGTTATGTTCAATTTCGTGTATTCTACAATGCAAATTTTATGTAAGTATTCAGCTATAGAAACAATTATACTGAAAATAAAAGAAATCTTCCTGTTAAGATTCCTTACACTTGTATTTGTAGCTTATGTATATCAAATGAAAAAGACTTCGAGTGCAAATGGTTAAATTCACCTAAGCTGATCATGTCAGATTCCTCTTGCAAGAACCTAAAGGCTTAGCCCCACAGACAGAACGAACGAAACTCCGAAAGAAAACAGTATTTCATCGATGGTGGTGCATGCAGAAACACAGATCGCCTGGAACGTGACGGGAAATCGAGGATCACGTTCCAGGACACTGGAGGACGTTGCATAACCGGCGTAACATCGACTCGGATTTCGAGCACGTAAAAAAAAGCAGACCATGCAGACGATCCATGGCGCATGTTGATTTCGCAAGCGGAATGGAATCGAAGGAAACGAGCGTCGAAATTTCACCTGTATCGGGCGTGGTGCCCCACCCACGGGGTGCGTGTTCTCGAGCCTCGGGTTATCGCGAGTTTAGCATGCTTCTGGGCCTCTGTAGAGGGGCTAAATGTTACGACCGTCTCAGCTTGCTCGATGGAAACGCGAGTCGTGCCGATCAGACACGCTTCCTCTTTCGCGAGAACGAAAGAAAAGCGTTCACCTAGAATTCTCGAGGACGCTTTTACTTCCCCACCCACCCCATGTGTCTTGCACTGGCCACCGGCTGAGTCGACCTATCGACCCAACACATTCTTCAGAGATCCGTACGAGTCCCTGAATCTAGATCGTGCAGAGCCGTGCGAACTGGACTCACCCACGGATTTACTATTAATCTTGCCTATTATTGCGCATAAAACTGTCTAACCGTGGAAACGATTGCTGTTAGAAAGGATTGTACAGGGTGTACCGTTAAAGCGATGTCAAACGGCCTGACTGGAGTAATTCCAAGCGTTGGATTCTAATATCATAGGCAGTGAGATCGTTGAGGATTTTATGGCCCGGGTTGCTGTGATAATAACCGCAGTCTGTTCGATCATTTGCGCTGAAATGACGTGCACGACTGATTTTATTGTGTGAAATAAGTACGTAGCGCAGGCAGCAACACTCCGCTGTATCATATACAGACAAGTTAAACGTTAATCTTATCTATGCTCACCTAAATATTGTGAGTGTATGCATTTATTATATGCAGTCTATTTAAAATTGTTATAGAAATGATTTCAGGTAATAGCTCGCTTAAAATCGCTTTGGACTGGTTGGTCGCGTGCACCTGTCAATCAAAGCCTCGAATTTGGTACAATACTTTCAAGATCACGAACGTTCGTATTGTTCAGAAATGACACACCTGTTATGGGATGGTACATCAACCAGCAATCAAAATCAACCAACTGATCTTATTGTTAGACTCACTCGAAACATCTTTTCGCTTTCGCTGCGATATGTCTTGAGATGCAATAATTTCTCCTTTAAATATTTATACAGGACCCACTGCGTTGATTGTCGAGTAGTTTCAGTATGCTAAAACTGTTAAATGTATAGCAAAAGATACACGTTTCAACGACTGAGCCTTGCATCTTGTATCAACTTTTCTTTGACCCTGACTGATATAAAGTGCGTCCAGCCAACAGGCTGAGCATCTTCGACTCCTCACTATGACTACTCCTAAGTTTGGTTAACACCGTCCTAATGATTCTGATCTCATCGCCCCACCCGCTGGACCCCAGGTTTTTTGAAAGTTTTCCTGCTGAAAGATTCTATTGGTTTCAACCAGCTACAACTCTGTCCTTAATGAACGCTATGTTTTCAGAGACTGAGAATCCAAGGCTTCCAGGTGTCTCTCCTACGTCAATGCACCGCAGGCTCTTGCCTGAGCAGAAAAAAGAAAGGCTGAGCAGTATTCAGGGAGACTTCGGTAGTCTTTGGTATCCAGCGGTTGCAATCCAGGTGGATGACAATCTCTGCCACTCTGTACGTGATCCCGGACCTCTGGTTACAATAAACCTATCAATGATGAAGAAGTAACTACGAGTAGAGTAGGACCTCCATTATCTGAACTGTAATTATTAATAAGATGGCTCACATTCTAACTATATTTCGCAAACAGATTTCAATTTCATATTAGAATGTAAAATACACAATGGCATGACATTAAGTACACGCTATCACTAATGATAATTCTGACTTGTAATTGGCATAATATGATCGGTGTACGGATAAACGAGGCTCTACTGTCCAGTGTTCCACGGTTGACTGGAAGAGCATTTGGGACCGAGAACTTCCAGGCGACCGAGGTAGAGTGTATTTATTATGCTCGAGAAGTCGATGACAACTTGCCCTACCTCGGTTAGCTGGAAGTTCTCTGCCCCGAGTACTCTTCCAGCCAACCGTGGAACCCTGAAATTGTTTCCTAATCTGTCCTTCTTGAGCTGAAGCTTTCGAAAACCCTCACAGCACTTACCAAATCGGCCAGTCCGAATGCAACAATCTAACGGTTCTGGACGAAGAATCGTTTGCCTGCTTATTCTCGAATTGCAAGCAGATTTTGAGGCTTGTAATAAACAAGCAAGACGATTACTCGAGGCAACAAAAAAGTCGCTTGAGAATTTTCACAAGCGGAGAAAGTTGAATCGGTTAAGTCAACGTTCGCAGCTGATCGCTGGGGACTTTCGACGCATTGTGAATTCCGGAACGATGAAAATGCGTTTGTCAAACAATCGTCCGACCTTCCAGCGAATTAAATCTGCCCGCGGTGTAGAAAGTACGCAGGGAAAGCGGGATTTAAATGTAATTACCATCGACGGAGGTGTTATTTTCCAGTTGCAATTATCCTTGCGTCGAAGATATGTCCTTCCTACGCGTTTTTCCTTACCTCGAATGAAAGTCAGCTCGCGAACGGAAAGGTCTGCGGTTTACGTGCCGATGACGTAAAACGTACCGCACTACATACAGCAAATCTTTGTTAACCATCTATAACAGGGATTTTTTTTTTTGGCGTATGACGAAAATGATACGTCAGATGGTTGCCAAAGATTGATCACGGTATATAGACGTAATAATAATCGAACAGACTGCTCTAGTGGCAGTCTGGTTGTAGGATGTGATAAAAAAAACTTGAAAATATAGATGTACAGGGAGGAGTGGTAGATTCAAGGAAAGCAGGGAGTGATTCCAGATGAAAGAATAAAACGAAAATGTGGAATAAAATTTTTTGTACTATGCTCCGTTTTCGAAAAAGTGCTCTTTTAAAGTTTTCCTAATCTACCGTGCGGAAGACTGGTAAACTTATCTACTAAGTACACTTTTTGAACGCCTATAGGCGTTCTCCGCCCGGTCTAGAATGATGTTACTGATGTTATTTATTGACAATTGGTCAGGTTGGATTAGTTAGATTGGTTAATTAGAATGGTAAATGCATGTATTTGCTCGTCAAGGTATTAATTGTTTTGTCTTTTAATAAGCTAACCAGACCAAATATTCAATTCGCAATTAATTTGTATCCATTAGTGTGCTTTAATGAAAGTGTTTATAAAGTGTCCACCCTTATTAGTACATAAAAACCGTACACGTTTACTGATAATATTAATTTTTATTTTATGGTGGCGTCCTGTATAAAAAATCAAAATTTTCAGGAAAATTCTTCATCATATTTGTAATAAAAAAAACCTATTCGCATCGAGACTAATTAGAAAAAATATTAAAAAACAATCACACGCACGCGAGACCCTTTATATCCATAAAATATTAAATGAACAAAAAAATGAATTTGTCTCAGAATTCCACTAATACGTCTCCCTTTAAAAATAGCAAAATTTCAATTTCAGATAATACAGAGCAAAATCGTGATAAGAATAAGAAAGGCGTATGTGAATCTATTATCTGAAGCCCGTACTTTATATGAAAATCAGAAGTATAATCAGACGTTCTTCTTTATGTACAACGGACTTTCTTTTCCCGTTATTTGCAAATCAAGCAATTTAGAAGCTACTTAATACTCCTGTTTCTACGGAGAAAATGATTTATTGTCCATCAAACAAGAATCAGATGGATTTTATTAGTTATTCATCGGAACACCTGACGGCGCAGAACATTATCGAAGAGCAAAAACTGAACAACTGAAACGAGAAAACGCTTGCTGCCAAGCCACGTGTTTCTTAAGAAGTTAATAATATACCGTAGGCAGCCTTTCGTAAATTACCGTGCAAGGTAACGTTAGATATACTCGATAATATGTACTCCGGGTTAAAATTATGGAGACCGGCTCTTGCAGGCTAGTGAAAGTGCAAAATATTGTGTTACGATGATTCAGTGCAGCTAAGAAATTAACGTTCCCTTTCATAATTTGTTAAGTCGGTTCTATTAACCCTTTGGGGTCGATGAACTCATATGGGCGTTCTGAAAAATCGTTCGTCGTGCGCTACGGGCCACCGTACTGGTCCGAGCTAACGAAGGCTATCAAATTATCATAATTATTATCTCCTGAGCACGTTTCATTAATATATACAGAGTGTCCCATTTTCTTCTCTACACGAATGATGTCGTTTCACTGTCTTAAAACTGTGAAATATGTAAGAAAACATATACAGGTTGCCCCGGTTTAATTTTGATCCGTGCAATGTCGTTTGTTCAGTCGTTTCAGTGCAATGCACTGACAAACGAATAAAAGAAATGCATGTTTAATATTAAGAACATGTCTTTTTTTACTTGAATTGCGTACAAGATGAATCTACAGATTCGGTAATCTGGTTCTCTGTATAATAGAAAGTAATACTGAATTATTAAATATAAATTTATTCATACGTCAGTTGAATTTTTTTCTTTTGTTCTCCGAATTCTTGTAACATATCAGACTTTATAGCTGTTGCTAATCGTTCTTTAGATTTAGATTAGTTTATTCAACCTACTCATTATCCGATCGTTATCTTCTATTATATTTCTATACCTTCTTTTTTTCTCTGTAAATATTGCGTGTGAATATAACCTTGAAACCATTCTGAACAGATTGAATTCGAGTTTGTTCAAATTTAAATTGAATTCAAATCAATTAAAGTTTATAGCAATTTTGTGTAAAGTAAAATTTATAGAAATATTGAATAATTAGATTAAAATGACTGTTGACTACATTGAAATTTATAAATATATTGAATAAATTAGAATTTATAGAAAGGTTGTATAAAGTAAAATTACAGAAATATTGAACAATCCAATTAAAATAAATATTGAATAATTTTTAATTTACAAGAAAAATATAATCTTGGAACCTTTACGAACCAAACCAGCAGACTTCGAGACTCACTTTTTACCAATATAAAAAGTCATGAATCCTGCAGAATTAAACTGTATATTTACATAAACATCTGCGGTCTACCTATGCAATACGCTGCTCTCTCAGACATGTATAATATATTCTACGTGCTAACAATAAGTGGTAGCACATTACTAAATAAATATAAAATTAGATTCGCTACATTCGGCCGGCGGTACGGACCCAGAAGTAAAGCATTCGCGACGTCAAGGTGTTTTATGTAGGTCAGCAAAGCGAATAAGAGTTACAAAAGGTGAAACACGCCTCGATCCTGTTTCCTACGCTCGCACGACCAGTTCCAGTCAAATTAAAAGTAACCACAGAGCGAATTACAGGCAGACATAAAATTAGATCAATCTGTAACGAGTTCACCGGTAAAGGGGAGACTCGAATTCGCCTCACTTCCTGTTTACACGGTTCACGAGTCGTTGCAGACCGGCCAGAATGGTCCCGGGCCCGGACGGTTGCACGTTCGATGCATTTCGACGGCCACGCGTCGACGTTCTCCGTCCTTGAACCGAAAATAACGCGTCGTTTCACGTTCGTTTCGCCTTCTGGTCGAATGTTTTGCTCCTCCACGGGGAAAAGATGAAAAAAACGAGCGGAATTCGCGAGATTTCTGGCTGAATCTCGCGGAGACACAAAGGGAACCTGTGCGTTCCGTTCGAAGCGGATACACCGGGTGACCTCGAGACACCAGAAAATCCGCGTGGACGAGAATCGAGTGGGCGGTACCTGTTTTCTACGCCTGTATTCCTTTCCTCGACACCGGAGAACACCGAACCGCTGGAAAACATCGAATCCACCGTTGGATTTCGTGCTTAGAAAGGTCCGGCCCGATCTTTCGACCTTTACACCGGTCCAGCGGATCTTTCGGATACCGTAGGATCCATTCAAACGCCTAATTTGCATTTTATAAGACCCAGAAGTCTATCGAATACAGCATCGCCAGGAAGAAAATCGAAGAAACTCCGTGGAACACGTAGGAGAATTTTCTACTTCTGACCCGGAGGAAATTTCCACTTCACCTAACACGTGTGGAGCGTAGGTGTTTATGCAATTTAACGTATTCAGGTGTACAGAATGTACTGTGAGTTAGTGTATTGTGATTATACTCGTGTATACAATTTTCAAATGTACATATTATAAGTACATAGTATTAGGTGTCAAAAAAGTTCATGACATATTCAAGTACAAAATATTCCAAAAATCTTGGACTGCGATCTGAAGTTTGGAAACGACAAGAAATTTTAGGACGACCTCATGTATAAATAAATAAATACATACACATATTTACGTGTATTTTGTAAATGTATACACTTTCTACTAATTGTAAGTATGTATGTTTATTAATAATAGTAATTTTTATAGTGAAAGTATAATCGTGGTATGTTTAAAAGATAAAAAAGATTGTTGTCGAAGTCCTCTTTGCTTATTTGTATTAAAGAATAAAATATATATTTGCATAATCGTCTGCAGTGGAAACACACGCTTTCTCTCAAACATGCAATTTGTTGAATGAATAAATTTCTGTCCAAGTCTCATTTCCTTTCCCACAATATAATATACAAAGGTGTATTTGCATACAGATCTGGGCAACTTTTATTTGCAGTTAAAGTAAGAAATAATCATTTGAAATATCATTCGAGTTTTGGAAATCTGGAAAATATTAATTTATTTGAAGTAAAAGCAATTTTATGTAAATAACCGTTCTATTATCTTCATATTTTACTTTTAAAGAATTATTCATACAAGTAGTTTCTATGAGTATCATGAATGCACCTTATTTCAGCATTTAATAAAGTTATAACTATTTTTTCAAGCAATTAAGTAAACCAGTAAAAATGATGAAAATGTAATTGTAATTACTATATTAATTATTCTATGATTGCAATAGAGTATACAATAACGTTCTGTTTATAAGCATGAAGTATCTTGTATGTACAATACCTGCTTATTGTTAGGTTTCTTTTTTGAACACATGTACAATATTTTAGCTTCTTAACATGTGCAACATCTTGCAACAACTTGAATATCTTGAGAATCAGAGAGAGATTTTTCTCTGGGACTACCTAATGCTTTTGAAATTATTTCTTCAAACAAAATAATAAAATTGTATTCCAAATAATTGTGCAGTAAAATAAAACATTACTAAGGAGAATATTTCAAATATTATTATAAAAATTATACTGTTCAAACCAAGAAACCGTATTCATAAACAATACATCAGAAATGAAGTAGTGAAAATTTAATAATTAAATATTAAAATTAACTTGCAATTCAGTGATACATTTACTCCAAGCATTAGACTAGAAATTATTTATTATATCGTTCGAGTTAAACGCTTGAACTTTATGTTATACACATTAAAATATTATTGAGTTACAAGTTCATTATAATATTTAATTATTCGATTCTCAGCATTCCATTCCTGACATATTCGTTTACAGTTGAGCATCGTTTATGATTACGATTCTAAAATACGAAATATCTTTGTAAATGATGGAGCTATTCGAACACACGATCCTCCAATTTCCTTCATCAATATGTTTGAAATATCGCTATTTGGAATTCGCCCAGGTCTCTTTGCATACACATCCGCGATCAGCCAGTGATCCGAAACTTGCACCCAACGTCTGCAGAATTTTAAATACTCCACACCGAACGAATCGAATGGCGAAAGAAGTTGAGCAACGATCGATCAGACTCTTAATCGTGCCGAAAGATGCGAAAGATACGTGCCTTGGGCGCCCACGACGAGGATCCCCAAAAGGGATAGGAGAATCTCTCGCGTCATCCTCGGTGTATGGTCTTATCGTGTTCACCAGGTACAGAATCACATCGAAATCTCACTAACTTACAATCATCCACGAGCACGTTCCCGAAGAACACTCTTTAACCACCTGGGTCAACTTTCACGAGAAGTCTCTTTGTTCTGGAAACCGGGCGATTTCCAAAGTTCTCCAAATAAAGAGTTCAGTTCGTCCACCGTTCACCGAGTCAGCTTTCGGTCACCGTATGCGAACTTTCATGGTCTCCTCGGACACGGGAGTACGGCTGCTCCACCAACACTTCCTCTTCGATTCTTCATGATTTTCAGCGTTCCTGTGACCTCACCTGCTGCTCATCGAAGACACAAGATGCTACCGAGAGTCTGCGGTGAAAATTGGCGAGATCGCACTACGAATCGCGGGGAAGCTAGCTCGGTACAGCGAAGAAATGTTAAACGCGACTTTTGGACGACATTTTCGCTAAAGTTTGGTCGAGTGTCGACCGAGTGTGACGATCCGTTCCCTTCACCAGCCGTCCAACGAGTGCCGCAGGTCTCAGTTCTCCTGTACTCCTTCGACATTATGAAAGTACGGTGTACCGTGCATCCAGCAGAGTACTATGGGGGAACCATCGACCACCTTCTCTCGGCTTTTCGACTTGCGATAACGCCAAGCTTCCAACAGGCTTTTCTTTTCTTCCCGATTTTTTCATCCGGAAGACAAAGGTACAGTGTTACCTAACGAGTTCAAGGATTTGGAGCTCAGTTTCTTACTTAACCCTTTGTAGGACAGCGGTACGATAATGTACCACTTTGCTTAAAAAATATAGCTGCCATAGTCCTTGGTATAATGTTCTACGAGGTTCGTATCTACCGCCACATTTGACGCACGATGAGGTCACAGATTTCAAATTTTTTGTTTTTCTAGGATTATGGGGATCCTATAGTGCACAATTCGAAGAACCCGTCAATTGCTCCTCTTTACTTTCTGCCCTACAAAGGGTTAACTGGTTGACTGCTTTGGTGGTCACCACTGATCAGTCAGTCTGAATTTAATTAAATAATTCTCAGTTTTTCTGCAATTCTAATCTTTTATTCATATGTTACAATAATAATACAAAACAGTGTATTGCAGAATAATGAAGAGCATAAGTTTCTTAATAATTTGTATACCAGGAAACGGTATTATAATTGTCTGTACCAGTTTCTGTATTTTTCACTGTGGTGCTTTTTCCCACAATAATTTCTTTGCAATCGAGCATAAACAAATTAGATATTTCAGCTTAGAGATACAAGATGACGCTTTAAATTGAAGCTTAAATGTTTTAAGAAACTGAACTTGCTGGAGGGCCTAGCTCGTCAAAATCCAATATGGCGGACAGGGGGCTAGACTCGTCATTTCAACTCAAGGGATTGCGCTGTTTAGTATTAGTAATTATAATAAGCATGTATCTCTAAGAACAGACTGTTCAATTTCATGTTCATACAATTTAACATATTAAAAAACATAGGACATAAGTGTTGCCTAATTTGGACGTTATGTTCATTTGTCTATCTATACTAATATGTATAAAGAATAAACCAGAGAAGTGCATTTTTGCATAAACAGTTGCAGTCTACTAAATAGCTTCCACATGATCCAGAAGAACTTAAATGCAAACTGTACGGAGTATCCTGAAGCATAAGGACAGTAACTTAAGATACAATACAGGATGCAATTCTGAGCAAAGAAGTAGCAGTAAATGAACGTTGATTTTATCAACATGTCCTCCTTTGGATTAAATGACCGCAACATAATCGTGGCATCATTTCTGTTAATTTTGATAATTTGTTTGGTGAAACTGTTCTCCAGGACTCTTGAATCTGGTTCCACATAGCAATGAAACATGTTGGTGCTGATTTCTGCCACTTCCTGTCCTATTCGTCTCACAGTAGTTTGATGGGGTCGAATCTAACATTTTGGAGATGCAATTGCATGATTATGGTTGTCCAATTCTTTCCACAGTAATTTGATGAGGTCAAATCTAATATTTTGGAGTTGCAATTGCATGATTGTGATCGTGCAATCCTTCCTCCATTTTTCGTCTTCCTGAGGTACCCTAATTCAAAGAATTAGAAAGGTATGATCCACTAATTTCAATAACAGCGTATATCGATTTCCATAATGATGTCCAACGTCGATCCACGATCGAGAAGATCGCTTACCTAGCCGCGACGCGTTTTTCCATCAGCGTGTGCTCGAACGCATATCCGTGACGTATCCAAGGTGAAACGACCATACAATCCGCGCCAGCACGAGTGGCTGGAGGGACTTTTACTCGGACATGGTTACAGGAGTCGTGCATTAGCCGAACGGGGGAAAACGATTGGCTTAACAAAAGTAATTGCTTCCTCGTGCGTAACTGGATCGACGTGAAGACGCCGGAAGTGACTTCTGCGTGCAGCAGAAGCTGGCCCTGCGTCACCTGTGCCTTTCGAAAAGACAGCAGCCGTGGTCAGTGACGGCGAAACGACGTCTAATCAGTGATTCCCATTCTTTCGATATTCCGGACACCTGCTCTCTCTCCGTGAACGATTTGGAAAAGCCATCGCTCCTTCTTCCCATTAACGTTGATGACCGAACCGACCGTTTCTACTCCGACGTATTCATCAATTATAATTTGCTCTCGATGATACTTGTGCGCTATTTTTCTTCTGCCACCGTAGTTTCTCCCCTGGTGCACACGAGGAGCGTCTTAACGGGTAGAAAGTAACACACAGGGTGAATCCACTGACTGGACCAGACTGTAGCGGGTCGTACTATGGTCCCAAGAGAGGATAAGAAAGAATGGGAGAGGAAAATTTGACGTTGTTCAATGCTATCCTATGTTTAGCTACCAGTCCTTAAGGTCAATGATTGCTTTGTAAAGTCTGCTCGAATTTCAACCGATCTCTACCGAAGCTTCACCTTAACCGAACCCTGACTCTATTGAAACTTCACTGAAGCTGAACATTGGATCAACCTAGCTGAATGCTACCGAGGTTTACCCTTAAGGTGATTCCAACTAAATTCTATTGAAGCTGAAATCAGTTGTCTGCACCTGAACAACGAATGGCGATGAACTCTTTGAGTTGGCTGATCCAACGATAGCCTTTTGCAGCTCCTGAAACGAAATTACCATGAACATCTGAATACGATGCAAACAATGCCTGGACTTTTTTACAAGCCTACATATTCATACTAAAAACGGTCATTCACCAAATGAATAGTTTCCTTAAAGGCAGCAAAACAATTGTTGTAAACAGAAAAGGTAAACTGCAGCTAAAGAAAGTAATTTCGGACACATGTTTCCAATCCTTGTACTGTGCCCATGTTCCAAATTCATTGCGATTGTGCCTCTTGTGCATGGATGGACACCCTGCTCATGTAGGGACAGGGGTTCCGCAAAAGGATATCCGACTGTCAGGGTGGTACTAGGGTAAAAAGAAAAGGATGAAAAACACTGCTATAAGGTTACAGCGGCTTTACCGTTAAGCCCCTCCCTTCTATCTCTTACCACATCAGCCTCCCCACCTGAGTCACCTGGTGTCCCTCGATCGCGTTTCCACTCCGTTCGCATTCTCTCCTTCTTCACCCTCTTTCTTTCTCTCTCTCTCTATCTTTCTGTCTCTCCCGTACCCTCTTTCTCTCTAGCCTTCCTCCGTCCTTCTCTTTTTACACCAACGGTCTACGTCAACGGACGCCTGGGCCCCTTTCACCTCGGCGAACCTCGTGTCTTCTCTCGATTTCTCAAACAGACGAAACACGCGACCATTCGGCCGAACGAAAGCGGTCAGACCTGCGATTCAAAGAAACATCGTGGTTACGACATGAATTTAATGCACTGTCAATGATTTTCTTGCATCGTTTCAAAATTTAATTGGAGATTATGCAAGGAAACGTGATGGAACGATGGTCCTCCGGACTGTTGGAAAATTCGATTCTTTGGTCCTTGACACTGCTTCGTACATCAATGCCAGAAATATTAGGTGCGTGCTGAAGTTCTATCAGTTTTTCGGGATGAGAATTCCAAGTACAAAATTTAGGTTTTATTAACACGTTGAACGTCACAGTGAAATCAGTCACTCCTAGTCAGACGCGACATGAACTGCTCACAATCAGTGGCGGATAGAGGCGATTCCCCCCATTTTAATATCACTATCTGATACTCTAGCCTACACAATTAAATTCACATTAATTATTTTTATATTATAAAAAATAAAAATAATTACTGTACCTGTGATTATTAATAATCTGTTTTATACCTAACAAGTTTTTCAGAATGTGACATAATATTTTTATATTTTATTACTCTTGATCCCCCCCCCCGGATCAGCCGTTGATTACAACAGATTTTCGACTTGAAATCGAAAGAGTTCTATAGTAGAGGAATTCGATTATTATCAGAAAGATGGCATGAGGTCATGAGTGATAATGGTAATTATGTAAAACAATAATGATGTTATTTATTCCATAAATTTGTTTTTGGTTTCTACTAAAAAAAATCGGGTGGAACTTTTGCTCACGCCTAATACTACAGGATCATCCTATTTGTAGGGTGGAGTAGTTGAACCCTACATAAACAGGAGATGATAACTGCGTGACAAATACGTGGAAGATGCACATTTTCTTAAGCGAGTGATACAGAAAGTACATTCAACGAAGTTATAAGCACAACATACAGTTTTGTCGATGTTTCGTTTCTTCATCTGCATTAAAAAGAAAGTATTGAACTCTAAAAATGTGTATTTGCATGAACATCCACAATTTAATGATGACAGTGCAATGATGAGTTAGCTCTATATATTTCTGAGACGATGAAATGTATTTTTTTGTGATTTCCCGAAGAGTCCAAGTAATCTATAAAAGGTAATTGTATTGCATTAAAAAAGACTGTATGATGTTGAGGTATAACAAATACAATGTTTCTCACATTCTTTGCTATTCTGAACAGGCACGAGAGAGTTTCTATAGCAGACTCATAAAGTATTGGCCGCTCAAGGTCACTCCCTGACGCCAAACGCAGGATTCCACTTTCACGATTTTCTCGTTTTCACTCTTTTTTCTCTTCTGCTCCGGCACAGGAAAAAGTTTCACCGTTTCTCATAAGGAATAATAAATTTAAAGTTTGGACTCGCGTCGTCACGATTCAAAAGCGCATTTGGCGGGAAACGAATCAAGGTTGAGTTGGGTTGAGTTGCGGAAATTTGGCGGGAAACAAACCAAGGCGGCCTTCTTTATAGCGCTCACTTTCTTTCCGCGATATCATCGAAAATCTTAAGATAATAAATCGTTATAGCTTTTCGATCGCTTCTGTGGATCAGAGTAGTCGACCTTCATGTTTAAAAATATGCGAACTCGATGACTGGTAACGAGTGTGTTTCCGTACGAGCGAAGGACATTTCGGATATTATTCTTGAAAGGCGCGCGGCCATCTAGATCACTTATAATTCAAAACGCATATCGTTCGTTTCCATACATTCTCCACTTCAATCGCATCAACTAACTTCACTGAACATTATTCTTACACTTTTATACCGAAAATGGCGATCGAATGATCTTAAAAAGGGACAGTATTATAATGATTGGACGAAATACCATTATTTTTCGGGTTTTTCTACGATTTTACTGCGTTCAAAGGGGAAATTAACGGAAGAGGAGAATTGGAACTTATAGACTAATAAATAATAATACATTCTGTCTGATTAACTTTTGTTTATTTAAATAATCATTGGGAATTACAGTGGATTTCAGCAAGTTTCTACAACTTATCGTAGCACAATTGGCTCAATCCTAATGTTCACTTAACAATCTAGACATTTTTAAACTACCGTAATTTAAATATACAAAATCTATCGATTGTTACTTAAACAATACGACGGAAACATAAGAATATATAAAACTTATTAATAAAGTACAATACGTAATTTATATTGTCTGAAGATTGTTTTAAAATTATATTTTATTTATTATTCATCCTGCGACCGCGGTCTGTATATTTAGAATCGAGGCGAACCCGCGAACGCCTATGGGCGTCAGTAGCACACGGTGAACGGCTTTTCATATCGCATGTAGCGCCATCTCTGTCAGAAGCCCGGAACTAAGTAGCAGCGGTGCAACTGGCACCATTTCTGCCGGAGGCCCGGAACTGAACAAGGTGCCACCAGCGCCACCTTCTGCCCGCAACTGGAACTATACAACGGCGTGCCGCTCACGGCGCCCCTGGCGGATTTTTCCGTAAATAATCGGGTCATTGTCGCTAGATGGCGCCACTTGAAATGCCACCACGTAGTTCTGAGCTCTTGCCAAAGATGGCGCTGGTTGTCCCACCGCTACTTAGTTCCGGATTTTTATCAGAGATGGCGGTATCTGCGATGTGGAAAGTCGTTCACCGTGTTCTGCGGACGCCCATGGGCGTCCGCGAGTTCACTGTACCCTTAAGGGTTAATAATACTAATCACGGACGAAGCATAGAATAGGCCATTCATCCAATGCATTTTTGTATCACACGAATTAGGGGCTCTAGAGCCCCATTATCAGTTTGGTGTCACTACGAACTGTATCGGTTAAGACTAACTTTACATAAGGGCGCTATTAGTTCATAACAGGTTCATTTTGATGCCAATAACCTGTCTGGTGCAGAATTTCATACTGAACACGCTGGTTTTTATTAGAATGCCGTATCTCTTTTTGCTTCGCCAAAATCTCAAGAATTCTGGAGGCCTGCGTCAGGGCCAGTCTGGCCGGCCGATCGTGATCTATCGATTAAGAATTTCTAGCTCGGAGCTCAGTGATTCGAACTTGATGAGAGTAACTTATCTGACGCAGAATTTCATGCCGAACGCGCTGGTTTTTGTTAGAATGCCGTATCTCTTTTCGTTTCGCCAAAAACTCAAGAATTGTGAAGGTCTGTGTTAGACCGTCCAGCTATGCCGGTCGGAATTCTTCGATTCCACGAAAATCATAATATAAAACTGTAAAAAGTCAGTTGTTTTTTAAACGATATATGTGTTAGAAAGAATAATATGTAAGTTATTCTTGTAAGTGTTCGTTTCCCTTAAAAATTGAGTATTCGTCTTCATCTCTTTGCTATATATGATACATGTGATCCTCATTTCCCGCATTTACTACCCAACCAACATCGATTTTTGGCGCCGTCAGTATTTCACATCATGTGACACGAAGTTCCACATGGTGATCAGTCTATTCCATACCTCGTCTGTGGTGATCAGAAGAAAGTTTTATTTATTATTCACACGACAGATACAAACGGCGAGATCTGGTGAACGAATTTCGTACTAAGCGTGTCGTTGACACGACACAGACGAACGCGGCTCCATACACGAGACTCATTTCGCTTTTTGCATCATTCGATTGGAGCGTAGAGGAATGCAAGAGCCGGGTTGCGATGATGCCGGTGGCTGTGCTCCGACGCCGACGGGAATGTGATTCCTCGTCCCATAATTTATGCTAATTTGTCGCCAAGAACGCACCGTATAATGAGAAATCATGTGAGTGCCCGATTCGACAAATTTTCTGTTAAAAATCTCTGTATCCCCATTGCAACTGTCCAACACTGCAATCGTTGCAATTATTACTCCCCCCTCATCAATTATATTCTATTGCACATAAGTACTCTAATGGGTCTTTCCTCCAAGACCAGTATGAAGAGAGTACTCATAAAATGCATAGTGAAACTTTGTCAGTATATTTTGTTAATGTATTGAGGAAAAGAATGTATACAATTTTGTAGATAGTTGGGTCAACAACCTGCAAGGGTCTCAGTAAACGTACTTGGCCTTTGGTATATACTGTTTAAAAGAATTAAAGGATCATAAGGTGTACACATGATATATAATAGATATTCCATGACAATTATATAGTATATCTATTGGATGTTTTGGATATCATAATGGCAAAATTTCCACAAACAATGCTGGTGTTAATCTGAGGAGTTATGATGAGGGCAGCTACAGGGGTTTTAAAGAGCAGAAAAGTATAGTAATGTTTGGTAGAATGTTCAAAAGAACTTGAAAACCTGATCTTCTAATTGGTTTAAGCAGTATATTATCAGGTGTATTAATTCAACTTTATACGTGTATATATATTTATTTAAATTGTTTGACTTTGATTTACTGACTAATATAAGTCAGTAAAGTTTGACGAACGATTTGAAGAACATCCTATACATATTATCTTGTATTCACAGGTGACTGAGTTTGCTGAGTGATTCAATATGCAATAGAATGTAAATATGGCAGAAGGTGGGACAGAACCAAAACCTGGTGACAATCAAACATCCAAGCTACAGCTGGAGGTGAACGAGTGTCTTGGTAATTGGCTAGTGTACTTACAGGTTTGTGTACTTGCAATAATTATTATGTCGAAGAACCCAAAGGCAAGCTATTTCTTCTAACACAGACGCTCAATGGCCTATGCACAGCCGGTACAAAGTTGGCACAGTCGTTACAGACCCTCTTATCTGCTCATGATACCGTGACACAATGCAGATTAACCGGTCAGTGTTTGGCAGGATGGGAGGAACTCACAAGAGCTACGTACATTGCCAGCAACACTGTAAAGAATCACATTATCTCTGCACTGAGGGATCATGAAGTCCGAGAAAATGAAGGAGATAAACATGTATGTAGACTTTAAGTCGTTTCAAACTGTCTTCCATGTGATAGATTATGCGTTGAACAATATTTTCTTTCAGGACATACTTAGAGATAATCTGTTAACTTTCCTCAATCTGCAATACCAGTTCTGCGTTGCCTGTTGCGAATGCTTAGGTAAGGAATGAAACTTGTTCCTTAACATGTTCACAGTCCCGACAAACACACAAGGATCATGCGGATTTTGACTTATTGTCAGACTATAAAACAACATTGTAATGATCTCAACAAAAGTGGATTATTCGTTGTCATATGCGTTTGTCGCTTCTTTTGTGTATGTACCAAGCGGACAGTGAACCTGTTATGCCTATTCTTTTTCCAGTAATATTTTGTGAAATGATTTTTGTAGGTGGAATGGCAGAATGTTCTTGTTCACAAAGCGGTACAGCGGAGTGTGATATTGCGTCGCTTCAGCAATGTTTCGAAAGGTTGTACACTTCTCTGCCTCTGGTGTCTTCATCCTTGACGCAACAGTCGGTGCAGAACTGTCACAGATCGCCTTTACCATATCCTTTATTCCCTCTGCAGGTGATTTCAATATTCCCAATAAATCACTCTGACATTGTCAGTTATTTACAGCTGCCCAATTTTCATGTCTAGGTTCAGAGGAGGTGGTCTGAAACAGCGGCCGCAGAAATGTCAGGCGAAGCGTCTGAAAATACGATGAGAAGGTGGTCCATGCCATGGGACTGTCGAAACATTACAGACTGGCCTCGACAGGATGTTAGATCGCGATTGAGGGTTCCTCATCAGGACAGAAGTAGATCTACTACGCCCGATACAATATGGAAAACATCTGCAATGGCCAGTCAGGATGGTCTGCAAGAGGCTATTCAACTTTTATCTTGCAAACCAGGTACATACGAAAGTTAAAACAAATAGTATGCGGCGAGGAGAAAATCATACTGATCTCTATACAGGTGTTAGACCCCTAAATCAACTCTCTGCGTACACGAATCAACATATCCCGGGCGTTACTTTAACGACGTGCAATTTCGAGGCTACTTACGATCCTACGACTTGGCCAGGAGCTCGTAAAGTGAGTTCTTCAAGGTGCTGGCCGCAAGATTCCCACTCCAGCGATCACTCTGATCAGTCAGGACGTCGCGAGAGCGATCAGAGTGCACACAGTGGAGAGCACAGAGACTCGGGTAAGTTTAACATGCATTAAATGTGGATCTGTTTCTATAATAAGTTATTTATTTGATCTTGCGTAGAACAAAGTGGAACCAGCGGTAGTCACGGAGACAGCAAAGATAGTATTCATTCGCATGGCGATCATAGAGAAATCGAACTCGGTAAGCACACACGTTGGAGACACTGGATTAAGAGAATGGTGTACGATACTTCATCTTCTTATTAGGTACTGTAGATGTGTTGCCGTCTCGTAAGAGCAGCTCTTCGACGGATTCTTGCATATCAGCCCATAGTCGGTCGGGCTCCGAGGGCGCAGCTGGTGGCGGGGTAATGCATGATTACATTTTGCAATAATTATTATCGTGATCGATCATTTCTTTTCTTCTGCTGTACACAGTGTTTACAAATTATAGGTACAAACTAGTCGAAAGCCTCAATAAACATACGTATGTCTGTAAATTAACTGTTTCGGGTACTGAGTTTTATTTTCAAGACAAAGTAAGTGTGAACGCACATTCGATTTATCGTTCTCGCCGTAAATGTCACCTGTTGTCAGATATTATCTTATATTTATTGCAACAAATATATTGCGTTACGTACAGTATACGCAATCGTACAGGGAGTGGACCATTAATTAAAAACCTGAATGCCTAGAAAATGGTTATCTTCCGTACATACGTTTATTAGACTTCCCTGATTTCGTTCAGTGAATTCTACCGGTTTCTAAAGCTTGTGCCTATAATTTAAAACTACAGTGGAAGGTCGATTATCCGGACTGTAATTAATCACAGGATGAATCACATTGTGACTATGTTTCTCCTAAAAATTAGAATTTTATTTGAGAATATGAAATACGCAGTGGTATCAAATCAGGTACACGGTGTCACTAATTAGCTTGTAACTAACTTATGATCATCGGTGTTCGAATGATGAGTTTTTGGATAATCGAGATCCTACTGTATTACGCTGTCGATTATTGTAGAGCGCTCGTTAAACTCTGTATAACTTATGATTTCAGGAATGCGCGAGATCTCAGTTGTACTCGATGTGGAGCGGCAGCGATCTGCCTTTCATTAAATTGCCAGAAAGTAATGAAACGCAGGATGAACACCCGCCAGTCTAGACAGTCGGCCGCCGTATATCAACGTGAACGATCAAAATCGTTCGATATTTATTTACAAGCGTACACGGTTCAACGCGTATACGATCGTCGAAGAGGCGCGTGAAACGCGACGTTTGATGATCAGTATAACGAAGTAGAGTCGAATGAGTGTGTTTATATATATATATATATATATCTCGAAGGATGGAACGCACCACCAAGTGGTGTTATTTATTATAAATAATAGCGTTCTCGATTGTTGTTTTATCGAATGAATTTAGTCACGTACCCCGTTCCCCATGTTCTAGTCTCAATTGTGTTCGGGGAACGGGCACGCTCCGATGTTTCTTTCCGCATGATCCTGATCTCTGGTTCCACTCTTCGGTCGATATCGTAACTTAATGGAATGTTATTTACATTTAATCGCATGGATTGGAGATTAAAAGCTCGAAAACTTTCTTACTCGATCCTTCGTATTGTCTCAATATCGTACAGTATTAAACCATATCATATCAATTACATTCCCTGCGACCTGATTACTCGCGTGTGTACATTAATCGTCCGCAATGTCCGTGATCCTCTGGAACCGTCATCCTTTCAATATCCAGTTGTACTTTTTACAGAGTCCTTAGAAATTGCAGATGCAAACTATGCATTCAGACTGAAGAAACTGATTGCAAAGACCAGAAAAGGTTTTCATAAGCATATATTAGGAAAGTTATGGTTTTCAAAGTTTAAAATTTTAAAATCTTCATATTTCTATTATAACATTTTTCTGTCATTCAACTCTATCGTTCTACACAGTTTGCGCCTACAATTTGAAAATACTCTACGCATCCTAGCAAAGGTTTATTAAATTCTTGAGCAACGAGTTAAGAGATATCATGTTAGAGGATCAACGACACTTTTCATCCGGCTACGGTAGCAAGGTGAACGGATAGAGCGCGCCGATCGGTCAGGGATGATTCGACACATGTACAACTCTATTCATATGGCACAGGAAAATAATAAAACGTTCGACACTACGGGCCTACTTACATACATATTCAACACTTAAAGAACGAGCGATCAGCTTCGCGCGCTAGGCCGCTACAGCCACGCTGTAAACCAGTCAGTTTCAAGGTCATCGAGTCCCTCAGCTTTGTCAAACACGCCGTTAGATGCGGGGACGGCTTTCAGCCATCCTGACCGTGAATCCTTTAAATTACAAACGGGTCCCTTTTCAAGGGACCTAGATCCATCCATGCGTCAGCGTTCAACGGTAGATCGTCGATCAAGGTGTTCGAACGAGCACAGAAACGTCGCGATTCGTAGTCTGTCACCGGGAATGCAAACACGACCCTGTCGATGTGTCCCGCTTCGAGGAGCGCCGTCGAAGGGGAGACAGAGGGTGCTAATCGATCTCATCCTCGGCCAGGTCGTCCTCATTTTGACCATAGTCGTCGTACTGGTCCTTCAGATCGTCCTCCTCCTTGTCCAGCGGACAGTGGACGCACCTGGACTCGTTGATCCCGTAGTTGATGCAGGTATCGCCTATGCACTCGCAGCAACCGTCGTGGAACCATCTGTAACTGGTCGCACCCATGCTCTGGCAGGATGCTCGACATTTGTTCCACGAGTTGCACTGCGCCATGAAAGCCACCGTGCAGTTCACCGTCATCACGTTGGGTTTCAGGGGATGCACCTCCTCGTCGGCTGTCTCTGCAACGAAACGGAGCGGTTAGCAGCTGACGAAGATGGAGAAACTGGACTCGTAGGAGGCCGCTGGGAATAAAAGGAAGCCTTCTGGACACTCACGCATGTGATACTTTATCTCCTTATCGTGTTTCGGCGTGAACAAGGACATGTCGAAGTCCACCGGGAACGTAAATGTCAGCCAACGTTCGTGAGGATCAGGTTCTGCGGTCAGAGCTTGAAACAGGCCTGGCATGGGCTCACTGAAGTCCTCCACGTGGGATTTCTTGCTCAGGGGATTGTCCGTGATGTTTGGTTTTGGACAGAGGTCTGGCAGTAATAACACATTTATTACATGTACAATTAGAAGTAGAGGACGCCGGAGAAGCTCTGATCTTGGTGTTCTAACAGTAATAGTAAATTGTTTTTTTTTTTTAGAAAGGATTCGGAGAAGGTCTTACCTACGCACGAACAGCACTCGTCGTACAGATAGCTAAGGCAGGAGAAGCACTCCTTGCAGCAGGTACAGGTAACGAGATCGCATTTGCAGCTTTGCGTGAGCATGCACTTGCTCACCACGCTGGCGCAGATCGCCTCGTTGCAGGCTTCAGAGTATCTCTTCGTCGTCGCCAGAAGCAACATTCCAATGATACCCACGACCAGCGTCCTGCTCCAACTCGTCATCGTGTTCTGGACAGAACGTGCGTGAACAAACGTTAACAACCGTTCTCAGGGTCATAATTATGAACATTTAGATAATTCTGAACCGTTGGAAGATGTAATAAGTAATGGATTTTCAGGTCAGATCGACGGAAACGGTTGCAGCGAATTTTCATGCACCAGGAAGCGGCTGTCAGAAGGTTACCGCAACCGTGTGTAGACACGAGCAGCCGCCACTTTTTTCTAGTGGCGAAGAAATGAGAAGAAACACGAAGACTCGTGTCCAAGGAAGACCGTGAATCGCGTTCGTTGATTACGACCATGAAGCTCGATTAAGGTTATTAAGAATATTCATGAACGTGACTCAGGATGTCGCTAAGACAGCCTGTGTACCAAACGAACGAATTTCTAATTTCTCGCGGTTTGGGTACCGTGGGCTGTCAGCATCTTCTATAGGATGATTCATAAACTTATGTCCACGATTCAGGGACCGAATCCACACACTAAAATAAGTTGAACATATTGTATGGACATCATTTGTATTTTTTTACAAGATACAGAAGTTAATATTCAGTATTCAAGACTGTTCAAGTTCAAGATCGATTTCAAGAACACAAACTTGTAGGCATCAGCTACAAGGCGATGTACAAAAAATATCATGTTCTATTTTGAAAAATCAAGGGATTCTTGAAGTCCTAAATAACATTAGACTCAAAGAAAAATTTTAATTCTTTGATTCTGTCCTGAAACAAGTTTCTGTAGCATCAAAACCAAAGTAGTTATTTAAGATGCTAACATGTTACGCATTTAAATATTATTTACATCTGAGAAACTATTCTGCATGCGACCAATATTCATACAACCCTTCTCTGTTACTTCAGGATGCAGATTCAGTATCTGACTGGATTGACATACACGTACAGAACATCCTATATAAATTCGTCAAGATTCAGAAGATGTTCTTTCTAATTTTTGAAAACTACCTATTAAAAGATGGACCAGCGTGATTATTGTACGTCGAAGTTTGAACAGAGAAGGAGAACGAAGCGCTCAGACACGGACGAAACGCAGAACTTTGTTGGAAATGCGGGTGACTGGAAAAACGCGCAGATAATTCGATGCGTAACGATTGCGCGCGTAATAATTACAGGTTTCGAGCGTGCCAATTAACCAGCTATTTATATCGCGCATAATCGCGTCCTACGACATCTCGAGTGAATTATTATTGGAAAGGAATTCCGTTCCAACGACCCGTTACAACATGTCGATCCAGTGAAAGAAAAAAAAATCAACGCTGGATTACCTCGCGAAAAAGTGTCACGCCGCTGCTCGCCTTTCCTTCGTCCACGTGTGAACGTTCTCCGCCTTCACGGTTCCGTCAGCGTACGGGGAATGATCCAGATAGACCACAGAAAGCAAGGTGCAACGAATGTTACATGGCGAGAATTTCCGTAAACTTCACGCAGTGTACGGCGATTTTTCATCGGCACCCGTTCCGGTCGAACGAACTTAAACCGACTAACAGGATCGAAGCCCAGGCTTTGTTTTCCACGCGAAATCCCCACCTTGCAGCTCGAAAGGTGCAGTAGTAAATGACTGGCGAGGTTTTACGATGACTTCGGTCAGGTAATCGTTTGCACGGTCTCTTTTACACTTCTGTAACCCCTGGTCACCCCGAAGCGCCACTTCATTAACCCTTTTAAAGGGACTCTCCCTTGCGACACCCCTAATTTGGATTGCAGGTATTGTTCCCTCCTGTAAGCGTGGCAGTGCCACGGAATAATTGGGAATAATAGAAGAGAAGCTTCAATTGCCTTCCACAGTGAGTTTACAAGGAATGAAACGAAAACCTGAGCAGTCGCAGTCGCACGATTCATGAGGAAGCACTTAGCATTCTGGAAAGTCGGAGAAGTCCATCGAAAGCGACTGAACAGCCTGCCAAGAATCGTCGATTTTTCGTTCGGTGGAATTCCTTATCGCTGCGGCGTACGTAAGTGAACTATGCATCGTCTTGAGTAAACAAATTAAGAGGAAAAATCAAGGAGAGAAACTGCGCATAAGGCGCAGTCGAAGATGCGAGGAAACTGCAATCTTACTATGATTATTCGTAAATTTTACAGGGAGCAGGTTTTTTGGAGAACAGTTTACTCATCATGGAGAACTCTCTACCTGCAAATGTCAACCCCAAGAAGTCATTCACAGAATATACTGCTCAAAATAAGTAGATATAATGGGCGATATATTTCTGAATAACTTTCGATAATCTTCTGACCCTGTAGAACGACGAGAACTAATCTGTATCTAGTAATACAGTATAGTACTCATAGTACATCTGGTATGTGTGTGTAGCAAGCGAAGCTTTCAAAGTACAGTGGCTGATGAAATTGATCAAACATTTCCATAATTCCTTTCTCCTTTACCCAAGTGCCACTGATTGACTACTAATTTTGGAGGGGCATTTCAAATGTAATTTGTTGCATTAAAAAGTATCAAATAAAAGAAAGTTTTCGTGAGTCACTGTACTTGACACCTTATTGAGCCACAAATCATTTAAGTGTATGACCATTTAACGTCTCTGAGCAATGTGGTACAGTGTAGAACAGTTCTCAGCTAAATGGAAACAGATCTAAAAATCTAACTAGGGAACAATAAAACAGTCTAAACGTGTTTATATTATTCAGTAAATAATATACTTAAAATTCTACTGTACAAAGAGTCTCATCTCAGTGTCTAGAGCTGGCCACATCAGTTCACAGTAATTATGAACTGCTGTTTGTACTTACAAGTAGTTATTAATAACGCGCTTACAGGACTTTCATCAATATGTGATTCAGCATAATTTAGTGTTAATCCTGAGTGATTCCTTTTCACTTTATTTCAGTTCTCAACATATGCTCTTTTCTTAAAATTACTCTAGACGTATAATTACATTTTACATGTTATACATTTGTATAGAAGAGTTGGGTAGTCTGGGTCACTTAGGGTTCCCAATCAAAATGATTCTGAGCCATGCACGGGCCAAGTGGACGTGTCGATCAATCTGCGTTTCTGCCGACTTGGTAATCGAATGTAACGATTGTTGTTAGGTGTCGTTTGTAAAGAACCGTGTGGAGTGAGCGCATGGAATATTTTCTGATCCGCGGACAACAAGCGGTCGTTCTGGCGAAAAATGTGGCGCACTGCGAGGCGAAGACGTACGAAACGGCTCGCGATTTTCATTGGCCGAGTCGGCTAATTGAAATGCCACGGATGTCCTATGCAACGAAAGAATCGCCAGCGCGCGACTCGACGCTGAACGGTTTTAGAAAAATTCCAGCCGTATTGAAACGTAAACGTTCCGTCATCCAGGGACAGCCTCGCCTTGTTGTGGCCCGAGGCGATGGAATAACTTCAATAACAAACGGCAATCGACGACGCCGTTCGGATCTACGTTCGACTCCGCATCTTCCTGTTCTGTTACGTTTTTTTCTTTAGTTTAACACGTTAACACGTTGAACGCCATGCCGGTCACCGGTGACCGACACCTGAAATTTAATTTAATTAAATAATTATTGATTGTCGCAAAATTCTGAGCCAACTTCACATTGAAACAATAATGTAGGAACAGAAGAACACGACTGACTACTGAAGGCTGGTTTTTCTTTACGATTTATACAAAAAATAGTAAATTATATCTCGTCTGATTAGGTATGGCTATTTTCACTGTGTCGTTCAACGTGTTAACTGGGGAAGACGAGTTAACTCGTCCTGTGAAAATTGCTCCGCCATAAGCGAGACGCCTGTTAAGACTTTGAGTGCCATGTCACCCATATTTGGGAGACACAAGAATTCAGTCATTATTTATTTGTTCATGTATAATATTAATGTATATCTTTAATAAAGTTTAATAGCAGCAATACAAAAATTATGAAAGTTATTGATATTATTGATTAAAAAAGGTACAATTTATAGTTATATTACTTTTATATAAAAATTTAGAAAGTATATTCAGCTAGCGCAGCGTGGCACTCAAAGTGTTAATCGTTCTCACAGTATTCGCTGACGAATGTTTAAACCAGTTGACCGAAGAAGAGAAAATATTAAATCATCTAATAACGAGCAGTGTGGATCAATTGAATACTACGTATTTCAACAATCAATTTTGAAAAAAACAACTAAATTCACTTTATCCGTCCACAGCAGTCGATGCTGGGTTACATAGAAAAGAAGAAGAAAACTGATTGGCGAAGTTAGGCTTCTTTGAGCACAGTCAGCGCTAAGATGGGTGACTTCAATGGCTCTGTGTTGCTGTTGACACACTGTGGTTCAGACTCCACCTAAAATTGTAGATATCCCGACCAAAAGACCATAGCAGACGATACTGATTGTGAGTTAGATGTAGAAGAAGAAGAAGACAACCGATAGGTGAAGTTAGGCTACTCTGGGCACGGTCAGCGCTAAGATTGGTGACTTTAGTGATTCTGGTTTGCTGTTGACACACGGTGGTTCGAAACCCACCTCACTCTAGGTCTCCTCTCTGGGTCTAGGTCCAGACTCTGGGTCTCCCAGCTAGATGATCGTAACAGTCGATGCTGGGTTACACAGATAGAAGAAGAAGAAGCATCCAGTGTCAAGGTCCTTATTGAAACCTCGGTTCAGTCATAAATTACGAGATACCTAAATAGCGTCGGCCTATCTGCCTTCGTACGATTTCTAAAGTGCCTCACCGCTAACATATTGTTTTCACAAATACCAAGGGAGATTTAAAATTCTAGTTTTATTTACTATAACGAAAAACCGAGTCAGCAAAGTGGATAAATAAAACTCAAATTCTGAGTTTGTAAATTTTGTTCTTGGAGGAAAACGTTTTTAATTTTCAGGAACGGTACCAAAAAAGTATTGAGTTGAGTCGTAAATAACTTCCAACGCATAACAAACGTTTTCTTTTATGAAATTCAATTGTTTGGAAAGTATTTTATATTTAGTATTCAAACCCTTGTTTAACACAAAGGGTTATAGAATCCTTGAAAAAAATAAAATCAGTGTTCCGCGTAGGTAATCCATATTTGTTACCGGAATGCACCTAATTACTCGATCAAAATATTATCGATCGAATCATGGTAATCGGTGTAATCAAACCTTTACACTCTATAATAAATTCAATGTTTCGTTCTGACAACTCGATAATAAACTACACAAAAATTGTTTGATTATGAAAAATACAGATGACATTGGATTTGATTATGACACGTCAATGTATTTCCACATTTAATCATTTAATCAGTTAACATTTTTTTAATGTTTTCTTAAGCTGCTGAAATTAAATGTTTTGTCAATCATGCCTCAACATCGCTATAAAATTAATGGCTTTGATGATACACGAAAACTGATGCTATTTTATCAAATTTCTCAAAATGTGTTAATTAAGTCATGAAGGTCTGATGTTGCGTTGTCATCCTTAAGTTGGCAAGGGTCGTTTTATGTTACGAACTCTTCAATTCTAGTAGAATCGCTGATGATAAAGATGGACCAACGAGAGGCTGACGGTTTGAAGACACGGGACGAGGAGTCATCGATTGCATCAACCCGAAAACTCGTCCTCTGGAATCCATTCGGCGAGCAGACACAGTTGCCGGGTCTGTTCTCGGTGCTTCCTCGTTCTAAGAAGCGATAGAGAAAGAGGACCTGATCGATCGATCGTGAAATGGCTGCCTGTGCACGCGACGGAGATACGGGTTTCCCGAGAAACTGATATATCAGGGAACACCAGAACTCTAGAGATCTCGTGGGACATCTGATCGACCTCACGGTTATGTCTTCGTAACGGTTCTCCAGGGACCAGAGTTTTCAGCAATTGTAGACAGCAGGGTCAGGGGACCCAGGTTGAGCGTACAAGTTACTTTTCTTTGGAAAATACTCATCATAAAGCAATGTTGCAAACGACATGTTTGTTTATTTCTTCAAAACCTGCAGTATACAAAAGAAACGATGTCTAATAGAATTTTTCAGATCTCATGGGACATCTGAACATTCTTATGTCTTCGTAACGGTTCTCCAGGGACCAGATTGTTCGAGAATTGTAGACAGCAGGGTCAGGGGACCCAGGTTGAGATTATGAGCTTATTTTCATAGAAAAATATTCATCCTACTGTAATGTTGCGTAAGATTTATTTGTCTGCTTTGTGAAGATCCACAAATGCAAAAAACATGAAGTCTAATAGAATCCTTTATATCTTATGGGATATTTGATTGATCATGTCTTCGTAACGGTTCTCCGGGGACCACATTTTTTAACAGTTCTAGATAGTAAGGTACGGGGACGCAGGTTGACCTTATGAGTTAATTTTTATAGTAAAATATTCATCTTACAGCAATGTTGCGTGATACATATTTGTTAGTTTCGTCAAAATGTAAAACATCTGTTCGATTATAGGTATGTATTCGCGACAGTTGTCCAGCGAGCACAGTTTTCAACAATTATAGACAGCAGGGTTGGGGGACCAAGATTGATCTTATGAGTTCATTTTTTTAGTGAAATATTCATTCTACAGCAATGTTGCGTAAGACATGTTTGTCTGTTTCGTCATGCCTACAATATGTAAAAGACTTGAGGTCTAACAGAGCTTTCCAGATCTCATGGGACATCTGGGACATTCTTATGACCTCATAACGGTTCTCCAGGGATCAGATTTTTCAACAATTGCAGACAGCAAGGGTCAGGGGATACAAGTTGAGCTTTTGAATTCGTCTTTAGTAAAATATTCATCCTACAGCAATGTTGCATAAGACACGTTTGTCTGCTTTGTCAAGACGGACAATATGTGAAAGACACGAAGTCGAACAGAATTCTCCCCAGCTTTCGCTTTTCCACATGCCTCCGTAACGGTTCTCCAGCGATCGGTTTTTCAAAAATTGTAGACAGCAGAGTCAATAATATTTCAAACATCTTGGCTTCGTGAAAAAACCTACAAAATACAAAGGATATGAAGTCTAACCAAATTTTCCATGCATCGCGAGATATCTGATTGACCTTATGTCTTCACAGCGGTTCTCCAGGGACCGTCTCTTTCAAAAATCGTAGACAACGCAGTCAATGGTTCAAAGGACTCAATTTGATATTAAACAATTTTTGTTCGGTTAAAACGTTTACCCTATATCAACATCGCAGAGGGCTTCCTTATCTTCGAAAGAAACGAAATCTTTCCGTTTGTTTGTTAAAATATTCATCCTACAGTAACATCGCATAAGACTTTTCAAAATTAAACAAAATTCAAATCAGAGTATTTCCTAAACTACCAGTTTTTCCACATAGGTACTCTAATATTTCTTTACAGAAAATGAGGAGCTGCATCGATTAATAACCTTCAGATCTTCGCTACGAGATTTTTTATGGTCCAGGGAAGAAAGAGGTTTTGATTTGGAAGAAACGAAAGGTCACGAGAAACGAAAGTTCGCTGACATTTAGGAGAACATAGAGGAAAGAAGATTTATCGACAGTTAGATCAGGTAAAAGGTGGCGAAACAAACAGAATCGTCGATTTCTAGAAAATAGTTAAAGCTTAGACAATAGTCGAAGCTAAAAAATTCAAACATTTCGTTTCTGTTTCTTCATCTGGAATCCGCTGCCGCCTTGACATATTCTGTACATCTCAAATAAAAGCGTGTAGGCGAAATAATTAGTGTCTACGGAGGACCAGTAGATTCTGAAGACGGAGAACGGGTTTCAAGAATCTTTGGAAGAAGCTGAAGGCCGCTGGAAACGAGAATCGGTCGCTATTTAGGAGACGGTACAGCAAGAAAGATTTATTAATAGTTACAATAGGTGAAAGACGATGAAGAACGCAGGGAATTGTAGATTTCTAAAAACTAACAGAGGTTTAAGCAAACACATAATGTGGTGTGCAAGAATTTCTGGACTCTCGGGTTTTCAACTTCGACTTAAACAGCTTATAACGAATTTTTATTCATTGGGTACCACAGAGAGTTTGTATTTAGAAAATGGACGTCGAATTTCAAAGACTTTGAACGTAGAAAACTTCTGTTTACAAAACAGAAAAGCATGCAATTCTGTGGTACGAAGATGCGAAGCGTGCATCAACATGGAAGACCTTCTGTAAACTTTGGTGTATAGGATTCTTTTTATTTCTTATTGTTTGGAAGATCAAATGGCAGAATATTGCACGTGCTTTATCAAAACGAAGAATTGTTTATAACTTCGACAATATCAATTTTTCGACCCATGTTTATTAGGACCTTTTTCCTCTATTTGGCAAGTACCATCTGCCCTTAAAGACCTGAATCCTTTCTTTTAACACTTTGTACATCAGATAGAACCGAAAGCACAGTAGATACAGTAAATGCAGTAGAAACGGCAGAATCAAATATTCATCTGGCGGTTTTACAGTTAATAATTCCAAAAATTTCCTGTACAATCACTGTTCGTGTTGTTTCATATTTTTTAACCCTTTGACTGCGTGCTACTTGGAAAGGAGACGAACGCCGCGTGCGGCCGAGCCGCGGTAGTACGTAGCGAGTCATTGCACCGAACGCCTATGGGCGTCGGCAGCACACGACGAGCTCAATTAAGACCAATCAAACAGTTTCATGTTTTCAGAGTGGAATGATTATTTCCAAATTCACAGCATAACACCGTTATTGAAGCATTCAAGGTTTCTTTGAACTTTGTATATTTATATGATACAGTTTATTTATTTTACCTTTTAAAATGTTGACGCGCACTTAGGAAACATGCTACACTTCAAAGAAGACTATAAACAGAGCTTTATGAAGTGTAAAGAGAGCTCAGAAGATTATATAGATACAGAAACGAAGGCCCATCAATATTTATAAGACGAACTCGACGCAAAAAGTCATATTTAGAAGATGCAGGGCAAATTTAGAAGACTGCGACGCAGAAGTGGCCTAACTCGTCAATGTTACCTAGAAATTCACAGAGGAGCCAAATGTTCGCGAATGTCTAAAGAAAACCAACGGGCCATAAACAGAGGAATCCTTCAACATGCTCCGCACTGGAGAACAGAATTACCGTGGTTCGAAACTCGCAATCGGTTATAACAGTGGATACAGATACAGGTACAAAGACGTTTATTGACTTAGGTCACAATACAAAAAAAACACAATAAATAACGGAAGTTTACATATTAAGAAATCATTAATCGCGGCTGCTGTATGCGGTTAACATGAAGTTGTAGCTCAGAAAAATGAACTGTAAACTTTGACTTACAAAAAAGGACTGAAAAACGATCTATGATCTGAAACCTACCGTTTCAGACCATGAGAAGCTTCATCGATCGGGACAGGCAATAAAATATATTCGTCTTGAATAAAAAAAACCAAAGATGACCTTCGCATCTCCGTCACGTCTCCACCCATAAAGGAACTATTGACACCGCGCGCGATGTCCCCTCGAAATCGCTCGACTCATCTCCAAAACGTTTCCCTGTATCTCGAACGTTCTCGAAGATGTTCGCGCGGTGGGATTAAAATAAGACACCCTGTGCATGAAGAAGAAGAAGAAGAAGAAGATGAGAGAATCGAGAGACGTTTACCTGGCAGTCTTTTGACGTGTTCCAGCGAGCGAGCAGAGGCGGCGACCTATGCGCGGGCAACTATTTTAAGAGCTCGCGACCGGTTCGCGTTGCGACTGGTACGAGGCATATTTCCTTCGTGAGCTGTATCCTCCTTATCCTAACCACAGCCTTCTCTTGCTTCTCCGGCAAACTCATCCACTGGTTCGAAGAGAAAACACCGATTCGTCTAACACCGATATACGCGGCCGTTTCGCCCTGCAGCGCCACTGTTCTACACTTTCTCCGCGACGGAGTTCGGCACCGACCTGGACCAGGACGGGTTTGCGAAATTCCACCGGAACCGTCTGTTGGGTGTCCTGAGAAACGGCGCGACGGATCGAGCAGCGGCTCTCATTGGACTGAATCAAGGAAGGACGTGGACCGAGTGGAACGGAGAAGCGGAAAGGGAAAGAGGCTGAGAAGGTGGAGGAGGAAAAAGGAGGTGTTGGAGATGCTGGTGGTGGTTGCTGACAGCGATGGTGGTGGAAAAGAGGAGAACGTACGGCCAAGCAGTCAGCCGGAGCCAACCAACGACGCCCGACTGGTTTTCAGTTTTTTCCTGACCTTTTGTTTTACCTGTACCCCCGCCGCTCCGCCTTTCCCTTTTCTCCTCCGTCCTCCTTTCTTCTTCCTCCTTTTCTGCCTGCCTGGCCATCCCCGTGGGAGCCGACAGCTTGAATCTACATTCGATGTTTGTCACGACACCGTCGATGTATCTTAACCAGGAATCTCCTCCACGGCCGAAGAGGAGAAACTATCCCTCCGCGTTCAAGGGAAGAGAATGCACGAAATTGTTGTCCGAAGATTCCCTCTGATACCCCTAAACGCTCGTTTACAAGGACGTTTACGATTCGGAGATCCTGATGTTTGACTGATCCACACCTTCGACAGTTTATATCAGCTCCAACCGAGGAGGAGAAACTGTCCCTCCACGTTCACCGGAAGCTATGTACTGCACGCGATTGCTCGACCCAAGATTCCCCCTAATGTCCCCAAACGATCGTTTACAAGGACATCTATGATCCCAATGTCCTGATGTTTGACTGATCCACACCTTCGACAGTTTATTTCAACTCCATCCGAGAAGGAGAGACTGTCCATCCACGTTCACCGGAAGCTACTGCACGCGACTGCTTGACCCAAGATCGTCTCCGATATCCCTAAACGCTCGTTTACAAGTAC